>OX359265.1:34339917-34432417 GCA_947179155.2 Hedera helix | reverse complement strand
TTAAGAGCAATGATACTAATTGTAATTATATAATCTCATATTCAAGTCACATACTTGAAGCTTTATAATTCGTATCACTATTCTAAGGACTTTTATTATGCTAACATTTATATAACGCAGTAAATAAAATCATAATAAAATAATTCATTTATTCAATCAAATATAATATAAAAAATGTTAAACAATTACATCAAATAATTGGTCACTAGGGCATGAACTCTAACAACCTCAACCTTTGATTATCCAAACAACCTTAACATTTACTAACTTGAAATGTATCTTAAGTATACAACACAATACCATAATAATACTACAATATTATTGAATTAATAATATTACAATACCCAGTTCTTTAGTCTCGTTACAAAAAGTCATTTCGACTTAAGTTCTATTACACATAAAGAAGTTAATTATTACATGTTTCTTAACCTAAGTACTTTTCTTTCATTTCCCTTTTATGCCAAATCCTTCTGTTATTTCTTCATTAGCTGTAAATGAAAAAATATTTGCAAGAACGAGCATAAGATAGCTCGGCAAGTCTAAAGTTATGAATATACAAGAATTCACAAACTTTTTTAACTCAGAGAATAATAACTCAATAAAAGATTTCAATAATTGTCACTATAGTAACTGAGTGGTTGTTAAACCAATAACTAATACACTTCGTCAGTCATAAAGACTTAAAACCCTCTAGTTTTGTCTATCAGTCAACAAACCGAGAACTTTTTAGCTTTGTTCAACAGTCAACAGACCAAGAACTTTCATCAATATTTATAGGGGATCAACCTAAAAATATCCTATATTATGCATAACATATGCAACAATGCTACAATCATATCAACGGTGCCTAAATCAATTTTCTGACACATCATATATTCCCCTATGGATAAGAGTTGTTCAACTCAATTACTAACATACAAATATCACCCAAAAACAATTTAGTTTGACACAATAAACGTATCTCAAATAAAGAATTATAACAATTCAATATTTCAACAAATAATTATTTTGAAAGGAATTACTCAATAATCGAGTTAAGTCGAATCAAATGGCAATAACTCCTCTCAATAAAATATTTCACAAATAATAATGAATTTCATAATTCAAAGAAAGAATTAATGAATTTCAAATAATTAAACACATTGTTGCACAAAGTATGGAAAGAACTTGTCTTATTCGTCTTTTACAATTTATACTAATTTTTTGATCCTCGCATAACCTACATAGGTAATGAGGTCGACATAATAATTAGTCACAATATGACTCATTGATTTGGTTCACTTTAACTAGCCTTAAATCATGGCCCTAACTTTGAATTTTTAACTTTTACGATAACCAATTTCAAAACTTGTTTAATTCATAACTAATTCATATCAACTCGAAATTGGTTCATCTTTGGACAATGACCTATGTATAACATGGTATAATTACCCCTAAAGGTGGCACGAAACCCAAAAGTCACTTGCTCAAAACATCCCGAAATAGCCCCTTAAACTATCCAGAAACAGTGTGTTTTCAGCTTTTGACCGCTTCACTATTTAATTCATATAAAATAATTTATAAGGAATTTTAACGTCGTTCTTTTTTTTACTTTTATTTAACTTCCATACCTAAAACGATTTTTTTTACACTATACCCAGATTATGCATACACGAGGCTGCACACCTTTCAAAAAAGCTAGGTCAAAAACTGTTTGTCCAGATTTTTGGTAGTTGGACCCAATCTGCTTCAAACATGCACTAAAGACAATCTACAAGGTATTTTTAAGTGATTATTTTTTCTGTGTTTTCATAACTTCTATATCAACAACTTCGCTTTTTACCCCCGTGACTAAATTCCCAACATACGAGGCTGCACACCTCTCATAAAAACTAGTCAAAATTAGGGTTTCACGTTTCATATCTTCGGTTTTCTTCAACTTGTTACCTCTTTGGTTATTTAGCTAGTTTTCATGATTTATGACTCACTAAAACCTACATACATAATCATAAACATACATAAGTTCATAGGTTGTAACATAAGAATTTATGAACAAAAATGACACATATAATATATATGACATATGTATTATATATATATATATATATAGACACACACACACACACACACACGATTCTAGGTTTACCATTTGAAGTGCTAACTTTACGAACTTCGATTACGCAAGCTCTAATTTTCCTTTCCTTCTCTCTATTAACAATTTCACTCACTTATGATTCTTTAGCTTTTCTTGCTCTAACTTTCTTATGAATTAGTAAGGATTTATAAACGAAGAGTGGCTCTATTTATAGGCCATCAAGATTTAGCTATTAAGCTTTGTTAATCAATCCTAACCAACCACCTACCCCTCTGGCTAATCACCATGGTGAGTCACCTAAGCTCCCTTAACACACTTGGGTGACTCACTAAGCTTCTCCAACACACTTGGGTGAGTCACCAATCTTCTCCAACACACTTGCGAACTAATGCTCAATTAATCTTTATTAGTTGTTTGCTAATTATACCTACTTGATTATGAACTTACTTAGTTGAAATTAATCTTCATCTTAATAATTAGTTGATGATTTAAAGCTTCACTTAGCAACCTATGGTTCACATGAGGCCACACCTCACCATTCAAAATTGGACAACACATTGTTGAAATAAAAATGGAACATCAAGTGCATAAGCCTTTCAAGTGGCCATGTGGTCCCTATTTCCTCAAGTGGCCGCCCACTTCCTTGTTCCTAGTCATTTTTGGTTTGTTCCTCTTTATTTGCTAAGTAATTTAGTTAGTTGTCATTGTTGACTTTTTGGTATACTCCGTATAAATACATAGGTATAATACGTTATATCGTATAGATACCACGTATAATTGCTTATGTATAATACGTTATAGATACCACGTATAAATAAATACTTAGGTATAATATGTTATACCGTATAGATAAATATTGGTTTTCGTAGTTTTGTTTCATGTATAATTTTTATACCTATACAATACACACATTAAACTCCATAACACATAATTTAGGTCATAAATTTACCTTTATTAATTATATACGATCCTATTCCCAAGTCTTATAAAGATTCGAAATATTACAAGTTTGTTCCTATGTGTTATTTTAAAGCTAATACTAACAATATTTTTTATTCCATGGAAGGCATCAGAAGAGGTTAATTTCACTTATACCTTCATTCACATCGAAAGGTAAACTACCTTTACTCTTCTTTTTTCTTTACCCTCACCACCATATGTAGTTTTATGTTTAAAGTGGATTTTCTTTTGCAAAAAAAATGAACAAATAACACATTTTGCTTACGAGACAGACTTAGTTGTTATATTTATGAAAATTTGATAGTGTTTTATTAATGAATTAGCATTTATGATGTAGATTTATCATTTTTTATATATACTTTTAACATTTAATGCTATTGGATATAGTTATTTATTTAATGTCAAAATCTAATTTTATTAGAAAGTTGCTAAAGTTTTTAGTTCTACTTATTTAAGAGAGGAGATTCTGAAATTTAGTTTTATTTTTTTCCTAGAGATTTTGATGGTTTTTTTGGATTCCTAATTAATAAAATACTAATTTTTTTTATTTTTGGATGTAGCAAGGACATCTAAAAACTTTTAAATTCATTGTTTGTTGAAATTGAAAATTAATGATAAGATTTAAAATTACCATGCACTTTGTGCACTTTGTGAGAGTAGAATTTGTACTCTTATTCAAAAGATATACTCTATCCATTCTAAATTATTTGATTATTGTTGACTTTATAAAGTCAAGTTAAGTAATTTTTAAATTTAAAATTGACATAATTTTATTATTTTTTAATCTATATAATGAAGAATATTGTAAACTATCTAAAAAGTATTACTCATTGTGAATTTTATTGTTTTATAATTTTTAATGGGTCGCCTTAATTTTGAGTTTGAAAATGTCTCAAATTGACTTTCAAAAGTCAATAATGATCATATAATTTGGAACAAATGGAGTATAATATAGACCTAATTTGGAACAAATGTAAATTGATAGTTTCTTCTTCTTCTAAGCATTTAATTATAATTGATTCTCTCCTTGTAGGAAACTTGAATTGTATCATATATTCACTTATAATCCTCTTTTAATTATTTTCTTCCTTTTTTATTTTTATACATATGTCTTAATGAGCCCGTGTAATAATGGCTAAGATTATATGTCTAACTATTTTAATAAATAATGATTAAAATAAAATATCAAAGTCACTTTATATATGATTTTTAACTAATAATCGCTCTGTTTTAAAATTACAAATAAATTTTTTTAGTTCAAACTTAATTTGTTATTATTTTTTCATTATTATTTATAGTATCGTACTAGTATTACTTAGTTAATACTATTAATGAATACATATAGTAATATAAATTATAATTAATAAATAAAATACAATTATAAATTTTATACTCAACACGAGATACCAAACTAGTCAATACCAATACCAAAATATAAAAAGAAAAGTACTGAGTCATTTTAATTGATCCCAGATTGACTTAGTGAGTTTTTTTAGTGACTCATTAACCCAAAGGTTTTTATTTTTATTTTTGTGCGATATAAATTCATTTACAATGCCATCTCAAATTCATAAATCAAATATACTGTATCCTTTTTTTTATTCTTTAGTGAGTTATAAGTCCAAATATCATTTTTGGTTCTCATCTTTTTGTGAGTCTCAAATTTATAAACTAAATGCATTGTTTTTTATTTATCTTATTATAATGAACGTGGTTTCAATTCTCATAGCATGTTATATAAACCTAACAATTGTTATACTTGGGTAATATTTATGTTTTTTTGTACTATTATTTACCCACTAATACATCCTTTATGATTTGAAACAATATTGAAAATTTTATATTATTTTTGCTTAAATATTTTGTTTTAAAGTTTATTCATATTTTGCACGGGTTATCAAGCTTGTGATTATTATATCTGTGACGCCCCTAAATTTGGGTACTTTTATCTCGAACTTAGTGCTCACGATACCATCTATACTGTTGGTTCCCAGAGGTACATTAATATGATCTAGAAGGGGAGGTTGAATAGATCATAATACAATAATGTATAACTTTTGCTTCTTAAAAATATTTTTTTTATCAAATAATTAAATGATTATATACGCAACGAAAATTAACATATTTGATAAACTCCTTTCTAATCATTTCAAATACAAATACACAGTTCTGTCCATAAATTTACCAAAGGAAAGCAGTAACCACAACATACATGGTATAAACATAAAGTATAAAAAAAGGGGTAAAGAGTCATTGATAACACAATGATTTTTAAGAGGTTTGAAGCCTGAATTATTCCTACATCCTCTCTTCCACTCCGTTGAGAAGGGATATTTTACTATGGATAAATGGACACAAAGTCTTTATATAATCTTCAGGACACTAAGTCCTCTTCCCTTAACAACACTCAAGAATTAGATGGGCGTCACTCGATTTACTCCTCAGGACATTTAATCATCTTCCCTTCTTGGGGCAGATTCCTCTGAATCTGACAAGTTACTAAGCCCCGACTTTAATATTGTTGTAGTTGTTGTTGGCTGAGAGATGTTTCCAAGTTGACGTTAAGCTCATATCAAATGAACTTGACAGTTGTGTTTGTATCAATCCTCTAAAGTGTAGAGTGACTTTGAATTAATGATATTTCTCCGCAATAGATCGATCCCCTCGATGGTCTTAGGTAGAATGGTATTTTCATTTTTATACTTCTTTAGTGTATGACCCATTCCATTTGTTCTTGTGTTAACCATCTTTTATCTACCACTCTATCTTTTTGGTGAGTTTTCTGAATGTATATCTTGAATATACCTCACCAATGATATAATCCCTTTTTTTTGTTCTCTCTCCGTTCTTGTAATTTCTCACCCCTTTTTCTTTTTATTTTTCGCCTCTTCTTTTCTTTTGTTTTGTCTAGAGCTTTTATAGTGTGAAATTTTTTTCGTTGAGATTTGCTCATTGAGAGTTTTGTCTATTGGCAACCTGTTCGTTGGGAGATAGTCATTGATGCCTTTATTACACTACTATTTCTGAATCTTTGACGTGGACATTTCCTTGTGGCATTAGCTTGCTTTCTGTCTTTGAGTTATCGCGTCATTCAACATGTAGAGAGTTTTATAACATTGTTTGTCCGTTGGGTATTGCACATGTCAGTTTACTTTTTTCTTTGGCATCTTATCAGAGTTCTAAATAAGGAAACCACGTGACTGATTTTGTGATGTCAAACTAGTCAGTAGACACAAGCAAAAGCATTCGTGATTTGCAGTAATCAATTATGATCTATAAATATTGCATTGAGCCCTTCAAGCAGAGACATCTTCATCGTCAGTCTTCTGACGTCTTCTGATGGACTGATTGTAGGCTTTGCAATATGATCAGAGTTTCAATATGATTTGCGTCCTTATACGATCAAATCTTCACAATACGATTCTAATTTCAAATGAGCTAAATACGATATGATCTTGCACTATAATTCAATACTTGCAATACAATCTTTCATTGCTCTACAATTTTGTAGTTTACTTTACGTTCTTCTCATTTTGTAGATTTTAGATTGATTTATTCATATCATCATCTTTAAATCTATTATTTGTTATGTTGAGTCAGTTTAGTCTTCTTCTTGAGTACTTTAATTCTCATTTCTCTCTTATCTCCCCCTCAACTTGATGTCTCATTTGTTCTATTACTTTTGACCTTCAGTTGACCCTTTCTTTGTTTGTTCTCCTCTTCTTATTGATTAAATAACTTTCCCTCACTTGAGCACTTCCATCTTCTGTTTATCTATCTACTGTTTCATTGCTCAGTGTTCTTCAATGATTGTGGATGTTGTTCATTTTTGCCCCTCCTTCTTATGAGTCAACTCTAGCATTCAGCATCTATCTTCATTTGCTAGATTATCACCATCTACTTTATACTGGAGAGTTCTTCTGTTAGACCATCCCAATCATGTGTTGTAGTGGGTCTATTTTTCACTGTTGATAGGGTTAAATTATATGCTATTTTTATTCCCTAATACTTAGTTTTTATATTTATTGTGTGCTTAAATGTTTAATTATTTAGTTTATTTTGATTTTAATAGATTTTATAGGATTTTAGTTAATTTATGTTAATTTAGGTAATTTTATAGTATTTTTATATTTATTTTTATTTATGTGTTTTTATTTATTTTTAGTGTTTTAGGTTTTTTATTTATTATTATGTGTTTTTAGAATTTTTAGTATTTTTATATTATTTTTATTTATTTTATATTTGATTTTGTAGGGAAATAAAAGTCTGATGACATTTTTGTAATTTTAGCAAAGCTTGAGAGACTAAATTGTGAAATCTGCAAAGACCGGGGCTAAATATGTAATTTCGGAAAAGTAGCGACCGCGCCATGCGCGCCAGGAACTGCCGCACGAAGAAAACGACGTCGTTTTGATCAGCGGAAAAAACAAGCGGCCGCGTAATGCGCGGCCAGGCAGCAAAAGAACGGAGGACACGGAACGACGCCGTTTTGTTCTTGGATGGAAAACAGTGCGCGCAATGCGCGGGAGGAGTACGCTGGCGCAATGCTGACGTCAGAAAGCGTGTTGACCGGTCAAAGCTGGCTTAAGTCTTGTTTGTTTGCGCGGAAATTGGCCAAAACGAGATTATTTTGGGATTTTGCTACTTTTTGATTTCAAATTGGATTTTAATTCCAACTAGGGTTAGAATAATAATTATTTTTCTTTTTCTTTTATTTTTATTTGTATTTTAAATCCTATTAGGGTTTGGAAAGATTAATTCCAACTAGGTTTAGGAGGATTTTGGAGCCTATAAATAGAGGGCTTGACACACATTGTAAAAAACAACTTTTCTGAGAATAAAATTCTCTCTTCTATTATTTAGTGTTCTCTATTATTATGAGTAGCTAAATTATTTTTTCTTGGTTTAAGTAATTGAAGCCATCAAGATTTATACTGTGAGATCTAATTTATTTTAATTGTTCAATTTATATTTTGATTATTGAATATTCTTCTATGCTTAATTTTATAATTGATTTGTTTAATTGCTAGGAGCGCTACTAGTTTATTATTCATATTAATCTACTGCTATTTTTGAAGCAACTAAGTTTAATAATTGTTTTGCAGATCAAAAGATTATTTTATCTTAGGAAGAATATTCATCTAAATTAAATGCAAACACGTGGCTTGTGTTGTTTAGTTCAACGATCTCTCTAATTCTTTATGCTGCTATTAAATTAAATCTTTAGCACGTGCCGGAGGTTGTTTAATAGTAAGGGTATTTAGACCACGTGGCTCCACTTATCTAAAATTAAGGAGAGAGGAGAAAAATTATTCCACCTGCGAGTAGTTCTTTCTACGGTGAATCTTCAAAATATTAATTGATTTATTTTTGCATCAGTGATCAGTTGTAAATTCTTGATGGTGGATATTAACTTAAACCAAGGCTTTTTCTCATCATTTATTTCATTAAATTACTTGCATAATTATTTTAGTTAATTTTATTTAAACTATTTCTTTGATTCAAAAAACCCCCCAGTTTTTATTTGAAAAAAAACATAAAATTAAATAATCATTCTCTGTGGGATCGACTCTTGCTTACACTACTACATATTTATTTTTCAAAAGTAAGATTTTATTTTTGGGTGCTTGCGACATCACACCAAATTTTGGCGCCGTTGCCGGGGACTTGATTGATTTATTTTTGTGTTTTTTTTCTTATTTATTTTTATTTTATTTTAGTCATTTTTCGTAGTTATTTTTATTTCTTTACTTGTTTATGACCATAACTCGTTCTACTAATCAAAGTGATTTAAGGTTTGATCCAGAAATCGAAAGAACTTTGAGCGGCTTAAGGAAAGAAGGACAAACAAATCTTGAAGCAAAAGACAACATGGCTGGAAATCGAACCTTGAAGGAACTGACGGCCCCAGATTTGAATCAACAACCTTTATGTATCACTTTTCCCAATTTAGATGTTAACACTTCTTTTGAGTTAAAGTCTGGTCTAATACATCTTTTGCCCACTTTTCATGGACTTGCAGGTGAAGACCCGCATAAACACTTAAAAGAATTTCATGTGGTATGCACGAGCATGAAACCACCCGGAGTGACTGAAGAACAGATCAAATTACGAGCCTTTCCATTCTCGTTGAAAGATTTGGCTAAAGATTGGCTCTACTATCTACCATCCGGAAGTATAACCACATGGGAAGAGGTGAAGAGATTATTCTTGGAGAAATATTTCCCAGCGTCAAGGGCGGCCAGCATACGAAAAGAAATTTGTGGTGTGAGGCAGAACCATGGAGAATCCCTGTACGAGTATTGGGAACGGTTCAAGAAATTATGTGCAAGCTGCCCCCACCATCAAATCAGCGAACAACTCCTAATCCAATACTTCTATGAGGGACTCATGTCTACTGATAGAAGCATGATTGATGCTGCTAGTGGAGGCGCTTTGGTGGACAAAACGCCCGAAGCTGCAAGGAATTTAATTGCAAACATGGCTGCTAACTCCCAACAATTTGGCACTAGGCTTGATTTTTCATCCAAAAATGTCAATGAGGTAAATATTTCTTCCCTTGAACAACGAATTGATAGTCTAACCTCCGTTGTTCGTCAAATGGCTGTAGGTAATACACAACAAGTAAAAACTTGTGGGATTTGTGCGGTAGTAGGACATCCAATAGATATGTGCCCCACTCTTCAAGAGGAGTCATATGAACAAGTAAATGCAGCAGGTGGTTTTCCTGGTCAACCACAAAGAAGATATGATCCCTATTCAAACACATACAACTCAGGTTGGAGAGATCATCCTAATTTCAGCTATGGACATCCACAAGGAAATCAACCCACAAATTCACACTTTGCAAGCTACCAACAATACAAGCAGCCATATCCCAACAAACAACAGGGCCAATCATCTAACTCTAATTTGTCTTTAGAGGATTTGGTTAAACAAATTAGTACTAACACTGTACAATTTCAAAAGGATAATTTACAATTTCAACAGGAAAATTTGCAGTTTCGACATGAAACGAAGGCGAATATGCAGAATTTGGAAACACAAATAGGACAACTGGCAACTGCAATTAGTCGATTAGAGGCGCAAGGTTCTGGAAAATTACCCTCTCAAACGGTGGTGAATCCAAGAGAAAACGCAAGTGCAATCACTTTGAGAAGCGGTAAAGAGATCGAAACTCCAGCAAAGCCAGAGTCTGCATCAAAAGACCAAAGCAAAGTTGAAGTGGATAATAAGGAGACAGACAACAGTCAAGAGGACGACAATGTTCTAGTCGATAATGGTACTCCTAAGCATAAATTTCCACCTCTCTCTGAGTATAAACCGGTACCCCCCTTTTCCTCTAGCTTTAACAGAAAAAAGAAAATATGAGAAAGATTCAGATTTATATGAAACTTTTCATCAATGCGAGGTAAAAATTCCATTGTTAGATGCAATCAAACAAGTACCTCGCTTTGCTAGATTTCTAAAAGAATTGTGTACACACAAGAGAAAACAAGCACTCAAAAGGTATGAAAAGGTAAAAGTAAGAAAAAATGTGTCTGCCGTGATTCAAAGAAAACTTCCTACAAAGTGCCAAGATCCAGGAATGTTTACTATCCCTTGTAAGATAGGTGCCACTAGATTTGAACAAGCCATGTTAGACTTAGGAGCATCTATTAATGTCATGCCATATTCTATATATGCTTCTTTGAACCTTGAACTGTTGAATAAAATTGGTACGGTGATTCAGTTGGCTGACAGATCTAATGCCTATCCTAAAGGTATAATAGAGGATGTCCTTGTGCAGGTAAATAATTTGATTTTTCCTACTGATTTTTATGTGCTTGATATGGAGAATGGTGATCACAATGCTCCTATTTTGTTAGGAAGACCTTTCTTAAAGACATCCAAAACCAAGATAGATGTTCATAATGGTACACTTACAATGGAATTTGATGGCGATGTTGTGCAGTTTAATATTTATGATGCCATGAAATATCCTAATGATGATAATCCTGTTTATTCTATTGATGTGATTGACTCATTAGCACAGGAAATTTTTGAACTTGATGGAAAGGATGCAGTAGAAACGACAATCAGTCAGAATCTAGAGGAGGAAGAAGAGTTCGCCTTGACCAGTGAATTGAAGGATGTTATTGCCACACTAAATGATTCTCCAAACGCAGGTAACGTTCCTGTTATTGATCTACAAGTATCTAACGAAAAATCTTTATTATCTATTTTGCAGTCACCTACTCCAGAATTGAAGCCCCTACCTGATCATCTCAAATATGTTTTCCTTGGAGAAGAAACGACATCGCCAGTGATCATCTCCAATAAACTAAGTACCTCCCAAGAAGAACAACTCGTGCGAGTTCTTAAGGAGCATAAGAAGGCCATTGGTTGGACAATTGCTGATATCAAGGGAATAAGTCCGTCAACATGCATGCATCGTATCTTACTTGAAGAAGGAGCGAAACCTACCCGTCAACCACAAAGAAGACTAAATCCACCCATGATGGATGTGGTGAAAAAAGAGATTCAAAAGCTTCTTGAAGTTGGCATGATTTACCCTATTTCGGATAGCAGTTGGGTTAGCCCAGTTCAAGTAGTTCCTAAAAAGACGGGCATAACTGTGGTCAAAAATCAGAATGATGAGTTAATTTCCACTCGTATTCAAAATGGGTGGCGGGTTTGTATAGATTATAGAAAATTAAATGCTGTAACCCGAAAAGACCACTTTCCTTTACCTTTTATTGATCAAATGCTTGAACGATTAGCTGGTCATTCTTATTATTGTTTTCTTGATGGTTATTTAGGTTATTTTCAAATTGCAATTGCTCCAGAGGATCAAGAAAAGACAACGTTCATATGCCCATTTGGGACTTTTGCATATCGTCGTATGCCGTTTGGACTTTGCAATGCCCCCGCTACTTTCCAAAGGTGTATGGTTAGTATATTTTCCGATTATATTGAGCATATCATGGAAGTTTTTATGGACGATTTTACAGTTCATGGGGACTCTTTTGATAATTGTTTGCACAACCTTACACTTGTTCTTCAAAGATGCATAGACACTAACCTTGTACTAAATTCTGAAAAATGTCATTTCATGGTTGAACAAGGTATAGTTTTGGGTCATGTTGTTTCTTCTAAGGGAATTGAAGTAGATAAAGCAAAAATTGAAATTATTCAGTCTCTACCTTATCCCACTAGTGTGCGGGAAGTGCGTTCTTTTCTTGGACATGCAGGTTTTTACCGGAGATTCATACAAGATTTTTCCAAGATAGCATCACCCCTATGCAAACTGCTACAAAAGGATGCGGATTTCAATTTTGACAAGGAGTGTAAGACAGCGTTTGATAAGTTGAAGAAATTGTTGACCTCTACTCCAGTTATTCAACCTCCAAATTGGGCCATACCTTTCGAGATTATGTGCGACGCGAGTGATTATGCAGTAGGAGCTGTTTTGGGTCAAAAAGTTGGGAAAGCATCTCATGCAATTTATTATGCTTCGAGGACCTTGAACGATGCGCAAAGAAATTATTCGACCACTGAAAAAGAACTTTTAGCTGTCGTTTTTGCTTTAGAAAAATTTCGATCTTATCTGCTTGGTACTAAAGTTATTATTTATTCTGATCATGCAGCTCTTCGTTATTTGATGACAAAGAAAGAGGCAAAACCAAGGTTACTAAGATGGATACTTCTCTTAAGTGAATTCGATTTGGAGATAAAGGACAAAAAAGGGACAGAAAATAGGGTTGCAGATCACTTAAGTTGTTTGACGAATGTGCAAGATGAGCTTCCTCTACAAGAGACGTTTTCTGATGAACAATTGTTCTCTGTATATAAAAAATCACCTTGGTATGCAAATATTGTCAATTATTTGGTTACTAACATTTTGCCTTCTAATTTGTCTAAAGCTCAAAGGGATAAACTAAAAAGTGAAGCAAAGTACTACGTGTGGGATGATCCCTACTTATGGAAACATTGTGCGGACCAAGTAATTCGAAGATGCGTCCCTGAAACTGAAATTGATCCTATTCTCACTTTTTGTCATTCATATGCGTGTGGAGGTCACTTTGGATCTAAGAGGACAGCAAGAAAAGTGCTTGACTGTGGGTTTTATTGGCCATCTTTATTCCAAGATTCATATTTGTTCTGCAAGTCGTGTTGCAATTGTCAAAAGACAGGTAATATATCCCAACGAAATGCAATGTTGCAAACCCCCATACTATTTTGTGAAATCTTTGATGTTTGGGGTATTGACTTTATGGAACCATTTCCTGTGTCGTTCGGTAATGTTTATATTTTACTTGCTGTCGATTATGTTTCAAAATGGGTGGAAGCCAAGGCCACAAGGACTAACGATTCTAAAGTGGTTGCAGATTTTCTCCGTACTAACATATTTTGCAGATTTGGAGTTCCTAGAGCTCTAATAAGTGATCGAGGCACTCATTTTTGCAATCGAACTGTGGAAGCTTAATTGAAAAAATACCATGTCACTCATAAGGTGTCGACTGCATACCATCCGCAAACTAATGGACAAGCAGAAGTGTCGAATAGAGAGATCAAGTCCATTCTCGAAAAGACAGTAAATCCAAGCAGAAAAGATTGGAGTTTACGATTGGATGATGCTTTATGGGCGTATAGGACGGCTTATAAAACGCCTATTGGTATGTCACCGTACAGATTAGTATTTGGGAAACCATGTCACTTACCTGTGGAGCTAGAACACAAAGCTTATTGGGCTATTAAGAGTTTCAATATGAAGATGAGTGAAAGTGGAGAGCATAGGAAGTTGCAAATACAAGAGTTGGAGGAAATTCGCAATGATGCTTATGAAAGTGCAAGAATTTACAAGGAGAAAACAAAGGCTTTTCATGACAAGATGATCTCGAGGAAAGAATTCAAGATTGGCGAGAAAGTTCTTTTATACCAATCTCAACTTCGGTTGTTTCCAGGTAAGTTACGTTCTCGTTGGATTGGACCTTTTGTTGTTACTAATGTTTTTCCACATGGTGCAGTTGAAATTCAAAGTTTGGAAACTTCTAAAGTAATCAAGGTGAATGGTCATAGACTCAAGCATTTTCATGAAAATTTTCAAAAAGAAGACGTGACTAATTTCGACCTTAAGGATCCAATTTATATTACTTGAGAAAGGAAGCATGCTGTCAAGCCAATGACGATAAACAAAGGCGCTGCTTGGGAGGCAACCCAAGAAAACAGATTTGCATTTCTTTTCCTTTTTTCTTTTTATAGTTATTTTTGTTTTTTCTTTGCATTATAATTTACATTGGGGACAATGTAAATTTTAAGTGTGGGGGAAGGGATTTAATATTTTTTTGGTATTATTTTTTGTTATTTTTAGGTCATATTTAAAAAAAAAAAAAAAAAATTTAATTTCAAATTTTGGAATTTTGTGGGTAAATTCACTGCAAACCCTCACGAGACAAAACTCGTCCACTTGGGGTAACCTTGGGGTTTAAAGGCTTGTTGCACATGCTAAGTGTAACCGTGTTTCCTACGAAAATGGGGTAGTTTTTTATTTTTTTTATTTTTAGGATGTGTCACTTGAGCAATGAGTTAATTGAATTTTAAATCTTTGGTCAATGATAAAATTTTGATTTTTATTTAATAACTCTTGGAAAAATGATAAATTTTTGCTTAGTTTGAATTTTGGCTTATTATTGATTATTACTTTGTGTGAGATCTTTAAAATTTTTATGCACTTATATCCATTTGTTTGAGCTAGTTTTAATTTAGAAAAAGTTTAAATGGTTAAATGCTTATGAAAGATATTTTTGAGCTCTATATCTTATTTGATCATTATTTGAAGTGAAATATAAGGCAAAATATAATTTGGAGGAGATGATTTAGGTAATTTTTCTAGGATTATTATTGAAAAAAAATCTTGTGGTGGGTTGAGATGGAGCGTAAAACGCACTCACTCATAAACACATGAAAAAACGAGATGGAGCGTAAAACGCACTCGTTGGTGAGATGGAGCATAAAATGTACTCACCGTGAAAAAAAATGATGAAAAAAAAAATGAAGAAAGAAAGAAAATGGGATGGAGCATAAAATGCACCCATTAAAAGAAAAAAATGAATGAGAAAAAATATTTGAAAAAAATGCATATTAATAATCCTAGTGTGTATAATTGTTAAAAACCTTTTGATCTTCTAGTTATATGTGTCTATATTAATGGAAAATGATGAAAAAAGTAAGACTATAGAGTATTGTTGTTAAACTAACCATTTTTGATATCATTTATGAGACATTTAATTATATGAGCGGATCTAAGTTTTTTTGCTAGTTCGATACATTTGGATTCACACACACACAAAAGATCTTGAGTAAAGTAAGATTAATAAATATATTAAAGTTCTAGATTTTGCATGGTTTTGAAATTTTCTTTGAGTTATCATTTAAAAATTCTTTGAGGCTGATGTTGAAATTTATATTGATCTGTTGCTCAAGTAAGTTGTTTGGTTATTAGTTTTAATTTTATAATTTTTGTTTTTGTTTTGCCCGAGGACGAGCAAAAAGTTAAGTGTGGGGGTATTTGATAGGGTTAAATTATATGCTATTTTTATTCCCTAATACTTAGTTTTTATATTTATTGTGTGCTTAAATATTTAATTATTTAGTTTATTTTGATTTTAATAGATTTTATAGGATTTTAGTTAATTTATGTTAATTTAGGTAATTTTATAGTATTTTTATATTTATTTTTATTTATGTGTTTTTATTTATTTTTAGTGTTTTAGGTTTTTTATTTATTATTATGTGTTTTTAGAATTTTTAGTATTTTTATATTATTTTTATTTATTTTATATTTGATTTTGTAGGGAAATAAAAGTCTGATGGCATTTTTATAATTTTAGCAAAGCTTGAGGGACTAAATTGTGAAATCTGCAAAGACCGGGGCTAAATATGTAATTTCGGAAAAGTAGCGACCGCGCCATGCGCGCCAGGAACTGCCGCACGAAGAAAACGACGTCGTGTTGATCAGCGGAAAAAACAAGCGGCCGCGCAATGCGCGGCCAGGCAGCAAAAGAACGGAGGACACGGAACGACGCCGTTTTGTTCTTGGATGGAAAACAGTGCGCGCAATGCGCGGGAGGAGTACGCTGGCGCAATGCTGACGTCAGAAAGCGTGTTGACCGGTCAAAGCTGGCTCAAGTCTTGTTTGTTTGCGCGAAAATTGGCCAAAACGAGATTATTTTGGGATTTTGCTACTTTTTGATTTCAAATTGGATTTTAATTCCAACTAGGGTTAGAATAATAATTATTTTTCTTTTTCTTTTATTTTTATTTGTATTTTAAATCCTATTAGGGTTTGGAAAGATTAATTCCAACTAGGTTTAGGAGGATTTTGGAGCCTATAAATAGAGGGCTTGACACACATTGTAAAAAATAACTTTTCTAAGAATAAAATTCTCTCTTCTATTATTTAGTGTTCTCTATTATTATGAGTAGCTAAATTATTTTTTCTTGGTTTAAGTAATTGAAGCCATCAAGATTTATACTGTGAGATCTAATTTATTTTAATTGTTCAATTTATATTTTGATTATTGAATATTCTTCTATGCTTAATTTTATGATTGATTTGTTTAATTGCTAAGAGCGCTACTAGTTTATTATTCATATTAATCTACTGCTATTTTTGAAGCAACTAAGTTTAATAATTGTTTTGCAGATCAAAAGATTATTTTATCTTAGGAAGAATATTCATCTAAATTAAATGCAAACACGTGGCTTGTGTTGTTTAGTTCAACGATCTCTCTAATTCTTTATGCTGCTATTAAATTAAATCTTTAGCACGTGCCGGAGGTTGTTTAATAGTAAGGGTATTTAGACCACGTGGCTCTACTTATCTAAAATTAAGGAGAGAGGAGAAAAATTATTCCACCTGCGAATAGTTCTTTCTACGGTGAATCTTCAAAATATTAATTGATTTATTTTTGCATCAGTGATCAGTTGTAAATTCTTGATGGTGGATATTAACTTAAACCAAGGCTTTTTCTCATCATTTATTTCATTAAATTACTTGCATAATTATTTTAGTTAATTTTATTTAAACTATTTCTTTGATTCAAAAAACCCCCCAGTTTTTATTTGAAAAAAAACATAAAATTAAATAATCATTCTCTGTGGGATCGACTCTTGCTTACACTACTACATATTTATTTTTCAAAAGTAAGATTTTATTTTTGGGTGCTTGCGACATCACACCAACTGTCATTTGCTTCATGAGCTTTAACAGTTAAGGCACTGTTGTATCTCATCCTTGATGTAACTCTGTGTCTTGAAATAGCTTTATGAAAGTTATTACTCAATAATCTGAGGATATATAATTCAACTTCATTCTACGATCTTAAGTACATAAAGTATTGATCTTGTGGGATGATTTCTACTTTGTTCTCATACTTCCTCTCATGCTGACTTCTTATGTTCAATAATTTTCTCTTGTTTGGCCGAAGACGATCTTCACTTGATCTGTTCAACTTTATTCTTTTAGTGGTCTTGACAAGTCTTCCTTGTTCTGCATTCTTCAGTCTCCTTGATCTTTTCTTCACGATCTTCTTCTTCCATTATGCTCTACGATTGTGGATGTTATTCGATCAATTTCTTCCAGTACGATCTTCAGCTTACATTCACGATTCTTCCTGAAAGATCCTTATTCAACCTTTACATGTCTTGTGATTCAGACTCTGGCTATAAGATCTAAACTTTTGTATGATTCTCCTTTTGCTTGTAATACGATTTGTTTGCACTATACGTTTCATCAACTTCTATATGATCTTGATTTAGTACGATTAGTGATGGCTATGCGATCTTGTCTTGAGATCAGTCTTTATACACTTTGTACTTTGCTTTACGAACTTCAAGCACATTCTACGATCTCTTCATTCACCCATCGTAGATTGTATCTTTCAGTCTTGATTTCTTCTATTCTTCCTAGTTGTTTGATGTTTCAGTCCTAATCTATTACATCATTGATAATACTTTGTATCTAAATTCATCCTAACATATTTGATCCCTAGTGTTCTTTACATTACATCATTCTTTTGGGAAACAATACAGAGTTTATCTTTTTGATCCTCTAAACCTAGTTCACTTTTGTAGTTATGGATCAACCTAACAAATTTGATCCTCTAAGTTCTTTTACAATTATTGTTCTTTATAAGGATTGTACAAGATTGTAACAAATGTTTATAGCTTCATATTTGTTAGATTTCTCTTTTACTTTTCTTTTCTTTTAAACATAAACAGTAAATAACTACCCAATCGATATATACATATATAGATCAACCACTAAAGCATGATCTAACATATTTAACTAAGTATATAATCAAAACCTAAGAGTTTTAAGTTAGAATACTTTAAAACATTTTAGATGCTTTCTTCCTATTTGACAAGAACTTGTTGAGCTCCACAATGGTTCCTCATTCTCTACCTCTTTGCTTCCTTTTGGTAGCAAGATTTCTCTATACTTAGTATTTTTCTCTTGCTTTCTCTATTTTCTCTCTTTCTTCTCTTCTCTCTTTTCTTTTTTTCCTAAAGCTCTCTAATACTTAAGAAAATGACCAACCTTATCAAATGATGGAGAAAAGCTCTATTTATAGAGATACACTAATCATGCTTAAGCTTCCCTAATCATCCAATACTGGTTAATTAGACTTAATTTAATTAACAACACATTTCCACAAATTAAGGAAAAAGTAGACCTTTCTTGGAAGAAAATATGGAGCATAATGCCCCAAAATTGCAATGCTCTAAAAGCACAAAGCTCCATGCTTGACAAGTTTTTTGCCTCTTTTTTTTTTCATTTCAAGTATTCTAGAATTTGGGCTAAAAATTTGGGTAAAACATTTGGGTCTTGACTTGGACTATGTGTTGGACTTCTCTTCATTAAATTGGGCTCTATCTTGGGCCATTTACAATTCTCTACAACTCTCATTAATAATATATAAGGGTTGGGCCACATTAGTTTTCACATCTCACATATATGTTGGACTAATCCAGTAATAATCCCTCACTAAACTTAATTATATAGCACTTGGGCTTAATTATTCTTCATCATTAACTTAATTCATAATTTACTTAATTATCATTTTGGATTTATTTTAATTCTCTTCCATGAATTAATCAAATACTTAATTAATCATAATTATATTTTTATTAATCATCTTGAATTTTTTTCTTGCCACACAAGGTTTATTTTTCCAAGCTTAGCTAATTCATAACTTAAGCTTGTCACATAATCTCATAATTTACAAATTCATCTTTATTTCTTCCTTTAATTCATAATTAATTCAAATTATTGAATTAACTATTTATACCACATAATCACACATACATACATTAGTGCACATAAAGTTTCAAATAATTCCTTATAATATTATTTATAAATTTCTTGGTCATTACAATATCATACTCCTTCCGTTCTGAATTATAAGATCATTATTCATTATTTAAAAATGATATAATTTATTCAAGTATTGAAAATCATAAACTTAAAAGTAGTAGTATTTTTTTAGGTAATTTATGATATTCATAATTATATTGTCATAAACTAAATGAATTCATGTCAATTTTAAATTTAAAAATATCTTAAATTATTTTTTAAAAACTCAAAATTAATCTTATAATTTGAAACATATGTAGTGGTATAAGTTATGGTTGTATTATATTTACACCTAAATCTTATAATATTAATAGGTTAATTAAGTTAGAATTCTAATTCATTCATGTGGTTGATCATCTTATTATAGTTATATGTTAATGTTAATTAAATATACAACATAACTAATAAGACTAAAAATCAAATTGCACCCCAAACTTTATCCCGAGAATCGATTTGCACCATAAACTAATTTTTTTGACTAAATGCATCCTAAACTTAATCTCTGCTAATTAAATGCACCATTCGCTCGTTTTTCTGGCCAAATTTTTAACGAAACGCTTAAAACGTGTGAGGGAAGGGGTATTTAGGTAAAATACTACCCTTTCCTTTTGCTTTCTCCCTCCCTTTCTACAACTCTAAAACCCTTTACCCAGTTCTTCAAATTCTCTGTCTTCTGCCCCAAAACCACCAAAAAAGCACAAGAACAAAAGCAAATAATCCAATCTGTAAAATTTCTTTTCCATCCAATAGTAAACCCTAATCTCTCTCCATTCCCATCTCCAACTCCACCTACAAATTCTCTTATCATCAAATCCAAGTTGTTTCTTGGGCATTTTATCAAACTGTTACTGTGCATCTTCACAAAACAAATTGGTAAACAAAATTCAAGGTATTGACCTTGTTATCTCTCAAGTTCAAAACCTATCAACAATCCCAACAATATTGATAAGATGACACAAGAAGTTCTAAGGGTAATAATCACATTCATAATGTATTGATCTTAGCCCAAAATAATTAGAGTACAAATTATTTGCTTGGTGCTTTTGTTTTGTTAGTATGCATTTTACTTTCTTATAGTTGGAGCTGCAATATGGGCTTCTTCATGCGCAGGTAAGAGTTGTGTAAAAGTTATGATTTTGTTTTGGTTTCAGTTTATGATTTTGATTAATATTATACTAAAAAAGACTTGAACTTATTTTCAGAGATTTCATGCTGGATGTGGACTAGAGAGAGATAATCAACAAGAATGAGGATTGAGTACCTAGAAGCAGCTTTGAATCAACAAGAATAAGGATTGAGTACCTAGAAGCAGCTTTGAATCAGGATATCAAATACTTTGGTACGGAGGTTCAAACATCAGATGTTGTGATGGTCCAAGATGCCATTAATGAGAAGGTGAGTGAAAGGGGGAAAAAGGCCCAAAATCAGCTTCAATCTTCTCTTTTATATTGGTGCTCTGTTTTTACAGGCTCTGTAAATAGCTCTGCTTTTTCTTTGTTGTTTGGTAATTTCATACACTATATGGCAACATTTGTTTATGGATTTGTGGTGGGTTTCACTACCATCTGGCAATTAGCTTTGGTCACATTTCTTATTGTTCCACTTATAGCTGTAATTGGAGGCATCCATACCATCACAATATTCAAGCTCTCTCAGCTAAGAGCCAAGAAGCTCTTTAACAAGCAGGGAATATTGCACAGCAGGTAAGAGAATGTTAATACTTTTAACCATTTCTGAAATCGAGTTTGTTTAGGTGGAAAATTGTCTACTTTTGCATCTGGGTACGGTTGTCGGTGGAAAATTAGGTGCCTAAATTTAGTCGAATCTATTTTGTCTAAAAAAAGATTTATTCTATTTTCAGTGCTTTAGTACAAGTAGAGATAAATAAGGTAGATTTTTCATACCCTTTAAGGCCGGATGTTCTGATACTAGATAATTTTTTCATAAATGTCCTGACCGGAAAGACCATAGCTTTGGTTGGAAGCAGTGGTTTTGGAAAAAGCCCCATGGTTTCCCCAATTGAGAGGTTTTAAATAGAGCAAAAAATGATAGTACAGAGAGAAAGAGAAAAGGAATCTTTTTTATAAGTTAAATTAATAAAATTTGATGATTTGCCATTTTTATCCCTCATTTGAACTACTCCGATGAAGATTTGACCGAAAAAACAAGCAGATGGTACATTTAATTGTCTGAGATTAAGTTTAGGGTGCATTTAGTTGAAAAAATGATTCTCGAGATAAAATTTGGAGTGTAATTTGAATTTTAGTCAACTAATAACAACATATTAAATACTCCATTTGTTTTAAATTATTAGATCACAACTGATTTTTGAAAAGTCAATTTAAAATATTTTCAAATTTAAAATTGATACGATTGATTTAAGTTTTCAAAATAATAAATCTTTTAATTAGTAGTACTTTTTGGGTAGTTCATAATATTCATAATTAATTGTATTGGCATAAACTAATTAAATTAATGTCAATGCTGAGTTTAAAAATGTCTCAAATTGATTTTTTAAAAGTCAATATTGATATTATATTTTGAAAAAGAAATATAACTTTTAAAAATATAAATAGGTAAATATAATAAAAAAATAAATTATATATAAGTTTTTTTTAATAAATTCCTATTACCTAACATTATTAAAAAATGTATACGTATTACAATTTATATTATTAAATATATTATACTAACATGTTAATTAGGTAAGATTTACTCAATAAGAAAAAAAAAATTAAAATAGAGTTAAATGCACTTTGTATCTTTCAATTTACGCTCATTTTATACTTTGCATTCCACACTTTATAAATGGACATTTTGTATCCTACATTTTCAACGGGTTGACATATAAGCACCCTCTAGCCAAAAAATCGTTTACCGGGCTAGCTAAGTTAAGTTATTTTGATTCACGTGCTATTTTTTCAAGGGTAAAATGGTCTCACCCGTGAAATTATTGCCTTTAAAGAGATAAAACGTTAGTCAAAACTGTTAATTCCCAATGATATGATAGATATCTAGAAAAAGGGGGGGGGGGGGTTGAATATATTCTTTTAAAAATTTCTTTTACTTTAAAGATCTTACGTTAATTAATTCTTAATCAATAAGTTAGCGGAATACGATTTATTTACCCTTTTCTTGATATGTTAAAGTAAGAATTCAATAAGCAATTATATGGCAGATATAGCAATTTAAAAGATACAATAAGAAAGACTCCAGGTTTTAAGTGGTTCAGAGCTCGCAAGACTCCTACTCCACTGTTCTGCTCTTCCAACAGCAAATCCACTAAGGATACTTTTACAATTTCAGAATCACTAAGATTCCTTTAAGACCAGCAGTCTTGGAACTCTAGTTCACTAAGAACTCTACAAGTCTAACAGACTTGGATACTCTAGTTCACAAAGAACTCTCCTGGAATGATGTAGATTTGGATGTGCTACTAAGTTGCTTTTAGCATGAGTTTCTGAAGGACTTAGTAGCAATGCAAGCTTTCTTATTTGTTTGATCTTTTCAACTTCTTGCGTATATTCTTTTCTCGTGTAAATCGCTGCCCTTTTCTTTTGCCGATCTTGGTATTTAAAAACTGAGGGCTTCAGTTTTCTTCCCGTTGGAACATCTGCTCGAGCTTGTTTCTTTCCGTTACCTCACAGAGGGGAGCTTATGAATATTATATTAATATAGCTCATTAATGCTCTGATGAGATTTTATTTGATCTGACCTGTTAGTCCATGGAAGGGTGTTTTCTTTTTCCTTGGGGACATATATGTCAGTCGTAGGTTCCCACCAACTTTCATGGAGTCGTTTGGTCCTTCCATACTATAGGACTAATAGGACACAATCCTCTGACTTTACTGCCTTGAAAGTCTTCTTTCTGTTTCATAGTGCGCTTGGGACAGTCCCCTGACTTTTCTGACTTTGATCGATTTGCAGAAGCTTTTCTGTCACATCAATGCAGATTGTTCTTTTGAACGAAATAGCTTCTGATCTGAGAGTCGTGGTGCCTCTTTCCTTTTTGCTCAACGACCCTCTATGATCAACTCTACGAATATCCTTGCTGTTGTGATTGTTCTGTAATGGATCATCTCTTATTATAATCGTAGAGTTCACTCTATTGTTAGACTGTTGAACGTAGAGCATGTTCTACGGTTTCTCACTTAGTACATAGTCTGTTGGTCGTAGAGTCTTCTTGGTCAAAATCGTAGAGTCTATTCTACGATTAGTTGTCTTGATCGTAGAGTCTGTTGATCGTAGAGTCTTCTTGGCCGAAATCATAGAGTCCATTCTACGATTAAATTAACAGAAGATCAACCTAACAGTTTTGATCTATCTAAAAACTAAGTCTTAGTACAACACAAAAGACTTTATAAATTCATACATTTATTAGAAGATCAACCTAACAGCTTTGATCTTATCTAACACAGCCTTTATACATTATTTCTTATCATCAAATTTAAACATTCAATGTTCAACAATCTCCCCCTATTTGATGATGACAACATAAATAGCATATAGTAATTTAAACACATTAGATAGGCAAAATGCATATGAATAATTGAATGCCTAATCATACAGTGAGCAGCTGTATTTTCTAGTGAAAATTATGAATTTATTGATGTTTAGTTAGTTAATACAATTGAGAGAAAGAAAGAAAAAAAAAACTTTTCTCCTTCTACTAGGAGGCCTTCTTCTTTCTTCTTCCCTCTGCCTGAAGAGTGCTCTCCTTTCTTCTTCTGCTTTTCTCAGTTCTTCTTCCCTCAGTAAAGCTTTTTCTTCTTTAATTTAGAACCATTCTTGTGAGCTAGATGGCCTCGCAGTTGAGGAAGAAGGTCTTGCTGTCTCATCCTGTCTAGGATGAGATGGTACTGCTTCGAATCTAGGAGGATGTATTGATGTTTGAACCATCCTCATCCCTTGAGGTGCTCTTCCTCTTCTGTAGTCTGAGCTCATTCTCGTTTGTTCTGTTGTGCTCAGTTTCTTCTCCCCCTTGTTGGCATCATTAATGGTTGTTACCTGTTCTGAAAGCTGCTGTATGCCTTGAATTATTTCTTGAAGCTGAGTCTTAGTGGCAGCAACATCATCTTGGTGTGCTTGGAGTCGTTCGTCAACCGTTATTTTTTTTTGCTCCACCAATGACAAAGTGTCGTTCGATCGATGTTCTTGTTCTGTGAGAGAGTTCTTCAAGGCAATGATCTCATTACTGAGGAGAGTGATAGATTTGTCATTGGTTTCTTGAAGAACGACGACGGCCTTCTGATGTTTTTTTAAGGCTTCCAGAAATATTTTATCCCTTTCTTGGAGATTTTCAGAGACTGCTGTCGTTAACTGCTTTAACCTTGTGGAGAATTATTTATTCAAGTTGTTAGAGAGATAGTTGGCAGCATCAATGACATCGTCCATTCTTCGTTGAATGTTGTGGGACTTAGATGCCAGATCTTTCTGTATCTCTGTATGGTTATGGCTTGTCAAGTCAGTTAGGCCCTCAGTTGTAGGAAGCCGAGATACCTTGTCCAGAATTTCCTGGAGGAGTTGAGATGGTTGTCCCTGGTTAGTCATGAGCTTGGAATGTGGAAGTATTCATGACCAGAGGTGGAGGGAATATCCTCGTAGGTTAAGAGAAGTATTGAAGATGGAACATGAGGCATTGTTTGTTGGGTAGGCAGAATTTCGGGAGAGTCTGGAAGGCACTCTACGTTTTGATCATTAAGGCTTTCTTAACCGCAAGTCGTAGAGGGTGGGGACTCTACGATCGGGGAAGTGTTGATCGTAGAGCTTGATGCAGAGTTGGCATTTGAAGACTCCTCAAATTTATTGAACATCCGTGAAGGTGTATGGATTTGAATGAGGGCTAGAGGAATAAAATGTACATTTTGCCCTAAAGAATGTGAAAAGGGGCTGCATGAAATGAGCTTCTGGGCAAAAAATAGATTCTGAGGATAGGCTTGAGCAATAATCACCATGTTAGGGTATACTTTGAAGGTCCAGAAGACCTGATCCCACGCATTGTGCACCAGAGCTCGGTGGAATGGCATCAGTGGTAAGAATTTCAGCAGACAGTTGTAGTCAAGATGCCTTTGCTCATTTCTTCCGACGGCTATTATTTCGATGTCACCCTCTTCATCATTTTTCATTGTGGCTGAAGGGATTGAAATGTCTTCGTGAGTCTCCCCCTCAGCCAGAGCACCTGCTGGCTCAGAAACTACTTGTGGCTCCCCTTCAGTTTGAGCATCCATAGGCTCAGCTGCTTTAGATGACTCCTTCTCAACTGGAGCAATGACAGATTTTTCAAATAGCTCCCCCTTAGCTACTGAGTCTTTATCGGCTAATTTTACTAGCCTTCTTCTCTTTCTTCTTGGCTCTTTTGGAGTGGCCTCTTCGGCTTCATACTTACTGCGAGTTTCCCTTCGCAGATCGGAATCTTCATCTTTTGATGTAGCCTTTCCTTCAGGAGCAGCATCAGGAGCCTCATTTGATGAGCCTTGAGGTTCTTCAATCTCAAGAGCTCTCTTTCCTTTTCTCTTTCTGATGAGACTTTGAGATTGCTTGCTGACTTCCGGAGATTCTTCTTCTGTAGGTGTGTTCTTCAACAGCGATGGCCCTGCACCACTCTGCGTTCCTTCTCTATCCCCTGACCGGAATAGTTTCCTATTTTCAACTGGATTCCTCCTCCAGTTGTCAAAGAGTCTCTGGGTTACTCTCTTGTTAGTATTTAGGGCTTCTCCTTCATCATGCTCAATCAGATCCCCTAATGACGATCTAAGGAAAATGCTGATGAATCTCCCATAGAACATCTTTCTGGTCCCCTTGGCTTTTTCCGCATTTTGGACCCAGTTCCCTATCCATTCCAACAGCAAGAAGCCATAGTTGATGTTTATCTTCTTGACTATAGTTGTCATTAATTTCAGCTGCACCTCACTGACTGAGTCATGAGCTGAGTCTTTGTAGAGGAGGCATTTACCTATAACATCAGTCAGGAACTCATATTTCTGAGGAAATTCTTTCTTCTTTAAACCTTTCAGTCCTGGATTCTTTTGGTGATGCATTCTTCTCAGGCCTTCTTCGGTGCTCACCATATTCAGAGATGTGAGGCCCCCTTGCTTGAAACCTAGGGCTAGATTAAATTCTTCAGCAGTGAGGTTGAGCTGTACCCCTTTTATTGTGGTGGTTAGAGTTCCGCTTGCATAGGATCCATTGATGTAAAACTCTCGGATAAGTTTTGATAGAATCCTCGTATTTGTTCCCAGAGCTTCTCGCAGACCAGCCTTATCTAGTAACTGGATTATTCTTTTGAACTGCTTATCTGCTGTTGTGAAGGCTTCGAAGTTGAGCTCGTTTCCAGGAATGACTTGAGCAGGTGTCATTTGATAGTTTTTTCTGAAACAATAAGAACGATTTATCTGAGTATTGAAAACTTAAGGTTTTTGGATTGAGAGAGAGAGAGATGGATAGAGGAATGATAGAATTTTGATTTGAAGAAATAAACGACGTGCAATTTTCAAAGTATTTAAAAACTTTCCTCTATGTTTGCTGAGATGCGTGTCAAGTTCTGATAGGAGCATTTCAGTTGGTTGATGACCATTTTGCCCCCAGAGCTTTACGATCCTTCTTGACACTTCGATTCTTTTGTTGATGTTTGTTGAGTTAGCTTTACGATTGAGGAATACTCTGCGATCCTTGGCTTGCCAAACGTTAAGTGAGCTCTACGGTTTGTAGTGTGCTCTACGATCCTTGGTCTGTTGATCGTTGAGTGATCTCTACGATCTTAAGCGTACTTTGCAATCCTTCGCTTGACGATCGTTGAGTGTATAACACAAATTTGTCTTTAACTTATTTTCCTTGCTCACTTTTCTTCCTACAGAGTTAGTATCTTCCAAAAAAAAAAAAACATGATATATATTAAGGGTCTAGATTTAACATTCCTAACTCACTTATAAGTTTATTAAATCTTGATTCATCTAAAGGTTTTGTAAACACATCTAATAGTTGATTTTCAGTTGGGATGTAGTGAAGTGATATACTTCCATTTTGTACATGATCCCTAATGAAATGATACTTTATATCTATGTGTTTAGTTCTTGAATGCATAACAGGATTATGAATTATAGCAATAACACTAGTATTATCACAATATATAGGAATGGAATTAAGCTCAAACCCATAGTCTGCAAGCTGAGTCTTCATCCATAGGATTTGTGCACAGCAACTGCCTGCGGCTATATATTCAGCTTCTGCAATTGATGTGGATACTGAGTTCTGCTTCTTACTAAACCAAGAGACAAGTCTGCTGCCAAACATCTGGCAAGTATCGCTTGTGCTCTTTCTGTCTATTTTGCATCCTGCATAGTCAGCATCTGAGTATCCCATTAGATCAAAGGAGGACTCCTTGGGATACCATAATCCTAAATTTGGAGTTCCTTTAAGATATTTGAAAATTCTTTTTACAGCTAATAGATGAGACTCTTTGGGGTTAGCCTGAAATGTAGCACAAATACATGTAGCAAACATTATATCTGGTCGGCTAGCGGTAAGATATAATAGTGAGGCTATCATACCTCTGTACTGAGTGATTTAAGTGGATTTACCATTTTCATCTTTGTCGAGCTTGGTAGCAGGTGGCATAAGAGTTTTCATGATAGTTGCAGATTCCATGCCATATTTCTTTAATAAGTCTTTGATGTATTTGGCTTGATTAATGAATATGCCTTCATCAGTCTGCTTTACTTGTAGTCCAAGGAAGAAATTGAGTTCTCCCATCATGCTCATTTCAAACTTGCTCTGCATTAGCTTGGCAAATCTTTCACATAATTTTTCATCAGAAGAACCAAATATGATATAATCTACATAAATTTGAACAGCAGTGTTTTATCATTATGTTTTCTCAAAAATAAGGTAGTATCTACTGTTCCTCTAGTGAATCCTTTTTCAATGAGAAAGTTAGTTAAGGTTTCATACCATGCTCTAGGTGCTTGTTTTAGACCATATAGTGCTTTATCTAATTTATAAACATAATTTGAAAAGGTTGGATTGATAAAACCTGGAGGTTATTCAACGTAGACTTCTTCTTGAAGTTCTCCGTTCAGAAAAGCACTCTTTACATCCATTTGGAAGACTTTGAACTTCATGTGTGCAATGGGCAGGGAAGATCCTTATGGCTTCCAACCTGTCAACTGGAGCATATGTTTCATCGTAGTCAATTCCTTCTTCTTGAGAGTAACCTTTGGCCACCAGTCTTGCTTTGTTTCTCGTTATCACACCATTTTCATCCATCTTGTTTCTGAAAACCCATTTGGTGCCAATGACTGGTTTATGCTGAGGCCTGGCAACTAATCTCCAAACCTTGCTTCTTTCAAATTAATTTAGCTCCTCTTGCATGACCTCTATCCAACTTGAATCTCCTAAGGCTTCTTCGATTTTCTTGGGTTCCTCTTGAGAGAGAAAGATTAGGTAAAAGCATTCATTCAAAGTTGCAGCTCTTGTCTTGATTCCGGTGTTTGGATCTTCAATAATTAGATCTTGAGTGTGATCTTTGGTCCATTTTATTCTGCTAGGGACGTCTGTTCTGGTGCCTTCTTGTCTGAGTTCCTCTAAATCAGCTTCTGGTTCTGATCGTAGTTTCAATGTCTGGTGTGGTGTGCTCTACGATTTCCTCTCCTTGTTCAACGATTTCTGTTACTGGTTCTATGGTCGTAGAGTCAGACTCTACGATTTTGAGTTCTTCGATCGTTGAGCTTGTGTCTGATGACTCGTTGAATGTTGATCTTTTCTTTTCAGGATCTGATTCATCGAATGTGACATGGATGGAGGTTTCAACAGTTAAGGACTCCTTGTTGAACACCCTGAATGCTCTGCTATTTGCTGCATAGCCAAGGAAGATTCCTTCATCTAATTTTGGCTGGAATTTAGTTAGATACTTCTTGCCATTGTTGAGTACGTAGCATAGGCAACCAAACGCATGGAAATAACTTATGTTTGGCTTTCTTCCTTTCCATAATTCGTACGGAGTCTTCTTCAATGTTGAGTGTATGAGTGACCTGTTTTGAGTGTAACATGTAGTACTGATGGCTTCAGCCCAGAAATATTTAGGAAGATAGGTTGTTGCTAAAAGGGTTCTTCATGCTTCAATAAGAGTCCTATTCTTCCTTTCTGCTACTCCATTTTGTTGAGACGTCCTTGGGGTTGAGAAGTTGTGATTGATTCCATTTTCTTCACAGAACAGGTCCTTCTCTAAGAAATCAAACTCTCTTCCATGATCACTTCTGATGGCCTTGATCTTTTCGCCTTTTTCATTCATGATTAGTCTGAAGAGCTTGATAAGATGTGAAATGGTTTCATCTTTAGAACTTAGAAAAGATACCCATGTATATCTAGTGTAGTCATCTACTACCACTAGAGAGTATCTCTTTCCTCCGAGGCTAGTCGTCGAGACAGGTCCGAATAAACCCATGCGAAGTAATTGAAGAGCCCTATCATTTGAGTTTACTGACTTGCTCTAGAATGACGTCTTTGTTTGCTTTCCAAACTGACAAGCTTTGCAGGGTTTTTCTTTGATGAAATTTAACTTTGGCAATCCTTTTACTAGATCTTTGGAGGCAAGTTTTGAAATACTTTTAAAGTTAAGATGAGATAACCTCCTGTGCCAGAGCCAGCACATATCTTCAGAGGCTTTAGCAAGAAAACAGACAGTTTGTTCAGAACATAATTGAGCAAGATTGACCACATAGACATTTCCTTCTCGAACTCCTTCTAGCTTTAGAGAGTTAGTCTTCAAATATCTAACTTGGTATTGGTTGTTGAGGAAGGTGACTTGATGTCCTTTGTCACAGAGTTGACTGATACTAAGCAAGTTGTGATTTAGTCCCTCAATATACGCCACTTTACTGAAAGATATTGCACCATTTCCAGTTGACCAATAACCTCTGGTTTTCCCAGAGTTGTTGTCTCCAAAAATGACACCAGGTCCATCTTTTTCCTTAAACTCTGATAGAAGAGCCTTGTCTCCTGTCATGTGCCTTGAGCATCCACTGTCAAGATACCAGATGGATCTCTTTACCTGCATGACAGATCAATCTTCATTTTGGTACCCATATTTGTCTGGGTCCTGCTTTGTTAGTACCTTTTGGGACCCAAATCTGTTTGATTTTAGATCATTGCAGTCTATGATATCTTGACAAATATTTATCATTTTTATGATGGTGCCTATGATTGATATGATATTGACGATGATATGTGTGCATTTGTGAATTCTTATTTGTCCAGGACTTGTATGGATTATGATTTCTCATAGTCTTTTGATTTTGCTGATCTACATTCTGCTTCCATACAACTCTACGATTCTCATGATTCGTAGAGTGAGTTTTGCTTGACTTGTTTTTCAATTTTCTGAACCCCAGACCCGGGCGAGTTTTATTATCTAAAATGATAGCAGGCTTAGCAGAATGTGAACTGCTGGGAGATATAGAATCTAAGGATTTGATGAACACAATTCTTATTGTTTCTTTATCCTCAGTCTCAAGATTAGAGTAAAGTTTTGCATCTTGGAATGAGGCTTCTAATTCTATGCTTATTGTTTCTTTATCCTCTTTTAGATGAGAGTAATCTTTAGATAATCTTCTAAACATTTTTATGTATTTGTGTAATTCTACCATTAAGTCATGCATGCATTCTCTAAGATCATCAATGCTTAATTCAGGAGAGTAGAAATCAAATACCTCATCTATGTTGAATTCCTTTTTGCTGCTTCCTTCTTCGTTTGCCATTAAGCACAGGTTGGCCTTCTGTGGCTCTTCATCGTCACTTGACTCAGAATTTAGTTCTTCTTATAAGTCACTCCAGGAGACTTCAGCTATGAAACTTTTATCTTTCTTCTTTTGTTTGTGGAAGCTCTTGAATTCTCTTTTTGGATTTGCTTTCGTTTTGTCCCTCCTCAGCTCTTCTCTTAAGGGTTTTGGACATTTAGCAATGAAGTGACCTGGCTTTTTGCAATTATAGCAAAGGTCATTTGATTGTTCTTTGCTGCTGTTGCTTCTGAACTTCTGAGGTCTGTTCCTGTTGATGAATCTTTTAAAATGTCTGACTAGCATGACAACTCCTTCATCATCATTTGATTCATCCTTGTCAGAGTCAGAATTATCCTTGTGATTGCTTCTGTAAGTTGAGGTTGAGGCTTTAAGAGCAATGTTTTTCTCCTTCTTTCTTTCCCCAGATAGATTCTCTGCTCTTTGATTTAGCTCCAGCTCATAGGTGAGAAGATTTCCATATAACTGCTGTACAGTCATCTCGTGTAGGTTCTTTGACTCCCGGATGGCTGTGGTTTTGGCATCCCATTTGCTTGGCAAAGATCTCATGAATTTAATGATAAGATCTCTGTTTGGATAGATTTTTCCATAAGATCTGAGAGAGTTTAGTAGCAAGTTAAATCTCTCATAGGTGGTTGTAATGTTTTCACCTGAGATATGGGTGAACATTTCATACTGCTGAACAAACAGTGATTGCTTATTTTCTCTGACTTCTTATGTTCCTTCATGCATGATCAACAAAGTTTGCCAGACTTCTTGAGCTGTTTTACAGTTGACAACGTTCTCAAATAGATCATCATCCAGAGATTGAAATAAGATGTTCTTAGCCCTTTTGTCTCTTTGAACATCCTTCTTTTCATTGTCTTTCCATTCGTCTCTTTTCTTTACTACTAGCTTGCTTGGATCTTCAGTTGATAGTGCAAGCTTCATTGGTATGATCGACCCATTTAGCACTGTCTCGAACAGTTCATCATCTATAGCATCCACGTAAGCCTGCATACGAACTTTCCAGTTAGCAAATTTTTCTTTATTACACATAGGTGGTCTATTATCTCCACCGAGTTCTAATCCGTTCTTGTTGAGTGCCATTTGATCTACTCAAGCTTGTAAGGCTTTAGAAGTGAGAACCTGCTCTGATACCAATTGTTAGTTCTCAATGACACGATAGATATCTAAAGGGGGGGGGGGGGGTTGAATAGATTCTTTTAAAAATTTCTTTTACTTTAAAGATCTTACGTTAATTAATTCTTAATCAATAAGTCAGCGGAATACGATTTATTTACCCTTTTCTTGATATGTTAAAGTAAGAATTCAATAAGCAATTATATGCCAGATATAGCAATTTAAAAGATACAATAAGAAAGACTCCAGGTTTTAAGTGGTTCAGAGCTCGCAAGACTCCTACTCCACTGTTCTACTCTTCTAACAGCAAATACACTAAGGATACTTTTATAATTTCAGAATCACTAAGATTCCTTCAAGACCAGCAGTCTTGGAACTCTAGTTCACTAAGAACTCTACAAGTCTAATAGACTTGGATACTCTAGTTCACAAAGAACTCTCCTGGAATGATGTAGATTTGGATGTGCTACTAAGTTGCTTTTAGCATGAGTTTCTGAAGGACTTAGTAGCAATGCAAGCTTTCTTATTTGTTTGATCTTTTCAACTTCTTGCGTATATTCTTTTCTCGTGTAAATCGCTGCCCTTTTCTTTTGCCGATCTTGGTATTTAAAAACTGAGGGCTTCAGTTTTCTTCCCGTTGGAACATCTGCTCGAGCTTGTTTCTTTCCGTTACCTCACAGAGGGGAGCTTATGAATATTATATTAATATAGCTCATTAATGCTCTGATGAGATTTTATTTGATCTGACCTGTTAGTCCATGGAAGGGTGTTTTCTTTTTCCTTGGGGACAGATATGTCAGTCGTAGGTTCCCACCAACTTTCATAGAGTCGTTTGGTCCTTCCATACTATAGGACTAATAGGACACAGTCCTCTGACTTTACTGCCTCGAAAGTCTTCTTTCTGTTTCATAGTGCGCTTGGGACAGTCCCCTGACTTTTCTGACTTTGATCGATTTGCAGAAGCTTTTCTGTCACATCAATGCAGATTGTTCTTTTGAACGAAATAACTTCTGATCTGAGAGTCGTGGTGCCTTTTTCCTTTTTGCTCAACGACCCTCTATGATCAACTCTACGAATATCCTTGCTGTTGTGATTGTTCTGTAATGGATCATCTCTTATTGTAATCGTAGAGTTCACTCTACTATTAGACTGTTGAACGTAGAGTCCGTTCTACGGTTTCTCGCTTAGAACATAGTCTGCTGGTTGTAGAGTCTTCTTGGTCGAAATCGTAGAGTCCATTCTACGATTAGTTGTCTTGATCGTAGAGTCTGTTAATCGTAGAGTCTTCTTGGCCGAAATCGTAGAGTCCATTCTACGATTAAATTAACAGAAGATCAACTTAACAGTTTTGATCTATCTAAAAACTAAGTCTTAGTATAACACAAAAGACTTTATAAATTTTTACATTTATCAGAAGATCAACCTAACAACTTTGATCTTATTTAACACAGCCTTTGTACATTATTTCTTATCATCAAATTTAAACATTCAATGTTCAACAAAAACAAGTTAACTTTGTCTACCCAGTTAACAATTTTTTGGCCAGATGATATTATGTGTTAGTACAATGAAAACATGGGATGTAAAGTGTCCATTTATAAAATGTGAGATGAAAAGTATGGAATGAGGGTAAAGTGGATAATCAAAATGCATTTAACTCTTAAAAATATAACCATTAAGTAATAATAAAATTATACTTAAATTCAAATATATATTTTTTTGGGCCTCATGTTATAACATTGGCACGTGTACTCAAAAGAGGTCAAAGCACAAGCAGGCGCATGACTTGCTCAAAAACTAACATATGTTCGAGAAGAAACTTGTTTGCATGGTTTAGACACCTAAATTTCACGTTTTGACATTAAAACAAAGAAAAGCATTTAAAAGGGAGAAATTTGAAAAACATAGTATCTTAGGGTCTAAAGCAACAAAAATAGAAAAACTCTACAGGAGGATAGAGAGAAAGAGAGAGAATAGGATTACCGAAGGCCTTTGGCCTAGTGGTGTTACCCAACCTATGATATCCATGAGGTAGATGGATCAACCGTTGGAAAAATCAAGGTAGGGTGCATGTGTGTTAAAATTCTCTCTGAACTATTAAAAAAAAAAAAAAAAAGAATAGGATCCCCCAACTGACCTATGTGCGCGCCCTTAGGATCAAGGCCCAAGTCTCGTGTGCATACGCGGCTTAAAGTCAAAGTCGCGTATGTATATGCGGCTTGCCCCTCGTATCTATTTCAGTATTATTTATTTCTTATTACTTCAATTCATGTACAAGAAGAGAGAGATAGAAAAAGCTCCTAGCTCAGAAAATGCTTGGAAAAATAGAGAAAAATATAGAGAAATCAAATTAAATTCAAAGTTTTTCACCTCATCTTAAAGCCCAATCAACCAAAAGGAGCAAAGAAGCTAATTAAAGTCTTGGAATCAACTTTTCTTCTCAAAGCTTGTAAGGTCCAATTCTAATTTTTCTAAATCCTATTGAATTATGTAGAATTGATAATTATAAATTCTTCTATATCATCTTTCACGTCTTAATGTACATGTGAATTAGATATCCATTGAAAATTATTTAAAACTCTATTGCTTAAATTACTTGAATGTACTTTTGAATTACAATACCCGATTTATGTGCTTCTACCCATAAAAATTAGACGTAGCCCGTGTTGGATTTAGAAATTATATTCATATAATTGCTTAGATTTTGAATTAATTTATTACTTTTGAGCCTAGGAAGAGACTAAAAACTTCAAAAATTTTATTTAGAAGAATTGGGATCTTCTTCTGATTATGAACTTTAAAATTAAATTGCATTATTTAAATTTGAAAGGTTAATAATAATCTAGAAGGGTTGAATATATTATTACCAATTAATTTTTTCTTAGGCATTTTTGAATTATTTAAAATTTAATCAACAATTATGTGATTAATTAAAATGTGAAATAGATAAGAGACAATAATCAATCACACAGAACACATGTATTAAGCTGATTCACGACCTACACCTCGAATATATTACTGCGTCTAGTCCCAAACTCCTTTCCAGGACTTGAGATCCTATTACTATCAGTAATAAACTTTACTCCTTTTAAAGGTGGAGAAATATTTACAAAGTTTTCCAAAGACAAACTTTTAACTTGTCCTACAACTAAATTTTCTTGGACAATAGCTTCTTGTTACTTCCTCAAATTTAGTTGTACCTATTTCCTAAGTTTAGTTTTATCTTATAACCTGATCTTGAAATAAGAAGTATGTCATCACCTCACAAGTACAATAAAACCCAACTACACGTTAACCTCTTTACAACTTTGGGCTTGGCCTTAGAATCACTTTTTTTCCCCGCATATATATATAAAATAAACCAACTCATACCAAATACCTTTTTTTATAAAAATATTTTTGAAATATGATTATTCACACACACACACACACACATACACATATATATTAACACAATCTTTATATAAGTTCAATAACTTTTAGAAGTAATATTTTTACTTCTCAAATGAGTAGTTATGGACATTACTTCAGAGTATAAAAGTTGATATAACTTTTATGAGTTTGTGCTTCTATTTAAGCAAATATGATTTTAGGTGCTAACTATAAAAGTTTAAATAACTTTTATAAATAAAAAAAATATGATTCTATGTCTAGTATATATATATATAAGAAACGTCTATTTAACTTTTATAAATGTGAAGGAATGTTTTTTTATAAGTAGATATATATACTTCAATATAGTTTTATAAATGTTTTAAATATTTTTATAACGCAAATGCTTCTATTTAAGCAAATATGAAATTCAATTCAATTTAATTTATATAAAAGTTAATTTTACTTTTGTATGAAAAAAGAAAAATGTTTTCTTTTTAAAGTAAATAAGTATGTGATGATCAGTTATAAAAGTTTACTAACTTTTATAAGATGTTAGCAAGTATATGACTAAAACAATTATGAACAAATATGTTGTAGTTTATATATTTAACAAGTATACTTAATTTAAATAGTACTTGTTACAATAAATATTTAATCATAGATTAAATATTGTATGCTTCAAATATATATATTTATATACTTGCTCTATATAAGAAACTTATTTGAACTTCTTATTCTTGCAAAACCTAAGTCTTAATGACAAAGAAAAACTTGTCGAAGTTAGTTAACTTAAATTTTTACCTTTCATCAGTTCAAGACTATTGGACAACTTAAGACTAATTTCAAGGGGGTTCCTTTAAAAGAAAGGAACATTGTTTTGAAAGGTCTTTTGTCTAAGATTTGTCTTTCATAAGATATAAAATAGAATGAATATATTTGTATATATACTTTCATACAACAATATTTTATATATGTGTATTATATATATATATATATATATATATATATATATATATATATATATATATATATATATATATATATATATATATATATATATACCCCCTTTATCGACGGATCCGACGACGATTTGGTCCGTCGCCATAGGTTCGTCCGTCTATAAAACTTTTAGCGACGGACAATATATCGCGACGGACAAATATATGGCAACGGACGAACCTATGACAACGGACCAAACCGTCGCTTGATCCGTCGCTAAAGGAGGTATGCTAGGTATGTCCTTTAAGGAGGTATGCTCTTGAACTTTACTTTTTCTATATATATATATATATATATATATATATATAAAGCAATTAAGAGGTGAGTTTATAATAAATAATATAAGTGAAACTTATCTTAATAACCGGACCGATTTCCTCTTTACAAAATTTGACTAGAGAGTATAAGAGAACTTTAGCGAGGTTTGGAGATGTAGGCAAGAGAGAGTATTAACTTAAAAATGATAAGTGAATTGGTAAAGAGATATGAAGGAAGTAAGCTTCCTTTTATAGAATTCCCAAACATCTGGGGTGGTCTAAAGTAATTTGAATGGTTTCAATTGAAAGCTTTTGAAATCAAGGGATGGATTAACTTTGAACTTTAGCCCATGTTGTGACACCCCCAAATCTGAGCCCATACAACCCAAACTTGAGCTGTCAAAATACACAACAACTATTACAATACAATATTCAAATAATACACAACTAAGTCTTCATTATTATTGTCTCACTATTTTATAACTTATGAAGACTAATACAGTCACAACTCGGACCTTCACTCCATCCCCCGACTAGACCCAGCTACTCTCTCATCTCCTATTGAAAAACAATGGAACAAAAGGAAAGGGTGAGCTCAAATAGCTCAGTAAGAATATCATGACTAAGATAATGACAAATAAATTATCGTTAGCCTTCAACAATTGAGTTTTTGATAGAATAATTTAAACAGCAAGTTTTAATTCAACAACTGCAGTTAAGTTCTTAAATAAAGTTCAGATCAACAACTGCAACATAATATCAACCATTAAGAAAATCATATGGACTATGATGTCCACTCGCTTCTCTTTTTAAGAAAAACATCAACAACTTTTATCATCTGAAACACCACTGGCCATGATAATACAAATTCATAGTTCTTGGTCATAATCATGCAAGTCAACAATTCATCTTTGCACTACGGGCCAAAGATATTCAATATAACACAAATAGTCATGATTATACCAGTCTACAACATTTGGTCATAATAATACCAAACAACAGTTCATCTTTGCCTCAGGCCAAAGAGAAATTTCACCACGTGCCATAAAAGACACACCACCATTATATCCCCTTTATCCTATTATATGTGCCCCAGGCCACAGATATCTACAACAACTTAATTATGATTATTAGAATAACAACAGTGATATAAATAATAAACAGGATAAACAAAAAATATCGAAAGTTTATAATTTTACTTTGTGCAGATTCAAATAATATACAAATAGTCAACATGATATGAAATGAAATTCAAAAATGATATTTAAGTTCCACAGTTCAGAATAACGGTTATAATTCGATAGAAAGATTTAGAAAATAAGAAGGTTCAATTGAAATGATATTAGATGAAGCGTAAACTATTAAGGAACATATAATCATTTCAAAAGTTTTACCGAATAATACTTACTAGAGTAAGTTTAAGAATATAAAATAAATGATATCCCTTACCTTATCACGTGACTGGATATTGGTAAAAATGAGGTTGATCAACCTTTATATTTATAATATAATTAGTAACTACCACATATAGATTTCATGGCGGATGATAACTCGTATATTATGAATTATCAAAAGTATTTATATAATATAAATTTTTGTGGTGTAATATAACAACTTTAAAAAAATAGTTTTTGGAATAATATTTCAAAATAAATCTTCCAAATGAAGCTTTTTAAAATAAATCTTCTCAAAGAAGAGTCTTCTAAAGGAAGATTTGTGAATACCGTGTGAAATAGGTATTTGTGCAATTAGTACTCTTTAATAAAATACTTACTTGAAAAATTTTATGTACTCCTTTTTTATTTACAAACATTCAAGATAACCTTACTATTTACAGAGAAAACTCATAAAATACTTGCAGAAATTTTTATGTTTTAGGTGTGATTTTTCTATTCAGCTGAGCAAGCTATTTATAGGAGAAAATAAGGTACTATGCGGTAGATGAGCAGCTGACGTGATGCAGCAGCAGCAGTCGCCTGACTGCTTTTTCTTCCCTCACCAAACTTTAGCAACCAAATTCCCTTCCAATTCTCATGTGGCCCCCACCGAGGGTCCACATGTTACTATTCAAATAATATATATATATATATATATATATATATATATATATATATATATATATATATTTTATTTTATTTATTTATTTTATTTATTTTTTCTTGTGGGTCCAACATATATAATAAAATAATGCTACAACAATAATTCAACAATAATGTAAAAAACATTTTACTAATAATTATTAATTTAATAATATAATTTACTGTATATTTGCTATTATAACAATTATTAGGTTCAATAATTTTAAAATACAGTGCAATAACAATTATTGGTTCAATAATATAAAATACAGTGTAATGACAATTATTGAATCAATAATGTAAAATACTGTGTAACAACAATTATTGATGAATACTGTGCAATGACTACGTTATCAGATTAATAATATGAGACACTATGCAATACTGTATGCTACTATAAAATACTGTGTGCTATAGTTGTGACGACCCCAAATCCGGGTTCCATAACCTCGAGTTTGGTTCTCACTATTCAACACATTACTAACAATTAAATACATACATTGCATTTAAATATCGCGGAATAATACATATTGGTTCCCTTCAAAAGGTTACAATACCAGGGTCTATCAACCTTAACATAAAAACAGTTCCTATCATAAGGAATTACAAAAGGTTCTTCAACAGTAAATACATATTTAAATATCTAATTAGCATGCATAAGCTAACTTAATCTCGGGCTTTTCCTTTTCCCTTATCCTTCTTCGAGCAATCGGGTCTATCTGAAAATGGTTCATGATATAGCAAGAATGAGCAACTAGTTTGCTCAGCAAGTTTAGAACAATCATGGAGATTTAATATATCATGAATGAATGGAAAATGACATCAATGGTTCAACAATAGATATAACAATTGTGAATGAAACAAGATTCAAATTTTAATAAACAGACTATTTGAATCTTAAAATGCTGAGTGGTCACCAAGGACCCTGAACTAACGAGGGTACAATAGAGTTTCCTCCGACCCTTTGAGTTGTTTGGTTTTCAAGGGGATCAGCCTATTCAACCCGCTGTATATGCATTACATTTAGTCACTGGCGCCAAAGTCGGTTTCCCGACACAAAATCCCCTAATTTAGGGTTGTTCAATTCTCAGTCTTAATATAAGAAATCCGCACCCAACAATGGTTTGGATAAGCTTTTAAAAGTATTCCAGTTATTGAATTTAGAAACGCAATGTCTAGCTGAACTATTAGCTTCAGACATTTTTAATACAGTTCATGAATCAAGAACTAACAAGCTTCAAATGCACTAAGTGCGATTGTATAAACAATATGGATGTGGAATAATTTTCGATAATTAAACCACTTCAAGCTTTAACAATAAATACAAGTATGGAAACTTGTTCAGCAATAATAATTGAGTAGGGTTAGAGAACTTGCCTGTCTGCTCAGCTACAATAATTGTCTAGCTTTAACTAACTTGCTTTGAAAGACCTAACATTTAATAAAGTCGGTCTAATAATTAGTACGGCGTATTTGCATAACTATACGCTTAACAATGAACTTATTTACCACATATAAGTACTAACACATAATTTACATTAGTCAAAACAATATTATTAACCTTATAAACCCTTAATCATCTTAGGTTAATAATTTAATAAGTTAGAAAATATTTTTCTTAAGTGTTGGACACTTATTAAACCTTTAAACAACTTATTATAATTGTTTAATTAAATTCAATTTATTTTATTAACTCAATATCTTTTTAATTACTATTTAATCTTGATTAAATAGAAATTAATTAATTAACTCTAGTTATTATTTAAAATAAATAATAACTAATTGTACTTAATTATTATTTAATTATAATTAAATAATAAATAATTATTGACTTAATTTTAACCTTCTTTAATTTAATATTAATCAACCAATAATTAACTAAGTAATTACCCTTACTTATTATTTAATTTAAGGAAATTAAATAATAGTTTACTAATTTTAATCCTCTTTAATTATTATTTAATGTCAATTAAATAATAATTAATTACTTAATTAATTTTAATTATTATTTAAGGTTAAATAATAATCAATTCATTCTTATTTATTATTTAAATTAAATAATAAATTATTAATCTAATAACTTAGTTTCCATTAATCGTTATTTAATACTAAATAAATAATAATTAATTACTTAATTATCCTTATTTATTATTTAATAATATTTAAATAATAAATAATTAATTTATAAATTTTATCTCTCTTTACTTATTATTTAATAGGAATTAAATAATAATTGCTAATTTATTACCTTTATTTATTATTAATATTTAAAATAATAAATAAATAATAAATTTATTTAACCTAACCATGGTTTAGCTAACTAGATTAATATTTAAAATATTTAAATATTAAACTTTATGAAAAATCTCCTCCCCAATATTATTTTTGTATTATTATTATTTTTGTTATAATTTTAAATTAATTTTTAAATATTTAAATTAATTAAAATTAACCCGAATGGCATTTTCGTAATTAAGTTGAAAAATCCGGACCGATGGCAATTCTGTAAATAATCAGAAAACTGATCGGAGGGCAAAAACGTAATTTTACCAAGAAAAACACGGAGGGGCATAAAAGTAATTTCCCCGGAAAAATTATTACCGCGCATTGCGCGCGTTTTAGTTTTTACGGGTCAAAACGCTGTCGTTTTGTAACCCCGAACGCTGGCTTCCGCGCGTTACGCGCGGAGTAAAATTTCCTTCTGCCAAAACGACGCCGTTTTGGCTCCGCATTTTCTCGGTGAACAGTGGTCCGCGCATTGCGCGGAAACCCTTAAAATTTTTCTTCCGACAGAACGTGAACAGTGTTTCCGGCTACCCATTTTAAATAAAAATATACCTTCAATAAATCTTTAACTCTTCAATAAAAATCCAAAAAAATTACCAATCATCTTATATTAATTTATAACATGAAAAATTAATTTTTCATGATTTAATATCAATATTTTTTTATAAAAATTTTTACATCACAAAAACTACCATAAATCATAACTTTTTGTATAAAACTCCATTTTGAGTGATTCAAACTTTGTTTTTCTCATGATTTAATGTTCTATAATATTAGAACATCAAATCTAAATATTATCAAAAATTATAGTTAATCATTATATTGAGATTTATTTTCACACAACCAAATACATGTTTTTTTCATTCAATAAAACTCATAACACATAAGTTAAACCCATGATCAACTATATAAACATACATAGCATGATATTAACCATAGAAATTATTACACTAATATTTATACTATAACTTGAAAGAAAAGCAAGATTAGGGTTTAAAAATAACTACCTTGTTTTGATAGCTATTCTCCTCTTCTTTCCAAAATATGTTGTGAAGGAGGATGGCATGAACTAACTTAGGATTTCTTCTTCTTACTTGATCTCTCAAATATTATGCTCTCACTTAAAATTTTCTCTCAACTCTCTCTAGCTTTCTTTTGCTTGAAAAATAAAATGAAGTATATCTCACATTTCAAGTATACTTGAAATATTACTAGATACATAAATTATATCTAATAATTTTAGCCCATCATGCACCTATTGGATACTTACACAAGTTAGCTAACCCATACTAAGTTGGTGAGGATTTTGTGGGAAAAGACTTTCCCAAAAATCAAAACAAGCAACCTAATATTAAATAAATGAAAAATAAAAGAAAATAAAAAAAAAATCATTTTCTCTCTCCTCACTCACCTACACACGGCTGATGGACATTTGATTTGTCCCAAAATCAAGTCACTTTTTATTTTTTTAAATAATAATAGTTAAATTAAGTATTTTCCAAGTGGGCCAATCATTGGGCTTTAATTTAAAATACCAATTGGGCTTCTATTAAATTGTTTGGGCTACTAAATTGTCAAATTTTATTATTCTACATTTGGGCTACTAATTGACCCATGTTGGGCTAATTTAATAATTTAAACATTAATTATTCAATCCATGATTAAATAAATAATTAAATTGAATAAATAATTAAATATTCTAACCCATTAGTATTAAATTACTAAATGGACTAATAAATATTATTATTAATATTTCACATTATTTACATTAATTAATAATCATATTAATTAATTTATTATATTTAATTCACTCATTATATTCAATTTAATTGAATATTTAATTAATAGGAAACTTATCAATTAATTTGATATTAAAACTTTTAGGGTTTGTTCACTAATTTAATAACATATTAGTGACCCCCTTTAATTAATTTTAGTAATTAATTACATAATTATTTAATCACATAATTAATTAATCACATAAAAAGATTTAAATAATCTCGAAAAAAATAACTCGTTGGAAATTAAATTAATAATTTAATTAATAAAGATGTGGAAATTCTAGGACATTACATTCTCCCCTCCTTATAAAAATTCCGTCCTCGGAATTGTAAAAATAAGGTTACTCAAATAAAAATGGGTAATTTGCCCTCATTTCCTCCTCTAATTCCCACGTAGCTTCTTCAATGGCGTGATTCCTCCAAAGTACTTTGACAGAATGAATTATCTTATTTCTCAGTTTCTGTTCCTTCCTATCGAGTATCTGAACAGGAACTTCTTCATATGATAAGTCCTTCCCGACTTGAATTGGTTCATAGGAGATAACGTGCTTGTAGTCTGGTTTGTATGGCCGCAATACTGACACGTGAAACACATTGTGAATATGTTCCAATTCAGGAGGTAAAGCTACCTCGTATGCTACTTCACCCACTCTCCTCAATATCTCGAACGGTCCTATGAACCTTGGACTCAGTTTCCCCTTCTTTCCAAACCTGATCTTCCCTTTCCAGGGAGATACCTTAATGAACACAAAACTCCCCACTTCGAAGTCTCGTTTCTGTCGATGTAAATCGGCGTATTTCTTTTGACGGTCTTGAGCTGCTACTAGCCGAGCTCTTATTACCTTGATAATTTCTACCGTCTGTTGAACCAATTCTGGCCCCAACAGTCGGCGTTCTCCTACCTCATCCCAACATAGAGGTGTTCTGCATTTTCTGCCATATAAAGCTTCGTAAGGCGGCATACCTATGCTCGCATGATAACTGTTGTTATATGCAAACTCAACTAGTGGTAGATGGATTTCCCAACTGCCCTTGAAATCCATCACGCAGGCCCTGAGCATATCTTCTAATGTCTGAATTGTTCTCTCACTTTGCCCATCAGTCTGCGGATGATACGCTGTACTCATTCTCAACTGTGTCCCCAATCTCTCCTGAAGACTTCTCCAAAATTTTGACGTGAAGCGCGGATCTCTGTCTGACACAATCGATACCGGCACCCCATGTCTTGAAACTATCTCTTTGATGTATAATTTGGACAACTGATCCAAACTGAACCTAATCTTGATCGGCAAAAAGTGCGCTGACTTTGTTAGCCGATCCACAATCACCCAAATTGCGTCATATCCCTTCTGTGTTGCTGGAAGTCCTACCACAAAATCCATTGTGATATGCTCCCATTTCCACTCAGGAATTTCTAACGGCTGTAACAATCCACTTGGTCTCTGATGTTCGGCCTTTACCCTTTGACAAGTTAGGCATCGGCTGACACATTCTGCAACCTCCCTCTTTAAATTTGGCCACCAAAAATGCTGACGTAGATCTTGATACATCTTCGTACTTCCCGGATGTATCGAGTATCTAGTACTGTGAGCCTCTTGCAAAATTTCCTCTCGTAATTCAGGCACTAGCGGTACCCAAACACGATTTTCAAATCTCAGCAATCCCATGCTATCAATTTTAAACTTGACCTCTTCTCCATCGGTCATCCTCTTCCGGATTCTGTCACATTCCTCATCTTTGTCTTGAGCCTCTTTCACCCTATCTAACAAGGTTGGGCTCACCTCGACTTCTATTGACTCGTTTGGACTTCTCACTTCCAACTCCATTCGAGCCATCTCTTGAACCAATTGTTCTTGATCTGTCAATATGAACAATTTCTCCCTGCTCTTTCTACTCAGAGCATCCGCTACTACGTTGGCCTTGCCGGGATGATATAGAATTTCACAATCATAATCTTTGATCAATTCCAACCATCTCCGTTGCCTCATATTCAGCTCCTTCTGTGTGAAGATATACTTCAGACTCTTATGGTCTGTGAATATCTCACATTTTTCTCCGTACAGATAATGTCTCCAAATTTTAAGGGCAAATACTACCGCTGCCAATTCCAAGTCGTGGGTAGGATATCCCTTCTCATAATCTTTTAATTGCCTGGACGCATACGCAACGACTTTGCCATTTTGCATAAGCACACAGCCAAGTCCCTTGTGCGATGCATCACTGTAGACCGTAAAGCCTCCTGTATCGTCTGGTAAGGTCAATACAGGTGCTTCACTAAGTCTTTTCTTTAACTCCTGAAAACTTTCCTCACACTTCTCCGTCCACACGTATTTCACCGTCTTTCTTGTTAAGTTGGTCAACGGTGTTGCTATCTTTGAGAAGTCTTGAATGAACCTCCGATAGTAACCCGCTAACCCTAAGAAACTTCTTACTTCTGTCGGCGTCCTTGGTTGTTCCCAATTCATTACCGATTCAACCTTCGCCGGATCAACCGAAACTCCCTCCTTGTCAATAACATGACCTAAAAATTGAACTTTTTCCAACCAGAATTCACACTTTGAAAACTTAGCGTACAACCGCTCCTTCCGTAAAACCTCCAACACCAATCTTAGGTGTTCAGCATGCTCCTCCTCCGTTTTGGAATACACCAGAATATCGTCAATGAACACGACTACAAATTTATCCAAGTATTGCTTGAATATTCTGTTCATCATGTCCATAAATGCGGCTGGCGCATTCGTTAGTCCAAACGACATCACCAGAAACTCATAATGCCCATATCGAGTTCTGAATGCCGTCTTGGGTATATCCTCCTTCCTGACTTTCAACTGATGATAACCAGTCCTTAAGTCAATCTTTGAAAAGTACTTCGCCCCTTTCAATTGATCGAAAAGATCGTCAATTCGTGGTAACGGGTACTTGTTCTTAATTGTCGCCTTATTCAGCTCTCTATAATCCATACACAATCTCATCGATCCATCCTTCTTCTTTACAAACAGCACCGGTGCTCCCCATGGAGAAACACTTGGCTGAATGTACTTATTATCTAACAACTCCTGCAATTGCACCATCAATTCCTTCAGTTCTACCGGAGCCATCCTATATGGTGCTTTCGATATCGGTGCTGTCCCCGGTACTAAATCAATCACAAATTCTATCTCCCTGTCCGGCGGTAAACCCGGCAGTACATCTGGAAAAACATCCGTAAACTCCCTAACTACTGGTATTTGCTCCATCTCGGGACTCACCACTTGTGTGTCAACCACATGAGCCAAATACCCTACACAACCTTTCTTCAATAATTTCTTGGCCTGCATCATCGTCAGACAAGAAGACTGTCTTGACGATTTGCTGCCATAAAATACGACCTTAGACTTATTTGGTGTCTTAAGGTGTATGCACTTCTTCTGACAATCAATTATCGCCCCGTGGTTAAACAACCAATCCATCCCAAGTATTACATCAAATTCCCCCAGACGTATTGGAATTAGATTCACCTTTAATTTCTGACCCCTGATTTCAGCACAACAATTTCTATGTATGTACTCTACCGGAATCACTTCTTTATTAGCAACTTCTATGTTCATTGAGTTTTCTAGTTTGTCCCTAGGCAACTCTAATCGTCTAGCGAAATCATCAGACACAAATGAACAGGTAGCACCCGAATCAAACAATACATATGCATTTATATTATTGATCGGAATAATACCTGACACCACGTCTTTTGACCCCACGGCATCCTGTACCGTCATATTGAAAGTCCGGGCTGTCGGCTTGTTCTGTGGTACCGGTCCCCCGATAGCCAATTTGCTGTTATTGCCCCTGTAGCCGCTACCCCCGTCATTCTTCTTCTTAGGGCAATCCTTTATCAGGTGGTCAGATGCTCCGCAAGAAAAGCATCTCACTTTCTTTGGAAGGGGACAATTTGGAGAAATATGTCCCACCTGCCCACAATTGTAACATGTATTCTTCCCTTTCCTGCACTCCCCGAAGTGGTTCTTCCCACATATATTGCATGCTGGCTTTTTCTGAACACTTCCTTGTTGATTCCCCGAGCTCTTGTCGTTACTGTTGTTGTCCCATTTACGCTTATTACTGTTATTATTATTATTGCCTCCGCTGTTACTGTTCTTGCTTCCCCCTTCATTTTTCTTCTTGTTTCTCTCCTGGTTAAACTTGGTCAACGCGTCGCTTCCACCTTCAGCAATGATTGACTTCTCCAACAAAGTTGCGAACGAGTCAATCTGCAGTACTGCTACCTTGTTGAATATCCAAGGTCTCAATCCATTCTCGAACCTCCTGGCCTTGCGTTCCTCCGTGTCTACCTGATGTGGAGCGAACCTGGCCAACTCATTAAATTTTGCCGCGTACTCCGGGTACCGACATGTTCTCCTGTTTCAGTTCTAGAAACCTTACCTCCATCCTACTCTTCATACTTTTCGGGAAATAATTCTCGTCGAATATTTCCTTAAATTTCGTCCAGGGCACCACACCATCCCCAGCCCTATTCTGATTGGCTTCCCACCAGAAATTGGCTTCGCCCTTCATCATGTAGGTAGCAAAAACTGTCTTTTGCTCCTCAGCTACTCTTGCGATAACGAACGCCTTCTCTATCTCCTTTATCCAAGACTGGGCCTCTATCGGGTCCGACGTTCCCCTAAACTCTGGCGGTCCCACCGCTTTAAAATCTTTGAAATTTGCCAACTGAGTTGGTGGTGGTGGTGGTGGATTTGCTACAACAGGATGTCTGTGTTGCATTGCCTCAGCTAGCATGTCGACGAAGTTTTGCATAGGGTCTACATTGTGACCCCCCACGTCGTTGTTAACTGACTCTTCTACCCCCTGGTTCCTTGGTGGTTGTCTACGTGGCGGCATTTTCTGTTATAAACAAAAATTTACATTATTATACTTATTACATCTTTTTCATTTCATTATTTTGTATCTTAGGCAATGTTTAGCTAACATACAAGTAATTATTTCAACACGCATATAACATAAATTTGACTGCATTTATATTTATATGCTAAACCAGTAGTGCGTAGCACTTTACATCAAAAGCATACTGCTATAAATGCTTCTATCCCAGAGAAGCTACAAAAGATGGGATCTGACATATCCTACAACTTCCTAGAGTTGGGATTTAGTGACATATTAACCCTCTAATAAAACAAAAGTTGGGTTCTACTGCATCTATTTACATACGAAATTAGAAAACAACTACTACTACTACTGACTGCGCATCCCCCTACGGATCGCGTCGTCATACTCCTCATCCCCGATGGCCATCACCACGCTCCTGCTGATGGTGTGCATAGACTGACCCTCCTCAGCTGGGTAGTAGTGCACCCTGCTCTGAAGCCTACCATATGAAGATCGGTAGACGTAGCTAAGTCTATCCGTCCTCACCCGCTTCTCGCGGACCTCCTCCTCTAGCTCAATCATCTGACCATAAGCGGCATCCCGCTGTCTCTCCATCTCCATACGGTCCTCTATCGCCTCCTGCCAGTGTGCACGGATGGCGGCCTTCTCTGCCTGAACCTGCTGAACCTTCAGCTCAGCCTCTGCCAACCTAGTCTCAACCACTGCTAATTTAGCCTGCAGCTCTACATCCTGCTCTACCAGCTGATGAGTTAGCACCGCAAGGTGCTCCACTGAATCCTCGTACTCCTGTACCTGATCCTCCAGTCCTACAATCCTCTCCTTCAGCTCTGCGTTCTCGCCAGAGAACTGATAAGCCGCATCCCTATACTGATCCTCCATGTGCTGGTGGGTCAGATTCTACTCCTCTAGATGCTGGACCCTTGCCTCCAGCCCCTCGTTCCTATCGGTCAGTCCCTCTATGATGTCAGCGGCAGTGGTGCCCATGCCATCAGCTGACTCCTCCTCCTCAGACTCCTCTGACTCTGCCTCATCCTCACTGTAAGGCCTCATGACTCCGCCCCAGACGGGCTCCACATGATCCCCCTCCTCAGGATCTGACTCTGGCTCCTCTACGGGTGCAGCCACCAGCGGCTGTGCAGTATCCATATGGATATCAATATAGTCCTCCTCAGCAGTGCGACTCGACTGTCCGATCTCTGCCATCCTATAACATAAAACAATAACACACGTTAGTACAGCAATAAAATATATTCATTGATGAAATGAAATGATATTTTATCATGTACATCTCGGCTCGATGGATTTTCTCAATCCATCTCCAAAAATACACAACATCATGAATCTCCCCGATTCATCCCCTAACGCACTCGATATGAGTTTAATACTAAGGTTATAACTTAGGTTTCGCAAATCCTAACGTTTCTAACCTACGGCTCTGATACCAACCTGTGACGACCCTAAATCCGGGTTCCATAACCTCGAGTTTGGTTCTCACTATTCAACACATTACTAACAATTAAATACATACATTGCATTTAAATATCGCGGAATAATACATATTGGTTCCCTTCAAAAGGTTACAATACCAGGGTCTATCAACCTTAACATAAAAACAGTTCCTATCATAAGGAATTACAAAAGGTTCTTCAACAGTAAATACATATTTAAATATCTAATTAGCATGCATAAGCTAACTTAATCTCGGGCTTTTCCTTTTCCCTTATCCTTCTTCGAGCAATCGGGTCTATCTGAAAATGGTTCATGATATAGCAAGAATGAGCAACTAGTTTGCTCAGCAAGTTTAGAACAATCATGGAGATTTAATATATCATGAATGAATGGAAAATGACATCAATGGTTCAACAATAGATATAACAATTGTGAATGAAACAAGATTCAAATTTTAATAAACAGACTATTTGAATCTTAAAATGCTGAGTGGTCACCAAGGACCCTGAACTAACGAGGGTACAATAGAGTTTCCTCCGACCCTTTGAGTTGTTTGGTTTTCAAGGGGATCAGCCTATTCAACCCGCTGTATATGCATTACATTTAGTCACTGGCGCCAAAGTCGGTTTCCCGACACAAAATCCCCTAATTTAGGGTTGTTCAATTCTCAGTCTTAATATAAGAAATCCGCACCCAACAATGGTTTGGATAAGCTTTTAAAAGTATTCCAGTTATTGAATTTAGAAACGCAATGTCTAGCTGAACTATTAGCTTCAGACATTTTTAATACAGTTCATGAATCAAGAACTAACAAGCTTCAAATGCACTAAGTGCGATTGTATAAACAATATGGATGTGGAATAATTTTCGATAATTAAACCACTTCAAGCTTTAACAATAAATACAAGTATGGAAACTTGTTCAGCAATAATAATTGAGTAGGGTTAGAGAACTTGCCTGTCTGCTCAGCTACAATAATTGTCTAGCTTTAACTAACTTGCTTTGAAAGACCTAACATTTAATAAAGTCGGTCTAATAATTAGTACGGCGTATTTGCATAACTATACGCTTAACAATGAACTTATTTACCACATATAAGTACTAACACATAATTTACATTAGTCAAAACAATATTATTAACCTTATAAACCCTTAATCATCTTAGGTTAATAATTTAATAAGTTAGAAAATATTTTTCTTAAGTGTTGGACACTTATTAAACCTTTAAACAACTTATTATAATTGTTTAATTAAATTCAATTTATTTTATTAACTCAATATCTTTTTAATTACTATTTAATCTTGATTAAATAGAAATTAATTAATTAACTCTAGTTATTATTTAAAATAAATAATAACTAATTGTACTTAATTATTATTTAATTATAATTAAATAATAAATAATTATTGACTTAATTTTAACCTTCTTTAATTTAATATTAATCAACCAATAATTAACTAAGTAATTACCCTTACTTATTATTTAATTTAAGGAAATTAAATAATAGTTTACTAATTTTAATCCTCTTTAATTATTATTTAATGTCAATTAAATAATAATTAATTACTTAATTAATTTTAATTATTATTTAAGGTTAAATAATAATCAATTCATTCTTATTTATTATTTAAATTAAATAATAAATTATTAATCTAATAACTTAGTTTCCATTAATCGTTATTTAATACTAAATAAATAATAATTAATTACTTAATTATCCTTATTTATTATTTAATAATATTTAAATAATAAATAATTAATTTATAAATTTTATCTCTCTTTACTTATTATTTAATAGGAATTAAATAATAATTGCTAATTTATTACCTTTATTTATTATTAATATTTAAAATAATAAATAAATAATAAATTTATTTAACCTAACCATGGTTTAGCTAACTAGATTAATATTTAAAATATTTAAATATTAAACTTTATGAAAAATCTCCTCCCCAATATTATTTTTGTATTATTATTATTTTTGTTATAATTTTAAATTAATTTTTAAATATTTAAATTAATTAAAATTAACCCGAATGGCATTTTCGTAATTAAGTTGAAAAATCCGGACCGATGGCAATTCTGTAAATAATCAGAAAACTGATCGGAGGGCAAAAACGTAATTTTACCAAGAAAAACACGGAGGGGCATAAAAGTAATTTCCCCGAAAAAATTATTACCGCGCATTGCGCGCGTTTTAGTTTTTACGGGTCAAAACGCTGTCGTTTTGTAACCCCGAACGCTGGCTTCCGCGCGTTACGCGCGGAGTAAAATTTCCTTCTGCCAAAACGACGCCGTTTTGGCTCCGCGTTTTCTCGGTGAACAGTGGTCCGCGCATTGCGCGGAAACCCTTAAAATTTTTCTTCCGACAGAACGTGAACAGTGTTTCCGGCTACCCATTTTAAATAAAAATATACCTTCAATAAATCTTTAACTCTTCAATAAAAATCCAAAAAAATTACCAATCATCTTATATTAATTTATAACATGAAAAATTAATTTTTCATGATTTAATATCAATATTTTTTTATAAAAATTTTTACATCACAAAAACTACCATAAATCATAACTTTTTGTATAAAACTCCATTTTGAGTGATTCAAACTTTGTTTTTCTCATGATTTAATGTTCTATAATATTAGAACATCAAATCTAAATATTATCAAAAATTATAGTTAATCATTATATTGAGATTTATTTTCACACAACCAAATACATGTTTTTTTCATTCAATAAAACTCATAACACATAAGTTAAACCCATGATCAACTATATAAACATACATAGCATGATATTAACCATAGAAATTATTACACTAATATTTATACTATAACTTGAAAGAAAAGCAAGATTAGGGTTTAAAAATAACTACCTTGTTTTGATAGCTATTCTCCTCTTCTTTCCAAAATATGTTGTGAAGGAGGATGGCATGAACTAACTTAGGATTTCTTCTTCTTACTTGATCTCTCAAATATTATGCTCTCACTTAAAATTTTCTCTCAACTCTCTCTAGCTTTCTTTTGCTTGAAAAATAAAATGAAGTATATCTCACATTTCAAGTATACTTGAAATATTACTAGATACATAAATTATATCTAATAATTTTAGCCCATCATGCACCTATTGGATACTTACACAAGTTAGCTAACCCATACTAAGTTGGTGAGGATTTTGTGGGAAAAGACTTTCCCAAAAATCAAAACAAGCAACCTAATATTAAATAAATGAAAAATAAAAGAAAATAAAAAAAAAATCATTTTCTCTCTCCTCACTCACCTACACACGGCTGATGGACATTTGATTTGTCCCAAAATCAAGTCACTTTTTATTTTTTTAAATAATAATAGTTAAATTAAGTATTTTCCAAGTGGGCCAATCATTGGGCTTTAATTTAAAATACCAATTGGGCTTCTATTAAATTGTTTGGGCTACTAAATTGTCAAATTTTATTATTCTACATTTGGGCTACTAATTGACCCATGTTGGGCTAATTTAATAATTTAAACATTAATTATTCAATCCATGATTAAATAAATAATTAAATTGAATAAATAATTAAATATTCTAACCCATTAGTATTAAATTACTAAATGGACTAATAAATATTATTATTAATATTTCACATTATTTACATTAATTAATAATCATATTAATTAATTTATTATATTTAATTCACTCATTATATTCAATTTAATTGAATATTTAATTAATAGGAAACTTATCAATTAATTTGATATTAAAACTTTTAGGGTTTGTTCACTAATTTAATAACATATTAGTGACCCCCTTTAATTAATTTTAGTAATTAATTACATAATTATTTAATCACATAATTAATTAATCACATAAAAAGATTTAAATAATCTCGAAAAAAATAACTCGTTGGAAATTAAATTAATAATTTAATTAATAAAGATGTGGAAATTCTAGGACATTACAATAGTAAAATACCATGAAACACCGAACGATACTATTATTTTATCACCGGGTATTCTAATAGTTAAAAGTGATAACACCGTTGACTATTTTTATTTAAAAAAGTTACTTCTGTCGTTTTTTATATCCGACAAATATTTCGTTATGGGGTCCACCAATGATTAGTTATTTTGGAGCCGTCGTACGACCTGAATATTTTTCGACAAAACGAATATCCCCGAAAAAATAAAATTTGCACATAACATCCTTAACTTTTAACTTTGTCAATTTAACCACTTACTGTTCCAGGAAAAATATATATGAAGAAAAATTAAATTTTGTATTTCATAAAATCCGGGGTCTTACACATGTTATAAACCACTTCACCTGAGAGCTAGGAGAGAGAAAATGTGATTTTTATTTTAGCCTCCTTGTTTTCTACTTTGTATTTTGGCACATGTTTAAAAATCGAAGGATTTCTTTCTCTTTCTTTGTTTTTGGCAGGGTAATGTAGGAGGGAGAAACCCATTTCCTTTCTTAAATTTGTCACCTTTGTGAGCTAAATTAGTTTAAGCTTGGAGTGGCTCAAAAAGTGATATTTATAAAAATGACCCAAGTGTTTGAAAACTTTATTTTATTTAGTATCATTTAAATAAACTTTCTTCCCTTCGATAATATTACTCTATGAGTTTATTTTCATAACACTTGACATAAATGATCAAGGTTAATAGAAATGTACTCAATATGTTGAAAAAAAAAGAATTTTTGGACCAATTATTGAGATAAGAAAAAGAAATAAGAAATAAGAAAAACTTATAGAAGGATTATAGTGTTTTTATTCTTTTTCTAGTTTTATTTGTTAATCAAATAAAAGTAGAGACTCAATAGAATTGATGATAATTTGGTGAAATTATGAGCCTAAGAGGAAACATAAGGTCTTTAAGTCTATATCTGGAGGAACTAAGACCTTCCTCCCATGATAGACATTTAAATTTGAATTTTTAAATGATTGTTAGTGCTTATAAATCATCCATGGGTCTTAAAACCATTTGAGTTACTTTTATCTCTAAAGGTGAAATTTAAGACCCAAATAGTGAATTTGAGTATAATTTGGTGATGGGTCCAATGTGATAATTGTCATACTCAAAGTTGGACCATAGCCCATTTACTTTGTTTTGGGTAATTAAAAATGATTTTCAAAAACTAAAAGTTTTTTAAAATCAAACAAATTCTAAGGGTAAAATCTAAATGCTTGAGATGGACTTTTACAAGATAAAAACACATTTGAAAAATCACTTTTGAAAAGCACACTTCAAAAATCACTTGATAAAATCACTTTTGAACAACACCCTTGAAAAATTACTTTTGATAAACACACTTGAAAGATCACTTTTGAAAATGCACAAGAGTTTAGAAATCAAACTCACTTTCCTTGAAAAATACATAAGAGTTTAGAAACCAAACTCTTTTTTAAAACATCACGAGTTTAAAAACCAAACTAACAACCCTATTTTGGAAACCCATGAGTTTAGAAACCAAACTCACTTTTCAAATTAACAAGTTTAAAAACCAAACTCTCTTTGAAAACATCCACTAATTTAGAAACCAAACTCTTTTCTTTTAAAAACACACAAACAAGAGTTTAGAAATCAAACTCATTATTTTTTTTCTTTAAAAAATACACACAATAGTATAGAGACCAAACTCACATCTTTAAAACACTCACAAATCAAACTCACACAAAAATAAATCAAAAGGCTCTTTCCTAGCTAAATTGAACGCTGCTAGGATGAAAATGGATGCACCCATAATGCATGCCACCAAGCACGTATGCTGTGACGCCCCCAAATTTAGGGCCCTTAAACCATAACGAATTCGATGCTCATAATCTAACACTTAAACAACATTCATATATATATATATATATATATATATATATATATATATATATATATTCATTATAAAACGTACCATCAATCCCAGGTTATACTAACCTCTTAATTATATCACGACTGTCTTATAACACAAAAAAAAATTCAACAACACAAAATATTTTATTAATACAATAACTGCTACAAAGAGTTCTACTAGTTCACTTTTTCTTTGCCTTTGTCCTTCTCAGAGCACTCGGGCTTAACTGTAAAATGTTCATAATATAGCAAGGGTGAACAACTACTTTGCTCAACAAGTTTAAAATAAGCAATAAATGATATATCATGAATGAAAAAGACTTACTCTTTTTGGAACTTCAACAATGTGCAAAAATTGTGAAGGCATGCAACATACGTATTATATTCAAATAAAGAATTTGTGGAATATTTACTGCTAAGTTAGTCAAAGAGAACCAAGAACATACGGAAGGACTTATTAGTATCTACTGATCACCTCATGAGTATTATGGGAAGTCTTATCAGACTCTGTTGACCACCTCAGGATCATTTAACAATCACATGATTGTAAACACTCGAACAGGACACTTGAGGGGATCAGTCATCTTGTATCCTATATATATGCATAACATTCAGTCATAGTGTGCGTAAAGATCATGTTGCCAATAAAGAATAGCCCATTATGAGGGTTGTTTTACTCAGTCTTACGATAAAAGTCCGCACCAACTACTGATTTGGATAAGCTTGCAAAAATATTTAAGTTAATGAATTGATACATGCATTGTCTAGTCGAAACAATATGCTCCTGAAGGCCTGAACTATAGATGATTTTGAATTTTAAACCCCTTTCTTTTGGTCAATGCAAAATAAGCCATTTTCATTTTAAAATTTTGGATATTGAGCACCAGGTGCCACATGTGCGTTGATTTGCTCGCATGGCACCTTTGACGTGACAAATTTAACATAATTACTGATTTTTTTTTGCTTGCTACAAGATTTGAACCCAAAATAACCAATTTGGAGCTTGGTCCAATTAACCACCCAAGCAACAACAACCATGTTGCTTAATCTACCCAAGAATTAGATCATAAGCTAAATTAATTCATTTTCCCATAATCATGTACTAAAAGATAATCGTACCCTCAGTAGTTAAACTCATTGCTCCTTTATCTCACTTCGTACTTTTGTAAAGACATTTATTATTATTATTATTATTATTATTATTATTATTATTATTATCATCATCATCATCATCATCATCATCATCATCATCATCATCATCATCATCATTGTTGTTATTGTTATTATTATTATTATTACTAGTATTATTATTACTATTATTATTATTATTATTATTATTAAAATTAAAATTATTATTACTATTATTATTATTATTATTATTATTATTATTATTATTATTATTATTATTATTATTATTAGTATTATTATTATTATTATTATTATTGTTATTGTTATTGTCTTTTAATTCATGATTCTGGGAAAATGAATTTGTTTAGTTTATGATTTAATTTTTGGGTATATTAAGCATTATGGCTGTTGGTGCTCGGCTGGTTAAGTGGACCAAATTCCAAATTTGTGTTTTTGGGTTCAAATCCTGTAGAAATAAAGAAATTTTCAGTAATTGTGTAAATTTGTCACGTGGGCAAGTTAATGCACAGGTGCCACGTGGGGCTCAATATCCAATTTGTTTTTAAAAAAAGGGCTCAGTTAGCGTTGACCGAAAGAAAAGGGCTTAAAATCCAAATTCACCTATAGTTCAGGGGCATGGTTTGCATTTAACCTGTTCATAATTGGAACAAGACATGCGAATACACATAAGTGCAAATACCAATAAACAATAATAATAGAGAATAATTATCAATAATTATCTCAACTTGAACAATAAAATAGTTTTAGGTTTAAAAACTTGCAAAATAATAATTGAGTAGGGTTAGGGAACTTACACAATAAAACGAGTTTGGGTTTCAGAAGAACTTGCCTGTATCGTTGATTACTTTTAACCACTTAAGTTGACTTCCTTTCAAATGACCTAATATTAATAATGTTTATTTACCAATTAGTATATCACATATTAGTTTATTTTACCTTAATAACCTTTCTATACATCACCTAAATCATTTAAAACTTAATCACATAATTAAACATTTAATAATATATTAAACACTTCATAATATTATCAACATTTGATAATATTTTAATCATTTTCTAATATTATTAATCATTTAATAATATTACAAACACTTAATAATATTGCTAACCATTTAATAATATTTTGTTATTTACTAATATTATTAATTCTTTAATAATATTTTAATTGCTTACTAATACTATTAATAATTTAATAATATTTTAATCACTTAATTACTTTAAACACTAATTAATATTATTAATCATTTAATAATATTTTAATCTCATAATAATATTATTAATCATTTAATATTGGTTCAAACACTTATCAATATTATTAATCATTTATTAATATTATTAACCATTTAATAATATTTTCATCATTTAATAATATTTTAATTATTTTTAATATTATTAATCATTTAATAAATTTTAATTGGGTCTCATAATAATATTAATTAATTTATACATTTTTTGCTCAATTTGAACTTCACTGACCTGGTCCGACCTGACTTGGTTTATTAAAATTCGATTTCTGAAAAACTGGCACAACGCCCCATCGCTTTGTCCCAGTACAAAAATCACGCCCCAACACAGTTCTTATAGAATGTTTTTCCTTTTTTTAAAAAAAAATTTCCTCTAACTTTTGCTCCTTTAATTCAAACTTTCGAAAAACACTCAAAACACATACAAATAAGTTCAAATTTGATTCGTTATCTTGTTAACTTATTGTTTTACAATATTTCATGAATCAATCATCTTTTTAAAAATATTTTGGACATCAAAATTATGATCGAACTCATTAACAAAATTAGGATTTTGAAAATCGACATGGTTTGATAGAAAAATCATATCTCATCCATTTTAATACATTTTTCAATCATTCAAGCTAGGTTATCTTTGTAACTCATATATCTACCATAAAAATCACATAAACAATAAAAATAACTTACACATTTTAAAACACATGTCATCAACTTAGACATTTAAAGTAGGGTTTTACTTGAAAATATGTTTACATGCAACTTCTTCTATCTTTTCACACACCAACCATGTTAATGTTAGAGTTCATGCCCTAGAGGCCAATTATTTGAGGTAATTACTTAACAATTTGGTATTATATTTGATTGAATAAATGAATTATTTTATTATGATTTTATTTACTGCGTTATATAAATATTAGCATAATAAAAGTCCTTAGAATAGTGATACGAATTATATAGCTTCAAGTATGTGGCTTTAACATGAGGTTATATAATTACAATTAGTATCATTGTTCTTAAATGTCCCTAGTCGAGTATCATTGTTAATGGGACAACAATAATGCATTGAGACTAGTATATGGATTGACTGATGGTCAAATCTTATTGGTCATAAATATATGAGATATTGGGTCCATGTATATGTACATGTTAGAGAACAATGTACTGGACAGACCCACCATGACAATGTGGTGGCATGCTGATATGAGTTGGTAAATCCAAAGAGTTCGACCCCGTGAGAAGTCGTTGTGCACAGCGCCAGAGTACGATAGGCTGATCACCTAGCGTACGAAACCATTGTGGTATGTTTTCAGTCTTTGTGATTGATAAACATTCTCGCAGTATGTTCACAGTCTTTATGACCCCTTAGAATAGTATGAAAGTTTTAATGAATATTTTGATTTTCAATTTATTCTTTTGTAAGATATTGATTTTCAATTTATTCTCCTGCAAGATATTCCATTGTTCTGGAATTGTGAAGAGTATGAACTTCCTAGCAAAGGGTGGTCATAAAATTTGATGAGTAAAGAGTTATACTCAGAGAAGAAATTGGGTAGAAATGCATATGAGATAATTTCGGGGACGAAATTCTTATAAGAATGGGTGAATGTAATATCCCAGAAATTTTCAAGATTTTAAATAATATCTTAATTGATTTTATTAAAGCTTAAGGTTTAAAACCTAGAATTTGAGAAGTAAGATGTGTAGAAAATGGGTAAACATTTTTTTTAACATAATTGATTTGTTAGAAATTAATTGTGGGAATATTTTAATAATGCATGTAAAGAATTTATTAAGGAAATAAATTCAATTGAGAAGTGAAGGTGATTATATTAATATCTATATATATACCTAGAGTTGAGTTTGTTAGTCAAACAAGATGAGTTGTGAAGTAAATTAAATACTCAATAAAACTAATAAATTAATTAGTTTTAGTATGGATTAAAAAGGAAAGTCATGTAATATAATTAATTGAATTAATTATATAAGTTATGAATTAAGATTATGAGTAACAAGTAGGGAAGTGGAATATTGCCTAGAAGGACAATATTAATAAGTTAATTAATTAAGTAAATTACTTAATTAATAAGTTGTCATAGATGTTAGCCCAATATGGAGATATTTGCATGAAATGGGTAATTAAATAAGGGAGCCCAATAAAAAGTAAGTTATGTAGCCCAAATCATTAAAAGTCAAATGATGGTCAATGGTTGGGATAAGCATTTCAAGTATTGATTGAGTGTAGAGAATTAACTAGTGTAGGGTTAATTGAATAACCCTAGTTGGTAGACAAGAGAGAGCATTAACCAATCATTGGTTAATTGCTAGGTATATAAAGGTGGTGTTAAGAATTAACTATGAATGAGTTAATTAAGTAAACCAATGTGGTAGAATTAATTATAGCAAGTCTAATTGGATTATATTATAAGTTCAATTGATGTATTAAACTAGGTCAAATTAATTAACTTAGTAGTCTATGTGATTTATTAAACATTTGTGTATTCTTGTTGTTCTTCGGTATTAAAGATTGTCACTAATAGTAATTAAATTAGTGAACAAACCTGAAGTGTGAAATAACAAAAAATGTGCTATAATTAATTATGGTGTTGATTCAAAATATAGAATATAAATAATTTGAATGGGTATTATATTTAAATTATTAAATTAAATAATTTAAATATGTATTATATTATAAAAATGGGAATTTAAATAATTAAATAATTAAATTAATTATTTAATTATAGTACAATAATTAATTATTGGACCAATATGATTTGGGTCCATTCCTTTTATTTTCGAATTGGGCCGTATATATTGGGCTTGTAATTGGTTATCCGTTAATCAAAATAGGAAGAGAGACTCGGTTAGTGAATGAGCCGGTCACTCAAATTTGGGACACTGTTATACGTAACGTGTCTGAGGTTGGGAGCAACAAGCCATGCTTGGCAGAGGGAGTTGGTGGGCAGGGTAAGGTCACTGATGGAACAGGAGAAAGAGTGGAGTGTCCTTAATAAGTCGTGCTCTCCTTTTCTTTTCATTTTCTGCTCCATTTCATTTCCCATTCCATCTAATTAGAGAGAGATAGCTCACGTCTGTAAAGAAAAAGAGAAGAAGGAGAAAGCCAAGGGGAGAAATGAAGAAGTTGTGAAGGTATATTGTTATACACTTGTTTAATGTTTGATTTGATTGGGTAAATGTTAATTTTAATGAGATTAATGGTATTAGATCATGAATATTTTGTGGGTAATGGTCTAACCATAGATTTAAATGAATCTAGTAGATGATTCACGGATTAAATTAAATGAAAGGAAGTTGAAGAACACAAATTCGCAGGAAAGCGGTGTTGTGTTACTGTCGGTTGATGATTTTTATAAAATTGAATATTTGGAGTTAGAGAGTGGGTAAGGTACCAAATTAAAGCTACGGGAGTAAGCTACACATAGAAATTTTTAGATCTCAGAAATTCTTTGTGGTTTGTTCGTAGTGACTGTTTGAATCAGTTTGGGTCAGACCGAAATGCTGCTGCCCAGAAACTGTAGCGATTTTTGTTCATTGTAAAAATCATATAAAATCATGTGTTTGGAATTTGAAGTTGGTATAAACTACAAAGTTGTAGATATGGAAGTTATCTAAAAGTACCCAAAATATTTAACGATTTTATGGTGTGGAGCATTTTTGAATGAATTAATGTTGTGTGATTGTCCTGGAGATTTCATTCTCTGGACAGGTTGTGTAAAACGTTAGATCTGTGTTGTTTGGTACATCGGATGAAGTTAAGTTCTGAATAAGAATTAAAGTAGACTTCATAAGGTTTAATTTGACATAAAGTTGGTCAAAAACGGACTAGTAACGAAGAAGTTATGACATTTCTAACAATTACCCTGCTGTCGGAGAACACTCTCTGGCAGTCGGCTGTCCGAAGGCCGAAGACGGAAGGAAGAAGGCCGAAGGCCGAAGACGGAAGGCCGAAGACGAAGGCCGAAGGCCGAAGACGGAAGGAAGAAGGCCGAAGACGAAATGAAGAAGGCCGAAGGCCGAAGATCGAAGACGGAAGGCCGAAGGCCGAAGGCTGAAGACGGAAGGAAGAAGGCCGAAGACCGAAGACGGAAGGCCGAAGGCCGAAGACGAAGGCCGAAGACGGAAGGAAGAAGGCCGAAGACCGAGGACCAAAAAAAAAAAAAAATTGAAGGATTAATAGTAATTGTAAGTGGAGTTAATTATTATTAAATGTTTAATAATAAGGGTAATTGGTTAAGTTGTTATTATGTGATTAAATAATAACCGAACATGGTTTAATATTATTGAAGAGTTAATAATATAAATGTACAATTAAGATGTTACAAATTTGTTAATATCAATTGTAGATTAGTCGGATATTATTACGTGGATAATAATATCGTTGGGTAGTTAAAATATTATCCAAGGAAGATAATATTGGTTGGTAACTATGTAATTTTAAAAAGGGTTGCCATTAATTAATTACTATTATGATATTAATAATTTAAGGGAAATGAAGATAATTAATTAATTATTATGATATTAAATAATAATTAAAGTGAATTAAGGAAATAATTAACTATTGTGCAACAATGATTAAGGTAAACTATTATTAAAAGGAATTAATAATAGTAATGATTATTTAAAGTGTTATTTAACAATTAAATAACATTATAAGTTATTACTAATTGATAGTAAGATTTAAAATATTTCTCGAGATGGATAATATTATGATAACTCATCGAATTAAATGTTGTGATTAAGTTAAACCAAGGGTATGGTCCATTAGTGACTAAGTAGTTGTTCGACCTAACCAGAAATAAGGTCCAGGCATTAATACAGTGACAATAATAAATGTCAAAACTGCATAGTTTGCACAAAAGATTTACGGTGTTGAATATGAAACACTGAGTCAAGGCAACGAGAGATTTAAATAGGAAATTAACTATATGGATTTTAAAAGGGGGACGATAAGAAGAAATAAATATCTTTAAAGATTTAGTATTGAGTCAAACTGTGACTGATATTGTATATCGTTGATCTCACATACTGTATAGGTGATGCAAGGAACGTGAAAGATTAGCGTAAGCTGGTTGTACACGTCCAGGCAAGTTTTTCAGAACGTGTTGCATTATGTGCATGATTTATAAGTTGTTATTAAACTGTGATGTGCTCATACGTGGTTATGTGCAAACAGGTTTTAATGTGCCTTTGTGAAATAAGTTGATTTGAACTGTTGATATGCGGTAGTTGATTTAAGACAATTATTCTGCATTGAACTATATGTCATGATAGAGGCTAGACATGAAGCATAAATTAAATGCGAGGCATGATATGCATGAGAAATGTTAAGATGCATGAAGCATGAAGCATGATTGAACTGTTTTACGTGTTATGTGAAACTGTTAGACTTGCTGAGCCGTCGTGCTCACCCTTGCTTAAAACAAAACATTACAGAGTAGCTTGAGGAAGCCGATTACTCCGGTAGAGGCAAAGATGAAGATTGACTAACGAGTCATCAAGATTGAAGCATATGTGCTTTTGTAGTAAAACCTTGCGGTAGATTAATTCATTCATTTGTGTAAGTAGATATGAAGAGTTTTATGTTTTGTTGTGCTATAAATTAGCAAACTTAAATTGTTAAGAGAACATTTACAGATTATTTGAATATCATTTTCAGACATTGTCCTTTATGAATAAGGATAATAGGATGGTGTGATTGAGTCATTATACATATGATCTCAAATTGATGGTAATAGAATGTCGTATCAAGTATGATATGAAGACATACTAGGAATGTATAAAGATTGCGATTCTGGAATAGAAAGAGATGTTGTAAAATTGTAAATAAATGGTTATTTACCAATTATTATATTGTTGAAATTCATGAACAATAAGGAAAATGTAGTACTCGTGTTGAACCGGATTCGAGGTTAAAGTAACCCGGATTTGGGGTCGTCACAAGTTGGTATCAGAGCTGATAGGTTATAAACCTTAGGTAAGAGTACCTTAGGCTATAACTGTAGTAGAAGATAAGTAAAATGAATAAAACTCCGGAAGAGTTTAAGTAATAAAAGATGAATTTGGAAATTCATAAAATTATCCAAAGATGGATTTGAGAAGATATAAGAGAAATGAAAAAGGTAATGTTGAACCTAATTTGAAGAAATGATAGAAAAATATCTTATGATAAGCTTTTGAGAAGCATAAAGAAAATGCTAATAAGGTCATGAAATGATCTAGAGAGATAAACTCGTAATGAGGCAGATATGCTAAAATATGAATGAAGAGAATTCGTATTCAGATAAAAAAAATTTAGAGGTCTGTGTGTTTTTAATTGAGAACTCATATTAGTGAATGAGTTGTACGATTCCTTGTATGGATTTGTGCTTGGTTTTAGAACCACTTAGCTTCCTATATTAATATAGTAGTTGAGTTTAACAGTTCTTTGTATGGGCAGAGGATTTGTTCTTGGTTTAACGACCGCTTAACTTTCTATATTGATTAGTGGCCGAGTTGACCAATTTCTTGTATGGGCAGGAGATTGCGTTTGGTTTGACAACCACTTAGCTTCCTATAGTGATAATCAATTTGAACCTGATGTCACGCTATTCGATGTATATATGGTGAGAAGGTGATTCTTTTCTCATTATAAATTGGATATGTAGAGAATATTAAGATAAGTACGTGTTCTTAAAACTCAGACTGATGAAAGTTCGTGACTCATAATCGTATGGTGGAACCCCTCAGCGAATGGACGATTTTGGTCTGATAAGTTCTCCAACCCATATGATTGTGGCAAGTACCTTAACTCCTAATGTGTGGTAAGTTTGATGAACAGTAAGTATGTGTAGAGTTAAGTAGCCAGATTAAAGCTATACTAAAGGTAGTTATTAAGCTGAAAATGAAGGTGGAGGAAAAATTTGAGGTGTTTTGTGGTTTTAGGATATTCCAAATCTTCTAGCTATGCTAGACTTTGAAATTCTTAAAATCGTGCTAAATTCGCACTGTTGTGCTTTTGAAAAGACAAAATAAATTTTCTTGTTTTATTATTAAGTCGCAGTAACACGAGGTGTGGAGAAGTCCATCGTTACTTGTGATGATATGATAAACGACGGAGTCATCAATGCAGAATAACCTAGTGTTGGATGTATTTTTAAGCCCACTATGGTACGATGTAATATGACAAAGTCAAAATGATTTTCAGTATTTTGAAACGTTTAAAGAAGAGTCTATGCTATTTGCTTCGGCTAGACAAATTGATTTGAAAATATCAAAATGTATTTATAAAATCATCACACGCCATTAAAGCCATGGTGCAGAGATGAAAAAGACGGAATCCTCAACGCACTGTTGCAACGGTGCGGTATCATGAAGTCCTATAAATGAATTTAGTTACTTTAACTAATCTGAAATGATTTTTGAGTCGTAATATACGAACAGTTCAATGATGTGAGTCTATGTCATTTATTTTGACTGGACACTTTTTGGTCAGAAATGACTCAAGTTTTATTTTCCAATCCAACTTATGCTGGAGCGGAATTTTGTAGTAAGTCTGAGGTGAACAACCCCATAATGGGGGATATGTCAGAGCCATGAATAAAGAACCCACGAGGGGGCGCCCAATAGTGGTGGCATGCTGATATGGGTTGGTAAATCCAAAGAGTTCGACCCCGTGAGAAGTCGTTGTGCACAGCGCCAGAGTACGATAGGCTGATCACCTAGCGTACGAAACCATTGTGGTATGTTTTCAGTCTTTGTGATTGATAAACATTCTCGCAGTATGTTCACAGTCTTTATGACCCCTCAGAATAGTATGAAAGTTTTAATGAATATTTTGATTTTCAATTTATTCTTTTGTAAGATATTGATTTTCAATTTATTCTCCTGCAAGAAATTCCATTGTTCTGGAATTGTGAAAAGTATGAACTTCCTAGCAAAGGGTGGTCATAAAATTTGATGAGTAAAGAGTTATACTCAGAGAAGAAATTGGGTAGAAATGCATATGAGATAATTTCGGGGACGAAATTCTTATAAGAAGGGGTGAATGTAATATCCCAGAAATTTCCAAGATTTTAAATAATATCTTAATTGATTTTATTAAAGGTTAAGGTTTAAAACCTAGAATTTGAGAAGTAAGATGTGTAGAAAATGGGTAAACATTTTTTTTAACATAATTGATTTGTTAGAAATTAATTGTGGGAATATTTTAATAATGCATGTAAAGAATTTATTAAGGAAATAAATTCAATTGAGAAGTGAAGGTGATTATATTAATATCTATATATATACCTAGAGTTGAGTTTGTTAGTCAAACAAGATGAGTTGTGAAGTAAATTAAATACTCAATAAAACTAATAAATTAATTAGTTTTAGAATGGATTAAAAAGGAAAGTCATGTAATATAATTAATTGAATTAATTATATAAGTTATGAATTAAGGTTATGAGTAACAAGTAGGGAAGTGGAATATTGCCTAGAAGGACAATATTAATAAGTTAATTAATTAAGTAAATTACTTAATTAATAAGTTGTCATAGATGTTAGCCCAATATAGAGATATTTGCATGAAATGGGTAATTAAATAAGGGAGCCCAATAAAAAGTAAGTTATGTAGCCCAAATCATTAAAAGTCAAATGATGGTCAATGGTTGGGATAAACATTTCAAGTATTGATTGAGTGTAGAGAATTAACTAGTGTAGGGTTAATTGAATAACCCTAGTTGGTAGACAAGAGAGAGCATTAACAAATCATTGGTTAATTGCTAGGTATATAATGGCGGTGTTAAGAATTAACTATGAATGAGTTAATTAAGTAAACCAATGTGGTAGAATTAATTATAGCAAGTCTAATTGGATTATATTATAAGTTCAATTGAGGTATTAAACTAGGTCAAATTAATTAACTTAGTAGTCTATGTGATTTATTAAACATTTGTGTATTCTTGTTGTTCTTCGGTATTAAAGATTGTCACTAATAGTAATTAAATTAGTGAACAAACCTGAATTGTGAAATAACAAAAAATGTGCTATAATTAATTATGGTGTTGATTCAAAATATAGAATATAAATAATTTGAATGGGTATTATATTTAAATTATTAAATTAAATAATTTAAATATGTATTATATTATAAAAATGGGAATTTAAATAATTAAATAATTAAATTAATTATTTAATTATAGTACAATAATTAATTATTGGACCAATATGATTTGGGTCCATTCCTTTTATTTTCGAATTGGGCCGTATATATTGGGCTTGTAATTGGTTATCCGTTAATCAAAATAGGAAGAGAGACTCGGTTAGTGAATGAGCCGGTCACTCAAATTTGGGACACTGTTATACGTAACGTGTCTAAGGTTGGGAGCAACAAGTCATGCTTGGCAGAGGGAGTTGGTGGGCAGGGTAAGGTCACTGATGGAACAGGAGAAAGAGTGGGGTGTCCTTAATAAGTCGTGCTCTCCTTTTCTTTTCATTTTCTGCTCCATTTCATTTCCCATTCCATGTAATTAGAGAGAGGTAGCCCACGTCTGTAAAGAAAAAGAGAAGAAGGAGAAAGCCAAGGGGAGAAATGAAGAAGCTGTTAAGGTATATTGTTATACACTTGTTTAATGTTTGATTTGATTGGGTAAATGTTAATTTTAATGAGATTAATGGTATTAGATCATGAATATTTTGTGGGTAATGGTCTAACCATAGATTTAAATGAATCTAGTAGATGATTCACGGATTAAATTAAATGAAAGGAAGTTGAAGAACACAAATTCGCAGGAAAGCGGTGTTGTGTTACTGTCGGTTGATGATTTTTATAAAATTGAATATTTGGAGTTAGAGAGTGGGTAAGGTACCAAATTAAAGCTACGGGAGTAAGCTACACGTAGAAATTTTTAGATCTCAGAAATTCTTTGTGGTTTGTTCGTAGTGACTGTTTGAATCAGTTTGGGTCAGATCGAAATGCTGCTGCCCAGAAACTGTAGCAATTTTTGTTCATTGTAAAAATCATATAAAATCATGTGTTTGGAATTTGAAGTTGGTATAAACTACAAAGTTGTAGATATAGAAGTTATCTAAAAGTACCCAAAATATTTAACGATTTTATGGTGTAGAGCATTTTTGAATGAATTAATGTTGTGTGATTGTCCTGGAGATTTCATTCTCTGGACAGGTTGTGTAAAACGTTAGATCTGTGTTGTTTGGTACATCGGATGAAGTTAAGTTCTGAATAAGAATTAAAGTATACTTCATAAGGTTTAATTTGATATAAAGTTGGTCAAAAACGGACTAGTAACGAAGAAGTTATGACATTTCTAACAATTACACTGTTGTCGGAGAACACTCTCTGGCAGTCGGCTGTCCGAAGGCCGAAGGCCGAAGACGGAAGGAAGAAGGCCGAAGGCCGAAGACGGAAGGCCGAAGGCCGAAGACGGAAGGAAGAAGGCCGAAGACGGAAGGAAGAAGGCCGAAGGCCGAAGGCCGAAGATCGAAGACGGAAGGCCGAAGGCCGAAGGCTGAAGACGGAAGGAAGAAGGCCGAAGGCCGAAGACCGAAGACGGAAGGCCGAAGGCTGAAGACGAAGACCGAAGACGGAAGGAAGAAGGCCGAAGACCGAGGACCACAAAAAAAAAAAAAATTGAAGGATTAATAGTAATTGTAAGTGGAGTTAATTATTATTAAATGTTTAATAATAAGGGTAATTGGTTAAGTTGTTATTATGTAATTAAATAATAACTGAACATGGTTTAATATTATTGAAGAGTTAATAATATAAATGTACAATTAAGATGTTACAAATTTATTAATATCAATTGTAGATTAGTCGGATATTATTACGTGGATAATAATATCGTTGGGTAGTTAAAATATTATCCAAGGAAGATAATATTGGTTGATAACTATGTAATTTTAAAAAGGGTTGCCATTAATTAATTACTATTATGATATTAATAATTTAAGGGAAATGGAGATAATTAATTAATTATTATGATATTAAATAATAATTAAAGTGAATTAAGGAAATAATTAACTATTGTGCAACAATGATTAAGGTAAACTATTATTAAAAGGAATTAATAATAGTAATGATTATTTAAAGTGTTATTTAACAATTAAATAACATTATAAGTTATTACTAATTGATAGTAAGATTTAAAATATTTCTCGAGATGGATAATATTATGATAACTCATCGAGTTAAATGTTGTGATTAAGTTAAACCAAGTGTATGGTCCATTAGTGACTAAGTAGTTGTTCGACCTAACCAGAAATAAGGTCTAGGCATTAATACAGTGACAATAATAAATGTCAAAACTGCATAGTTTGCACAAAAGATTTACGGTGTTGAATATGAAACACTGAGTCAAGGCAACGAGAGATTTAAATAGGAAATTAACTATATGGATTTTAAAAGGGGGACGATAAGAAGAAATAAATATCTTTAAAGATTTAGTATTGAGTCAAACTGTGACTGATATTGTATATCGTTGATCTCACATACTGTATAGGTGATGCAAGGAACGTGAAAGATTAGCGTAAGCTGGTTGTACACGTCCAGGCAAGTTTTTCAGAACGTATTGCATTATGTGCATGATTTATAAGTTGTTATTAAACTGTGATGTGCTCATACGTGGTTATGTGCAAACAGGTTTTAATGTGCCTTTGTGAAATAAGTTGATTTGAACTGTTGATATGCGGTAGTTGATTTAAGACAATTGTTCTGCATTGAACTATATGTCATGATAGAGGCTAGACATGAAGCATAAATTAAATGCGAGGCATGATATGCATGAGAAATGTTAAGATGCATGAAGCATGAAGCATGATTGAACTGTTTTACGTTTTATGTGAAACTGTTAGACTTGCTGAGCCGTCGTGCTCACCCTTGCTTAAAACAAAACATTACAGAGTAGCTTGAGGAAGCCGATTACTCCGGTAGAGGCAAAGATGAAGATTGACTAACGAGTCATCAAGATTGAAGCATATGTGCTTTTGTAGTAAAACCTTGCGGTAGATTAATTCATTCATTTGTGTAAGTAGATATGAAGAGTTTTATGTTTTGTTGTGCTATAAATTAGCAAACTTAAATTGTTAAGAGAACATTTACAGATTATTTGAATATCATTTTCAGACATTGTCCTTTATGAATAAGGATAATAGGATGGTGTGATTGAGTCATTATACATATGATCTCAAATTGATGGTAATAGAATATCGTATCAAGTATGATATGATGACATACTAGGAATGTATAAAGATTGCGATTCTGGAATAGAAAGAGATGTTGTAAAATTGTAAATAAATGGTTATTTACCAATTATTATATTGTTGAAATTCATGAACAATAAGGAAAATGTAGTACTCGTGTTGAACCGGATTCAAGGTTAAAGTAACCCGGATTTGGGGTCGTCACAGTGACAATGATGTAATGATCCTTCGACCTGAAATCACTATATTATTACACGAAAATTTAAGTACTTTGATATCATCAAAAGTCGCCTTTAATAGGGTGGACGATAAAGATGATTATTGGGTACATCATGAATCGTGTGAGGAATATGAGTGATCTAGATGGAATTTGACCCTCGTATATATTAGGGGTGATATCCATAGGCTTCTTGATTAAGTATGACTATGAAATGCATGACCATGCTCAAATAGTGATTTGTTTCATATAGTTTACTCATTGATCAAGAAAACTTAGATTAAATTATGAAAAGTATGACACATTTCATACCTCGAGTTTAATCTAGGATGTCAAGGTTAAAAGGATTAAATTACATTGAAACATTTGTCACGAAAAGGTTGCATCGAATCACCGATCTTATTATCATTTGGGTAGCAGTGATGCATTACTAGATGCCGCTCAATGTTTATAATTTTATAATATGATTTTAAAATTATTGCCAACATAATAATAACCTATAGGGTCACACACCTAGAACGTATTTAAAAGGGAATTAATTTAAATTGTAAGTATTTAAATATGTCAATATGATTGATAGTATTTAAATTACGAATTTAAATTAATAAGATAATTTGTATATATATATATATATATATATAAATTCGGATTTTATTTTTCTATTTATTTTAGGTTTTGGTTAATTCCTATTAACTTCTATATATACATGATATAACAGTAGTTTTAAGCACGTCAGGAAAAACTAAAAACCCTAACCGCTTTCAGAAAGAGGCTAGAGAGAAAAATAGTTCAGAAATCCTGATCTTGGTGGCTAGTACCGCAACTCCCTTTTTGTTGCAGATCGTGTGACGATTCGCGTAACGTTCATGTGGATACCGTAGAGACGCAATCGTTGGATTGCGTTAAAGATTCGAAGCGTTCCAGAATTCTAAATCATCTCCATTCAAGCACGACTAATTGGTAAAACAAATCTAAACCCTCTGATTAATATGTTTTCGCATTGATCCTATTTTAAGGTTTTAGAATATATTTTTTTAAATTCCGTTGCTTTTTGATTAGAAATTCCTACAGTTAATACGCATATCATGCATCTTTACCCATAGATCTTCATCAAAAGTCTAGATCTACCATTATAGATCTTAAAAATAGTTTTTTTTTTTAAAACATAGAACACATTTTATACTTTAAAATAACTTTTTGACCATAGAGCTTACATACATATACATAGATCACATATACACACATATTCTCCAACACATGACCAACCTTATCTCTTGGGAACTCACCATAGTTCCCTTTCACAAAGATTTCTCCCACAACAAGCATAGCAAAACTTATGCTAAAACTTTAAACTATAAAAATGAAAAGAGCTTAAGGAAAAGAAAAAATTTCAACCTTGATCAAAATGCTCTCTTCTTTCTTGAAATGAAATGAGTTAGACTTTCCACCTTGAACCCTTGATTTACAAGAAATTCCCTCCTCTTTCCCTCTAAAACCTTTGTTATCTCTCAAGCTCTCAAGCTCTAACACTCACTAGTTATTTCTCTCTCAGTATTTTGTGTAGACACAAATGAGTCAACTCTTACTAATGACTAATGGGGTTCTATTTATAGATGATTCTATCATCCAAATTCTATACATACACAATGTGTATGCCTACATAAATCACCAAATCATTTGGCCAAACAATTCAAACTTAGATCCACTTTTTAGGGGATGAGACTTTGCATGAGGGAGGGTTTTAGAGGAAGTGATATTCTTTGAGTAAATTAAAGATGCTTGGAGACTTACACCCCTTAGTGGGACCCCACCTTTGGCCGGCTCCTCCCCCTATTTTCCTAGCATTTTTGATTTATTTTTCTCTTATATATTTGCACATATACACTTATATATATATATCATAGCCATGAGGTAGTTGATTAAGATCTTTTAATGATCTGTTTACTGTTTCTCTTCCTTTTCATACATATCCTTATGGTCTATCTTTGTGATGATTTTCATAAAACATCGACTTTACTGTTAGACCACCTAGATGTTGACCGTCTTGCCGTTTGTAAATCTCCAGTGTGGGAGCAATGTCTGGCGTTAGGTCATTTCCATATGGCACGTGTCTACTTAGGTAGGCGTCGGTCTGGGGTTTTGATTAATCGGTAAGCAAGAGACTATTAGGTTATCCCTTTGATTTGATTTAGATTCCAATTTCATTTTATTAGTAAGGTCTTCTTCTACCTTGTCCTTTGTTTATCACCCTTTTTGCAGAAAGTGTCTTAGTTCCCTGAGAACAACATTCAATATATGAGTAGACTGTTTAGATCTAACTCGTCAGCCAGTCATAGGTCAAACCTTTCTTCTATCCCTGATTTTATCAACCAGGAAGAACACAGTTATGATAATTTGAGTCGAGACCTTGGTAATTGGAACATACCTAATGTTTCACCCAAAGATATTTACAAGTCAACTTTTTCTAATAAATTTAAGTTTGATTATAATGTTAAAACTGTTGAAAAGGTTTATGCTATTAATAAAGAACATGAAAATTGCTCTTTATTAACTAATGAAGTTATTAAAAAACATAGACTTAAAGGATATAATTTTATTCACATATGTTTAATTCAAGTTGCTATTAAACCCCTAAGCATTAAAGGTATTAATTCTAGCATACTTTTATGTCTGCGTGATGCTAGATATTTAAATTATGTGTCTAGCATTTTAGACATAATAGAAGCTAGTTTGCATAATGGACCTGTCCATTTTAGCTGCTTTCCAGATTTTACATTAAGTCTAAGTGACCCACATTTGTTAAAAGCATTAACTTTAACTATCAAAATAGCTAGAGAAATCACTCAAATGATTGAGGGATCTCAGGCTCTAGCTTTGATATTTAGAATTTATTATAAAACTATGAAAACTAATTTAAATGTGAAAGCCTTAAGTAAAAGTCCTAAAGATAAAACTATTCTTATTCAGAGTAGCACTAGTGATGCCAATATCCAAGTTCCAAAGACTATTCTTTGGAGAGATATAAATCTCCCGAGGTAATGGATATTAGAAAATGAAATGCCCCAAAGACTAGTTAATAATAACATAATGAATTTAGAAAACGTTAAACAATACTTAGATGGAACTGTTAGAATAAGTTTCGATGACTCAAGACTTAGAAAATCTTTAGTTATTGAAGATGTTGCTAGTACGATTGCGTCGTCTAAAAAAGATTCAGAATTACTTAGTAAAACTACACTTCAAAACATAAAGTTAAAAGGAATAATTAATGAAGGTCAGACTAGTCAACCCTGCTATAATACTGAATCTGTTAGTCAAGATGAAGATGATGAACAACAGTTATCCCCTACTCAGTCTGATTTTGAAACAAAACCTGTTCACCACCAACTTAGAGTTATACAAAAAGAATTTAAAGTCAAATGGGAAAAATTAACTAATGATTTTAATTCAAAAGAAAACAGAAGTAAAAGACATCAATTTCGAGAAAACCATAATGAAATTGATAGAGAAAAAATAGTTAGAAAATAGAAAAAAATTATAGTTAAAGAAAAGATAAATATTACATTTTATTCATGGTATGAAAGATATTATGGAAAATGCAATGTTATAACTAAAAAATAGTGGGTTAAGGAAGATAAAACTAAAGTTTTCTCTAGTCATCCTCCTTTAGAAACAATAATAATAAAAGTTCAAAGCACTTCTGTCATTGCTAGTCATTTCAAAATTGCTGAAGGAACTAACATTAATGAAAAGAAAATTATTGAACAAAATAATTTCACTAATCAATATTTAGCAACTCTAGGAAAACAGTTAGATAAAATTGAAGAAAAATTTGAAGATAAAATTATCAGTCAAGAAGATAAAATTGAAAAGCCTTTATTAAAGCTACCTCAGTATAGGCAAGGTCTAGGATTACCCAGTTCTGATAAAGCATTAGTTAAAACCTTAGATAAGCTATTTATAAATCAAGATAAAGCCGTTGAGTCCAGTAGAACTAAGTCTTTAACTGTCATTGAAAAATATGATAGTCAAAGCGATAATTTTAGTAATAGTGAGTCTACCGCCACAGATAATTCTACTATTCAAGAAATTGAAAATCAATTTAAGAAATTAACTTTTAAAAACCCAACTTTTACCAGTCAGACAAAAAATTGGTATTCTAAACCAACCCCTCTAGATTTACAGTTTGAAGAAAGGAATTTAGATAATTAATTTTCTGTTTCTGCAAATAAAATTTATGAATGGAACATAGATGGTCTTAGTGAACAAGAATTATTAAATAAATTAAATCATATGTCCATGGTAGCCAATAGTTATTTAACCAACTACACTGCTCTAACCCATCCAGATATTGTTGACTTGCTAGTGATTTTACAAGAATACTTAGGTCTTGGTGGGAAAAATACCTAACTGAAGACTCTAGGTATAATATAATTCATGTTGTTCAAACTGATCAAGAAGGTAACCCCATATTTAACGAAGAAATAGGTTTCGCACCTTCTGACAGAGTCAACACATTAATATACACTATAATTAAACATTTTATTGGAATGCCTAGTAACATAACTGATAGAATTCATGATCAGTTAAGCAATTTATCTTGCCCGACTTTAAGTGATTTTAGATGGTACCACCTCTAGAGTTATGATGCGTGATGATAGTAACAAACCTTTTTGGAAAAAAAAATTTGTTAATAGATTGCCTAATTTATTTGCCCATAAAATTCGTGAAGAATTAAGTAAAAATTTAGGTTTTATTGATTATGATAATTTAACCTATGGTGATATAATTAGTCAAATATAGAAAACATGACTTAAAATGTGTATTGATTTTAAGCTTAGTAAACAAGGGGATAAAGATTAAAGAAAAGCTAAATACGAGTTGGGTTCTTTTTGTGAATAATATGGTTTGTCCCCTATTGCTCCTTCTAGAAATAAAAATCACCATAAAAAAGATAAAAAAATATAAATTCAGAAAACCTAAATACAGTAACAAAGAAAGTTATTATAAAAAATCACCTAAAAATGTAAGTTATAAAAAACCTTATAAAAGGAAAACTTATAAAAAATTTGATAAAAGTAAAGTAATTTGTCATAATTGTAGTAAATCTGGACATTATAAAAATGAATGTAAGGTTAAAGAAAAATTAAAACAATTAAAAATATCTGAGGAAGATAGTAATCAGATAATTGAATTAATGAGAATGGAAAATGATTCTAGTAACAATGAACATGAAGACTTTTCCCAGTCCTCTAGTTCCTTTGATACCACTTCCACTTCTAGTAATGAAAGTCCTAGAATAAAACTTGGGTGTACTGATACCTGCTGTAATAAAACTTTAAATGTTTTAAGTAAGCAAGAAGAAGAACAAGGCTTATTAATTGATCTAATTAGTAAAATTTCTGACCCTCAATTAAAAATTCAATATACTAAGCAGTTAAAAGATCTTTTAATAAAGAAACTCCGGCTAATAAAATGAATAAATTAAAAGAAAAATCTATTTTCAATCTTAATAAAACTTTGGAAAGATTTAAAAACCCGGTAAAAGAAGTAACTCTACCAGAATTAAATCAAGAAGTTAATAATTTAAAACGGGAAATTTTTAAGTTAAAATCTGAAATCCCTGAGTTAAGAAACGAAATTAATAAACTTAAAGAAAAAGATATTTTATTGGTTAATAGTTCCTCGGAAAGTGAAAATGAAGAAGAGGCTGAAACTTTTAAAATTAATAACCCTAATAGTGCTTTTGAAAATCTTAGTCAACAAGGTTTATCGCTACGTATATTAAAATCCCTTACTATTCAAAAATGGTATAGCAATGTTACAATAATAATTAATAAAACTTTCACCTTAGAAATCCCTGCCCTTGTTGATACTGGTGCTGACTTGAACTGTATTCAGGAAGGTCTTGTCCCAACTAGGTATTATGTCAAAACTAGTGAAAGAATGACTTCTGCTAATGGAAGTAAAATGGAAATAAATTATAAATTGCCTAAAGATCATATCTGTCAAAATAATGTTTATTTTGAAACATCTTTTGTTTTAATAATGCCTCTAGTGAATTTCAAAATATTATGAATGATATTATAAACTCTTTCAGTCATTTTGCTATTGTTTACATTAATGGCGTTCTTATCTTTTCCAATTCTATTGAAGAACATTGGAAACATTTGAATTCATTCTTTCAAACAGTTAAAACCAATGGTTTAGTCATATCTTCTACAAAGTTCAGTTTGTTCCAAACAAAAGTTAAATTTCCTTGTTATCATATTCAATATGGGACTATTCAGCCTGTTATTCGAGCTATCCAATTTGCTGACAAATTTTCTGATAAAATTCTTGATAAAATCCAATTACAAAGGTTTTTAGGATCCTTAAATTATATTGGTGAATTCTATAAAGACCTGTGTAAACAGTGTAAACCCTTATTTGAAAGACTACAGTCAAATCCTTCCCCTTGGAATGACATTCATACTTCCATAGTCCAGGATATTAAAAAATATGTCAAAACATTACCCTGTCTTGGCATAGCCAATCCCACTGCATTTAAAATTGTTGAAACCGATGCCTCAGAAATTGGATTCGGAGGTATTCTAAAGCAAAAGTTAACCTCTACTTCTCCTGAACAGATTGTTTATTTTTATTCTCATGCTTAGGATCTTACTCAGAGTAATTATTTTACTATTAAAAAAGAGATTTTGTCTCTAGTTTCATGCATTAATAAATTTCAGAGTAATTTACTAAATCAAAAGTTTTTAGTAAGATTAGATTGTAAATCGGCTAAATATGTTTTAGAAAAAGATGTTGAAAACATTGTCTCTAAACAAAGTTTTGCTAGATGACAATCTATTTTAAGTATTTTCGAATTTGATATTAAATACATTAAAGGTATGTGAGAATTCAATTCCAGAATTTCTTACTAGAGAATTTCTGCAGTCAGGAATTCCAAAACAAAATCAATGAGTGTGAGAGGTGGTACATCGTCCAGCTGTGCCGGCAGAGGCAAGTCAACATAGGTAAACTCTCTTACTCCTACTCCTACTCCAATTACTGGAACACTTGTTCCTCACCCCAATTATCCTCTCAGATCACCCTCTACTAATTTCCAGGTTTTATGACAAATTTCTAAACCTTACAGTTCAGCCTTAGCTAGTCAACATAAGCCTTTCGATCCTTTTAAAAGCCAAACCAAGTCAACAAATCCAGTTCTTCCTAGATCCGAATACATTCCTAGTTATGAATCAAATCAATTTTATATTGAACCTTCAATGACCCCAAATAATGACCCCATTAAACTTGTTGCCCAGTTCTTTCCCCCTGGTTGGCATTATGTTCCCAATGCTCCATACAAGTCACTGTCATTTTATAAAGACCTTCTTATTCAAACAGAGTCAGTAGCCATTAAACTCATTTATGATAGAAATGATAGTACCAAGATCCTCTATCATTCTTTATATATTAAACAGATCATTCCAAGTTGGGGTAACCATCCCTCTGATCTGAGATCTCTTACTAACCCGAGTAACCCTTTACTTTGCAAAGATGATGCATATTTCAGTTATTATGATTATATGAAAGCCTGACACAAGATCTTTTTGTGCCAGAACCCATCCTTTAGTCACTCATGGTTAACCAATTTGACCATAAATTTAAAAGTCAAACCCCCCTCTGGTTCACCATTTGGTGGTCTAGATATGGCCCTATGAGTTCTATTCTTCCAGAACTCCTTCTTGCCCAAGTTAATCATTTTAGTAATAAATCCCCATTCAACCAAAAATATGAAGGTATCCCAATACTGCTCCGTTTCGTTAGTAAATACAAAATTCCTTGGATATTAAAATGGCAGTATAACTTTCCTCCCTCCAGTCAACTCCCTATAGTCACCAGAATTTTCTTTATTAAATGGTGGGATAAGTTTGATGTCAACAGGATTGTCAAACAAGTTCAAACCGAATTCTCATTAACTCCAGTTAAACCAGTTCTACCCTCTACTTCTGGAACTACAAGAATTAAACAAGAAAAGTCAAGCCCAACAGGTTCTATTAATCTCTAAGATATCGACAGTTGCTCCATTGCAAATTTAAAGTTATTTACTAATGCTATTAATCAAAGAGTTTCTTCCGTCAGACAAGACATTGATCAAGAAAGTGTTAGTTCCCGTGGACAAAATAATGATCTAGAAGGGGGGGGGGGGTTGAATGGATCATTAAATTTTTTTCCATTTATAAAGAAAGCATATTAGTTATAAATGATGGGATCAATTCAAGCACAACGGATTATACTTTTAAAAACCCCTTAAAGATATATGAGTCATTTCAATAGTGTGTTAATCTACAGTATGGGTGATAACAGATTTAGCAGTTATAGTGCAAAAGTGTAAAAGACATAAAGTAAATGACACAAGAGATTTAAGTGGTTCGGAGACTGAACAACTCCTACTCCACTCTTCTACTTTGACAAGTAGGAAATCCATTAAGGTTTAGTCCTCCGGACTAGGACACTCTTGCCCTCATCAAATCCAACAGACGTGGTTTCTTCAGTCACATTAAGACTAGGACACTCTTGCCCTCATCAAAGCCAGCAGCTTTGGGACTGTAGACTAAGCCAAGCAGACTTAGAATCTCTTGTACCCTTCGGTACTCAACAAGTCCAGCAGACTTGATTTCTTTAGTTCTCTATGTCGAGAAACTATGACCCTCATTAAGTCCAGCAAACTTGAGTTATTTGTTTATTGGGTTGTGCTGCTAAGTAGAACATTTGCTCTTCTTCATCTTTAGGTACTTAGCAGCTGCTTGTGATCAACCTTTGAATGCTGCTGATATTTATCGTTGATGTTCTTCTTCTTTCTGTATTCAGCAACTACCCATGATCACCCGAAATGTACTGCTGAGTTCTTTCAATAAGGTTTTTGCTCAGCAGTTGTGTTGAGCACTTAGCTTGTATTTCACACAGAATTCCATTCTGTACTCTTCTTTTCTCAAAGTGTTCTTGACTTCTTTGACCCTTCGATTCTTAGCTCATATGTCAGCCCTTCGGCATTTTTTGTTTTTGTCTTGGTGAAGCTTCTCAACCTATTCGGTCGTGTATGTATTGTTCTTGCTTATTCACCACCACTTTTTCTTTTTCCTGATTTGCTCTTTTTGTAGATCTTTGAATTATCTTTCTGTTACAGATCTCCCTGATACAAATCTTCCTGTAGAAAATCTTCTTGTAGCAAATCCTTCCGTTGAAGCATGTTTAGTTTCAGACTTCTTTATGAATACTTTATTCATTTAGTCAGAGTGTTAGTGCTCTGCAGATTCTGACTTGTTGACTTGTCTTCTTTAACCCTGGAGAGAGATGTCAGCCTTGGGTTCTTCCAGTCTTCATAGAGTGGACAAGTCTTTTGGTAGAATATGATCGTTGAGACACAGTCTACTGATTTCTTGAGCCTGATACATGATACTAGAAGTCTTTACTCTGACACTCAGCACGCATAAGTCAGTATTTTGACATTTCTGACTTCTTCTATAGCAAATGCCATAGAAGTGTTGACGTGGATGTTTCTGAAGTAATTAACAACTCATTTTGAGATTACTGACTTAAGTGCTTAGATGTCTTCAATCCTTGTTGGCACTTAAGTACTCGACGATTAATCCAGTTGTAGCTTCTTGCTTCTGATCGTTGAGTCATCTGCTGGTCCTGCTATGTAGCTCTACGATCTTGTCTATCGTAGGCTTCTGATCGTTGAGTCATTTGTTGGTTCTGCTATGTAGCTCTACGAACTTGTCTGTCGTAGGCTTCTGTGTAGATCAGAGAGTGATTGACTTTACTAACTCTACGATTTTATCTGACCCTTGCGGTCCTGACGATATGCTTCTCATGCTTCGTGATCTTCATTGTGCTTTATGTATATAGAGCATAAGTCTATGATCTGGTTTAAGCTTTAACAGATGATTTCTTATCATAGAGGATTGCTCTATGAACTTCAGGCTTGCTCGAACTGCTTGGTTCTATATGTCATGGAGGACTACTCTATGAACCTTCAGGTGCCAGATCTTTATTGTAGAGGACTGCTCTACGAACTTTTAGTTGCATTTTCTGCTGTATAATCAAAGGTTGTTTATGACAGGTAGCATTTGAATATCTTCAGCTTGATTGCTTTGAACGTTGTACATCTGAACTTGCTTTATCATTTTACGACTTAGCTTTGCAAAATTTCGATCTGACTTGTGGTGTAAGTCGTAGTGCAATCGTAGAGTTATGATTTGAACTGCTCTACGATCTCAGTCCAGACTAGATGTTGTAGATGTACGAGAGATTCATTCAGTTTGTTTAACAGCTCAAAGACAGCCTACTGAATAATCTTTATGATGATTGTTGCCATGATTCTGAATACTCATGTAAAGGTTGCTCTTTGACTCTGCTTGGTTCGTAGACAAGATTAGGAGAATCGTAGAATGACTGTCTATATGGACTCTACGATCCCGAGAGTTAGCCCTACGATGCTGAGACAACTCTACGATCTGCCGATAGGACTCTTTAATTTTCCGAGCCTTATTCTGCGTTTACCAGGCAGACTCTACGATCTTCCTATGAGACTCTACGATCTTCCTTTGAGTGATTTCATAAGACTTCTATCTGAATGACACTTCACTTCTCAATCAGTCTTTGCTGATGGAGTTGGTGCTTGGATCTTCTGTTTGCTTGCCGGTCATTCAGGGTCTTCATACTGACGATCTTTAAGTAGACACTCTATGATTTTGCTTTGGAAATGTGAGCGTATGACTGGCTATGTTGATGGCTTGCAGACTCTACGATCGTGAGTATAGTTTGCGATTCTTGCTTTAACTCTCTTGCCAAACTGTTGTTCTTTTCGGTCGATCAGGCCTATCTATTACAATTTAAGATCAACCTAACAAGTTTGATCTTTCTATATATATAGTCCTTGTACATAGTGATCTTTTGAAGAACTGTACAATGCTATTATCTCATATGAGATCAACTTAACAAATTTGACCTCGTCAATCTAAGTCCTTAGAACATAATGTTTATTAACTATTAAGGACTTTACATCTTTCATTAATGCAGACATATTTGTATATTGATTCATTTATCTTTTAAAATACATCATCAAATCTTATAATAGAGAAATAACATTCACATGCATATTACAAATAATCTCCCCCTATTTGATGATGACAAAACAACAATACTAGATGCTTATGCATTTGATGAATGAATCTTAAGATACAGTGAACTACTGTATTACTAGAGCATAAAATGTGAATGTCATTGATGAAAGCTTAAATACAGATTACACAATATCCTAAATACTGGATCCAGATCATACTAGCTCAGTTTGAGATGTACCTTCCTTTGTACTTGTAAGTCTTCTACATGATTTTCATGTTGTTGCTGCTCATGACTTCATGTCTCCCCCTCAGCTGAAGACTCCTGGCTCATGTCTTCTTCTGGCTCCCCCTCAGTTCTTGCTTTCATGGCTTTATCTCATTGTCCTCTTTTTTGCTTCTTCTTGCTCTTTCCCTTCAGCTTCATTCGTCTCTGCTTGATCCTCTTTCTCTTTTTCTCCCCCTTTTTGTCATCAATTATCTGGGAGAGCTGCTGGATATTTACCATGAGCTGCTCGATCAGGTAGGATGTGTTCCCAACTTCAATCATAACATCCTGCTGAGTGAGCTCTATAGTCTGAGACAGAGATTGGTTTAAATTTTCTATTTTCTCAGAAAGAGATGCAATAGATTCTTCATTGTTCTTCCGAAGTTTCAGGATTTCTTTCTGTTGATTTTCTAAGGACTTCTGATATGTCTGATCTTGTTGAAGGAGCTTGAAAGATATGTCTAAAAAGGATGCTTGCATTTCCTTATGGAATTCTTCTGCTCTAGAGATAGCCTTTGCTGTAGTAGAAGTCTTGAAGATGTTCTCAAGAGCAGTGATTGTATCAAAGAAATCATTGTTCGATGAAGAAGGAACATCAGAGGGTATATTAGTGGGAATACTTGGCAGAGACTGGTTTGTTGCAGTCGTAGAGTCAGGATGCTTTACGACTATTGACTCCACGAGTCTATTTTTCTTCTGACCTTCATCTTGATTTACCAACAGTAAATAAGGAATGAATATACTTTCTGCATGGCGATAGACTTTGTAATGTTGACGATGTTTGATCAGCAGATTTGGAAAGGATTGAACTCTCGGGAAGTTTTGAGAAACCAACTTTAGATTGGGAAAGTATGAATAACACCAACTGATGAAGCTCGTATCTCTGAAATAGATAGCTTTTAACCATGGCATCCAAGGGTAGAACCTTCTTAACTCCTGACCCTTATGGTCATATAAAACTGTAGTTCGATCGAGCTCAATGTCTTGAAACTTGCTCAGTAAATCTTCCATGGTTATTGAAGCTACTTTGATTTGACTATTGCCGTGATCAATCCATTTGTTTGGCAACATAGCCCCTGGCTTTTCAACTGCTTCCAGTATAATCCTCCTTCGAATACTTGATGATGAGGCTGCTGGAACATGATGATCAAGACTTTCTGACTCAGCATTTTCAGAGCTCGAGTCTTTTTGACCTCTATCTTCGAATGTTGCTGTTAGGGTTTCGACACAGTGAAAGCAGCGAAATTTAAAAAAAATTCCGAAACCCTAAGACAGGATCCATGCGAAAACAGATTAATCAGAGGTTTAGATTATTTTACCGATTATCTGAGATGGAGAGAAGACGATGGAATTCTGGAACGACTTCGAATCTTCAACGCAATCCAGCGACTGCGTCTCTACGGTATCCACACGAACGCTCCGCGAATCGTCCCACGATCTGCAGCAAAAGGAACCGCGGTACTAGCCACCAAGATCAGGATTTCCCAATTATTTTTCTCTCTAGCCTCTTTCTGAAAGCGGCTAGGGTTTTAGTTTTTCCTTACGTGACTTTTAGACTACTGATATATCATATATATAGTAGTTAATAGGAATTAACTAAAACCTAAAATAAATAGAAAAATAAAATCCGAATTTATATATATTATATTTAATTAAGTCTTACTTAATTAATATACATATATACAAATTATCCTATTAATTTAAATTCGTAATTTTTAAATATTATCAATCATATTGACATATTTAAAATACTTACAATTTAAATTAATTCCCTTTTAATTACGTTCTAAGTGTGTGACCCTATAGGTTATTATTATGTTGGCAATAATTTTAAAATCATATTATAAAATTATAAACAGTGAGCGGCATCTAGTAATGCATCACTGCTACCCAAATAATAATAAGATCGGTGATTCGATACAACCTTTTCGTGACCAATGTTTCAATGTAATTTAATCCTTTTAACCTTATATCCTAGATTAAACTCGAGGCATGGAATGTGTCATACTCTTCATAATTTAATCTGAGTTTTCTTGATCAATGAGTAGACTATATGAAACAAATCAATATTTGAGCATGGCCATGCATTTCATAGTTCTACTCGATCAAGAGGCCTATGGATATCACCCCTAATATATAGGAGGGTTAAATTCCATCTAGATCATTCATATTCCTCACACAATTCATGATGTACCCAATAATCACCTTTATTGTCCACCCTATTAAAGGTGACATTTGATGATATCAAAATACACAAATTCTCGTGTAATAATATAGTAACTTCAGGTCGGAGGATCATTACATCATTGTCACTATAAGAATTTCTTATGACACTTTGCATAATGCTCCATGTAGAATTCTCATGGTGGGTCAGTCCAGTACATTGTTCTCTAACATGTACCTATGCATTGACTCAAATATCTCATATATTTATGACCAATGAGATTTGGCCATCAGTCAATCCACATACTAGTCTCAATGCATCATTGTTGTCCCATTAACAATGATACTCGACTAGGGACATTTAAGAGCAATGATACTAATTATAATTATATAATCTCATGTTCAAGTCACATACTTAAAGCTATATAATTCGTATCATTATTCTAAGGGCTTTTATTATGTTAACATTTATATAACGCAGTAAATGAAATCATAATAAAATAATCCATTTATTCAATCAAATATAATATCAAAAATGTTAAGCAATTACAACAAATAATTAGCCTCTAGGGCATAAACTCTAACAGTTGCTTCCTTTCCTTTACCTTTGTCAGAGTCTTTAGCTTTAGAAACTGATTCCTTTGAAGCTTTGACCGGTTCAGCAGCCGTATCTTCTAACTGTTCTTTATTTCTCAATGTTTCACTGACATCGTCTTCTCTTAATTCAGCAACTGTTTCTTCAGTAAACATTTCTTCACTTCCAGATTTTAACTCCCTTGGAGTCATATCTTCTTCAACAGGTACCTCCTCACTTTCATCACTGAGATCAATGAAGTTAGGCGAAACATCTCCTGCATTTTTATTCCCTGGGAATTTCATCATTTGTTGAAGACAAGCGCTTTGTCTTTTTGCTGGCTTGATCTTCTCAGCTTTCTTGAGGGATGATTCTGGTGGAATGAATCCAAATGATAGAGACTCGTCAGATGAATCATCTTTACTTGAACATGCTTTCCTTTTTCCTTTGCTTTCCTTTGAATCTTTCTTGCTGCTGCTAGTCATTCTTAACCTCTTATTTTCCATGGGATTCTTCTTCCAGTTGTCAAACAGTTTATGAGACAAAACCTTGTGGACATTCAAAGCCTCTGCCTCATCATCCCTAATTTTATTTTGCAGTTTCCGCTTCAAGATGATGCTCAAGAATCTTCCATAGAATACTTTTGCGATTAGCTTCCCTGGAGCCTTTATTTTCTCAACCTCCTTGACTAACCAGTCATATAGCATCGCACCAAAGTTTATGTTCTTTTTCATGACAATGGCAGACATGATTCTTAGTTGAGGATCACTTACAGTGTCATGAGCGGTGTCTTTGCATAAGATACATTTGCCTACTATTTCTGCCAGGAACTTGAACTCTTCTGGAAACTCCTTTTTCTTCATACCCTTGAGTTGTGGATTCTTCACATACCGCATCAACCTCATTTCTTCAACTGTATCTATTTTTTTGAGAGATGATGAATCTTTAATGGTGATTCTCAGACATTTGTTGATTTTGGTATCATCTATCTTGAGTTTTTATCCTCTAACTTTTGAAACCAACTCATCATCGTTTACCACTGCGTTCTGATAGAACTCTTTTACCAGAACAGAGTAGACCTTGGTGTTTGCTCCCAAACATTCTGAGAACACAGCTTCCTGCACTATTGTAAGGATATCCTTGAATTTCTTTTCGGAGGACTCAAACTTATCAAAGCCGAGTTGGATGCCGGAAACAACTTGACAGTTTTCCATATCAATGATTTTGTAAATTGGGTGTTTGGTCAAATGAAGGTTTCAGTGAGTAACTGGGGTGTGATCGAGATGTATATAGATTTCTGGTATATTTTGTGTATAGGGTTTGAAGAGTTTCTGGGTTTCAACAATGGTTTTGGTACAGGATAAGTTTGTACGGTTTAGAGAAATGGAAACTGATAACTGATGGGAAAGGACAATCGTCAATTTGAAATTTCTTTGCTTATATAAGTTCCCTCGTAAGTTTGTAGAAGACACGTGTCGGATATTCATTTGCAGGACGTGGTCTTTATTTTTGCATTTATCATAATTGGAGCATAACTAACCCACTTGAGTTTGGAGAGCGTGAACATTACTTCTCCAGTTCTCTTCTCCTGTTCAAATGGCAGGTGGATCATTCCTTGATGAAAGTCGACTTTGGTTTGAGAAAATTTCTTTTTCCTTTTACATCGGGAGCTCAGAAGTAAAACAGGTGATGTAGCATTTAGTCTTTTAACAGAGTTAAGGAATCTCAGAGAGGGCATGCCTCTTAGTCTGAAACTTAGGGCTTGGTTTGTCTCTGAGGCGCTTTATCTGAGGAAAGACTGCTTTGGTATGGAAGAGGGAATGTTAATCTCTGTATGACATGAACTATGAGCAGGTAATTGGCTGTAATAGGTTCAAGGGAAGGATGGTTTATGGGGAGTGTGGTTGTAAACACATTTTGTTCTACGATCTAGTTGTTGATCATAGTGACTCTAAAAATTGGAGCAATATGGCTGATCTGGTTTTCAATCGTAGAGTTTAGAGACTCTATGATTTGGGGATGAAGGTTTAATGGGTTTTGATAACTTCTTCACTTGTTTCTGATTATTGCTCCCTTATGGTCAATGCTTTCATTTCTGAGGTAGATAGTCTTCTAGTGAACACCCATTTTTGGTTAGTAGAGTACCTTCCTTAGTATTGTCTGCTCTACGATTCTCTGACTGGTGCTGCGATCGTAGAGTTGGTCTGACCTTGTTAGGCTTTGCCCTGTGTATTGCTAAGCTTGACGTAATGTTGCTCCCCTACACATGTTACTACCACCTTATGATTGGATTCTCCATCAATGAATTATGAATTGTTCTCTTCAAAATTTGGCTTTTCTAAAATCCTTTTTTCTGACATTATGATCGTAGGCTTTGAATTCTCAGCTTTCTGTGATAGTAGAATTGACTCGCATTTTAAAGAGAACCTTGTCCTTGCATTCCTCTTTAAGTGGTCTTTGGATCAGTCAAGACACCTGCAGGTTAAATTTTTTAATTTGGTACCCACACTTATTTGGGTCCTGAGAGGTTAGTAATTTTAAGTACCTAACATTATTATATTTTGAAATCTCAGTGTGCATAGTAGTGAATTAATGATGACAGTTATTTTATGCTAAATGAGTATGTGTGTGAGAGGTTTAAGATTGATAAATCACTTTTCATGAAATACTGAGTTTTTGAACTTTAGTGGAGTGATGATCAGTTCTATGTATTGTGCTTCAATGGCTCGTAGAGTTGATCAGTCTCTACTATCCTTTAGAGTGCAACAATAGATATGACCATGCTCTACGATTTATCAAGAACTCAGATTAAAACAAAATCAAAAGTAACTCGGAAGAAAGTTAAGGTAGGATAAATACCAATTAAGGCTACCTCTTTGGATTTTGAGAGAAACAGAGTTAATGTAAGGAAGTGAGTATTGCTAAAGATAAATCTTCAAGATTTCCTCAATTATAGAATGTTAAATTCAATCTCAACACTAATTTTATTTTATTTTTATCAATTGAAAGAGCTCTCATATGAGTACAAGTAATATTTAATAAATGATATGCCATGGTTTAACGAGAGTATTTTAGGAGGATAATGATTCCTTTACAAGATCCTTAGAAATGAAGATAAATAATATAAATAACTTTGTTATGCAATACAATAATTGATAATTTCAGTACTTGGAGGAGATAGAATAAAATACCTCACTGTTGTCGATCACTTGACAAACAGTGGTTCTGATATTTGATGAAGCATAGCTGTTATTGCAATGATTTGCAGTCCTTCCGGTTTTTATTTGAGACACCATAAGTTTCTTCATATAGCTGCATAAACTGATGCATCGACCAAAAACCTTTGTGCTGTGGACAGAATACTTTATTCCTGGATAACCTGGATTTTTAACCTCAGGTTCAGGTTGTTGAGAAGGGCAATGACACGCATAGTTGAGAAGTCCATAGATTTAATCGTTTTGACGGTTGATGAAGGAGTGAATGTCCTAGTTCATCATTTGTAGAGCTTCTCAATCACTTTTAGATTATGGATTCCTTTTAAATGGAAAGATTCATAACTCTTGATGCATCTGTGTTCTTCCTCCATTACCCTACTGATTTCCCTTAGCTCAATTTGTCTGAAGAAGATAATTCTTTTAAACACATGGTTAAGCATGGATGGCCTTAGGCAGCTTCTTCATTGGATTCCCTGTAAAAACAATTTTCAACTTGTGAGATTAAATTCATTTTGTCTTTTATACCCAATACCGAGATTTAACACTAATCTAAATTTGTGTCATGGATCAACTCAAAGCGTAGGCTTTAACATATTTGTGAGAACCTGCTCTGATACCAATTGTTAGTTCCCGTGGACACAATAATGATCTAGAAGGGGGGTTGAATGGATCATTAAAACTTTTTCCATTTATAAAGAAAGCATATTAGTTATAAATGATGGGATCAATTCAAGCACAACGGATTATATTTTTAAAAACCCCTTAAAGATATATGAGTCATTTCAATAGTGTGTTAATCTACAGTATGGGTGATAACAGATTTAGCAGTTATAGTGCAAAAGTGTAAAAGACATAAAGTAAATGACACAAGAGATTTAAGTGGTTCGGAAACTGAACAACTCCTACTCCACTCTTCTACTTTGACAAGTAGGAAATCCATTAAGGTTTAGTCCTCCGGACTAGGACACTCTTGCCCTCATCAAATCCAACAGACGTGGTTTCTTCAGTCACATTAAGACTAGGACACTCTTGCCCTCATCAAAGCCAGCAGCTTTGGGACTGTAGACTAAGCCAAGCAGACTTAGAATCTCTTGTACCCTTCGGTACTCAACAAGTCCAGCAGACTTGATTTCTTTAGTCCTCTATGTCGAGAAACTATGACCCTCATTAAGTCCAGCAGACTTGAGTTGTTTGTTTGTTGGGTTGTGCTGCTAAGTAGAACATTTGCTCTTCTTCATCTTTAGGTACTTAGCAGCTGCTTGTGATCAACCTTTGAATGCTGCTGATATTTATCGTTGATGTTCTTCTTCTTTCTGTATTCAGCAACTACCCATGATCACCCGAAATGTACTGCTGAGTTCTTTTAATAAGCTTTTTGCTCAGCAGTTGTGTTGAACACTTAGCTTGTATTTCACACAGAATTCCATTATGTACTCTTCTTTTCTCAAAGTGTTCTTGGCTTCTTTGATCCTTCGATTCTTAGCTCATATGCCAGCCCTTCGGCGTTTTTCGTTTTTGTCTTGGTGAAGCTTCTCAACCTATTCGGTCGTGTATGTATTGTTCTTGCTTATTCACCACCACTTTTTCTTTTTCCTGATTTGCTCTTTTTGTAGATCTTTGAATTATCTTTCCGTTACAGATCTCCCTGATACAAATCTTCCTGTAGAAAATCTTTCTGTAGCAAATCCTTCCGTTGAAGCATGTTTAGTTTCAGACTTCTTTATGAATACTTTATTCATTTAGTCAGAGTGTTAGTGCTCTGCAGATTCTGACTTGTTGACTTGTCTTCTTTAACCCTGGAGAGAGATGTCAGTCTTGGGTTCTTCCCAGTCTTCATAGAGTAGACAGGTCTTTTGGTAGAATATGATCGTTGAGACACAGTCTACTGATTTCTTGAGCCTGATGCATGATACTAGAAGTCTTTGCTCTGACACTCAGCACGCATAAGTCAGTATTCTGACATTTCTGACTTCTTCTATAGCAGATGTCATAGAAGTGTTGACGTGGATGTTTCTGAAGTAATTAACAACTCATTTTGAGATTACTGACTTAAGTACTTAGATGTCTTCAATCCTTGTTGGCACTTAAGTACTCGACGATTAATCCAGTTGTAGGTTCTTGCTTCTGATCGTTGAGTCATCTGCTGGTTCTGCTATGTAGCTCTACGATCTTGTCTATCGTAGGCTTCTGATCGTTGAGTCATTTGTTGGTTCTGCTATGTAGCTCTACGAACTTGTCTGTCGTAGGCTTCTGTGTAGATCAGAAAGTGATTGACTTTACTAACTCTACGATTTTATCTGACCCTTGCGGTCCTGACGATATGTTTCTCATGCTTCGTGATCTTCATTGTGCTTTATGTATATAGAGCATAAGTCTATGATCTGGTTTAAGCTTTAACAGATGATTTCTTATCATAGAGGATTGCTCTATGAACTTCAGGCTTGCTCGAACTGCTTGGTTCTATATGTCATGGAGGACTACTCTATGAACCTTCAGGTGCCAGATCTTTATTGTAGAGGACTGCTCTACGAACTTTTAGTTGCATTTTCTGCTGTATAATCAAAGGTTGTTTATGACAGGTAGCATTTGAATATCTTCAGCTTGATTGCTTTGAACGTTGTACATCTGAACTTGCTTTATCATTTTACAACTTAGCTTTGCAAAATTTCGATCTGACTTGTGGTGTAAGTCGTAGTGCAATCGTAGAGTTATGATTTGAACTGCTCTACGATCTCAGTCCAGACTAGATGTTGTAGATATACGAGATCTTCATTCAGTTTGTTTAACAGCTCAAAGACAGCCTACTGAATAATCTTTATGAGGATTGTTGTCATGATTCTGAATACTCATGTAAAGGTTGCTCTTTGACTCTGCTTGGTTCGTAGACAAGATTAGGAGAATCGTAGAGTGACTGTCTATATGGACTCTACGATCCCGAGAGTTAGCCCTACAATGCTGTGACAACTCTACGATCTGCCGAGAGGACTCTTTAATTTTTCGAGCCTTATTCTGCGTTTACCAGGCAGACTCTACGATCTTCCTAGGAGACTCTACGATCTTCCTTTGAGTGATTTCATAAGACTTCTATCTGAATGACACTTCACTTCTCAATCAGTCTTTGCTGATGTAGTTGGTGCTTGGATCTTCTGTTTGCTTGCCGGTCATTCAGGGTCTTCATACTGATGATCTTTAAGTAGACACTCTATGATTCTGCTTTGGAAATGTGAGCGTATGACTGGCTATGCTGATGGCTTGCAGACTCTACGATCGTGAGTGTAGTATGCGATTCTTGCTTTAACTCTCTTGCCAAACTGTTGTTCTTTTCGGTCGATCAGGCCTATCTATTACAATTTAAGATCAAGCTAACAAGTTTGATCTTTCTATATATATAGTCCTTGTACATAGTGATCTTTTGAAGAACTGTACAATGCTATTATCTCATATGAGATCAACTTAACAAATTTGACCTCGTCAATCTAAGTCCTTAGAACATAATGTTTATTAACTATTAAGGACTTTACATCTTTCATTAATGCAGACATATTTGCATATTGATTCATTTATCTTTTAAAACACATCATCAAATCTTATAATAGAGAAATAACATTCACATGCATATTCCAAATAGAAAGCTCTTCTGTTTCCTTTCGTGAGTCAGCAACCTCAAGTAAAAATCCATACGGTACCATTTCCCTCTAAGATGCGCAGCACCTATTTGCCTGACCAGTCTTCGAGGCCTCTACCACTTAGTCAGATTCAGCATGTTGTTTTTCCTACTTTTACCGAAAGCATCTTCTTTTTGGCATCCCGAGATAACTTTTATTAAGGTTTACTATTCATCAACAGTTTAAAGTGTTTGTAAACGCGTCTGTAATAGTAAAAATGTTTGTAATAGTAAAAATTTGAATTTCATTTGAGTTTGAATTTCATTTCGAGTCCTTAGTCATTTATATTTAAGGCAATCGATGTCTCATAGTTGAGACACACTAGATTTTCTGTAAGTTACAATTCTCTCTCTCTCTCTCTCTCTCTCTCTCTTGTATTCTCTATTGTTAATCTGCAAAATTTTCAATAAAATAAAGCAAATTTGAGTAATCTTTTCTCTTATTACAACTGATGATCCCTTCCCCTATTCCCTTCATTTGCATTTGCATATCTACCGCCTATATGGTCGGTTTATGTTTATAGTTTATTATTTATGGTTTATACTGCCTATATGGTCGGTTTATGTTTATAATCTATAATTATTCAACTGTGAGGTCCCCTTCCCAGTAACCCCCTTGCATCATTCATAACAGTATTTATTTGTTGAAAATCCTTACGCCTTTTGGCTATAAACTGTGAGTAATTCACCCCCTGTTCTTCGGGCCTGTGACCTTTCTGGTAAATATATCTCCTTTGGGCTCTATCAATTTCATTATTATCTGTTTTCTTTCGAAATTTCATTATGGTTTTCTTTTGAAATTAATATTCGCCAATACTTGCATTCCTTTGGGCTCCTCATTGGACCATTCTTTTAATTTCCTTTGGGCTTCTATTTTATTTTGTTTGGCCTCATCAATTTATTCCAAGTTGGAGTACTAGTTTAATTCATTTAAATTACCCACACTTTGACTCATTTAAAGCACATACAAAACTTAATAGTATTAAGACTTGGGTTACATATATAATCATATTGGGTTAGTTAAATAATTTAATTAGACTTGCTATTTAAGAGTCATTTGTGCTACACAATATTCTCAGAACCGGTTCGTTTAGCGAACCGAAAAAGGTACCGGGTGAATGGGTCACTGGTTCAACCAGTGGTCGAACCGTTATTGAACCAGTGACGTCATAAATATATAAAAATATATATATTATTAATAATTAATAAAATTTTAAAATATCTAATTTTTTGTAAACTAAAATATAGTGAAATTATGTTATATTATTGGTAAAAATATTTTTTTTTTTTAAAAACTTCAAAACCGATTCAACCGGGTCAACTAACCGGTTGAATCGGTGGTTAGCCGAGTCAACCGGTTATTGACCAAATTGGGTGAACCGGTCTAAATCGGACCGAAAAAGGAACCGATTCCTAGTTCA
>OX359265.1:33367417-33627417 GCA_947179155.2 Hedera helix | reverse complement strand
ATAAATCTTCTTAAAGCATTTTGAGTAGAAGAAAGTATATATAGAAATTGGGTTGAAGTTAGGGGGAAGTTTTCATATGCTAGAAGTCTGCCTTCTCATCAACATGCACAAAACAATACGCGGAGAAAAGGCTCTCTTACCCATTGAAGCCGTGTGCAAGTGCAACACGTCCACTTTTGTCAGTATATGTTTACCAAACTCAACTTTTGGGTTAGAAATTTCCATCCCCGGCTAGAGGGAAATTATAGTGGGCTCTTCAAAAAAGAGGAAAACACACACACTAGTCTACCTAAAATTATGGCATTAGCACAAGTTTAATGGACTAAAAAAACTTTTTTGTTCTGTAATATTTGAGCAAAATGATTTGATGGTGGGTTTAATTATAGAGGAGTGAGTTAGTTTTGTGCAAAAATATAGGAGCAAAATAATATTTGAAGTATAAATAAATACGTAATCGAGTGCTTATTCTACATTTGAATTGAAGGAATGAAATTGATGACAAAATAGAATAGAGAAAAAAATGGAATTGGGGGGGGGGGGGGTGTGAAATGACTAAAATGATTTATTCTATTTCAGCTAAAATGAGTCATTCTATTATCTTCACTAATGAATAATATTTACAAATTTAACAGGAATGAGAATAGTTCATTTCATTTTAATGGAACAATCAGACTCAAAAAAAAAATCTCATTCTATTTCCACCTTCATTCTTATAATCCAAACTCTTATAATCCAAACGTAGCATTAGTTTTTTAAGGGGATAATTTATTTATATTTTTTTTAACATTTTTAATAAGTTGCTCTTCAATTTAAATTAAGGAAGTAGAATGCTAATAATGCTAACCTGAATTATATGTTTTTTAAAAAAAAATTAATTTTTTTTTGCTTAAAAAGGTAAAACCTCCATCTAAAATTTGGCAACACTCAAAACTAGTCAAACTTTTTTTTAACAATAATTGTACAATATTAAGTGAAATTCATAAAAGCATCCTGGTTAGCACCTAGGGGGGAAACACGGCATAGGGATTATAGTTTATGTTATATCCAAAAAAAAATGGAGCAGGGAAATAAAAGAAATTTGGGCCAGATGACGTAGGGCAGAAACTGGGCTAAAGGAGTGGTTGAAGCCTATATCTGATAGGGGGAGCAAAACATTATATAAAGGAGAAAATTGGGCCAGAGGTTGGGCAAGAAAATGAAAAGTTCTATTTGATGACTAAAGGAACACATACAGCTAATAAAATTAATGAGCCATGTCTACGGAGGATATACGTAGGTTCTTAACAAACCCACTGGTATGAGTTGGTGAGATTTACTTTATCATGCTCATGGCCCATCCATATACGTGTGTACATAATATATAAGTGTATAAATGGTTATTTATATATTAAATTTAATAGAATGTTTAACCATTAAAATAGTTGAGTATTGAATGGATGGAATATGGTTTGAAAAATAATTTATATGTCGATTAATTTTATATAAAATATGAAATTGTGACTAACGTGAAACTATAACTATCAAATAAAATAGTAATATGTTGGTTTCTTTTTTACACTATCATATCTCATGTATTCACATACGCTAGCATTTAATATAGACATGAATTAATTGGGGCCTTATATGGGTATTGTATATTAAAATAGCTCACTAGAAAGTTAATTTAAAATATTTTCAAAAGCAAAAGAGATAATATTCATTAAAAATAATTGGAAAAATATTAATCAAACCTAACTAGTTGATGAGTGGGTTATGAATTGTTAACAAGATATATGGGCTGGGCTTCATTGTATAAAAATTAAGAATGAATAATTGTGTTGGGTCAAATAAATGGGCTAATATTGATAAATCCAGCCCAACCCAATCCAATGCCAACCCATACTTCAGATGCGTAACTTACTATCCAAGCTGGAAATAAGATTTAAATAACACTCCCCTCTTTTAAATTATAAGATCACTCTTAACTTTTAAAAAGTTAATTTTAAATATTTTAAAACTTAAAACTGACACGATTCGTTTAAGTTTTCAAAATAATAAATAGGGTTAATTACACATATGTTACACCAAGTATCATTAAATTTATAATTTGACCCCCAAAATATTTAAACTTACAATTTACTACATGAAATAACTAATTTCATATAATCTTTTTTATAATAGTTTTTTGTGTCTATGACAATAATGGAATATGCTATCCATGTGAGTTATAAAAGATATGAGGTGAGATACTGGGTGAGAAAAAATATGACTTATAAAAGATATAACGTGAGAAATATGTCAAAAAGGGAAAAGCAAAATAAGTTAAGTTGTAAGTTCTCATAGTTAAAAGTTAAAGCATAAAAAGTACTGAAGTTTGACGGTTTCCATTTTTTTTTCAAGTTAACATTGTTTAGTTAAAGGGCTAAAAGTTACTGATTAATAATACGTAGACACATAGAGCTGATTCATAATAAATATTTATTATGATATTATTCGGATAAATATATATTAATACTTGCATTTATATTGTTCTTAGTTGATTTGATGAGGACGAATGTGTTATAATGAATATTTAAAAAGACAAGTAAATTTTGTAAAGTTCTTATATTTTTTTTAATGTAAAACGATTTAGTTAGAAATATAGATCAAAAATCGTAGGATATAATCATATATTCTTTGTAATAGCTGAAGTTGTTCAAGAAGAGAAATTATTTGTTGAGTAAAAACTAAGCTTACTCTAAAATTACAGAGTAAATAAAATAAGTATTTAGAAGTATTTGTGATATTGTTGAGTGAAGAGCCAAATCATCGTGTCATATCACAAAGCCATTAAGAATCGTAAAACCAATAATGTTGAGTAAGGACACTTAACAATCAGAAGAATAACTCTATAATTTCACACTGAAAGATAAAAGATCAAAATTCGTAGAGTGCATAAGTCTGACAAAACAATGACAGGTTTATGACAATGGTCATATAACCTTAACTCGCACAATTCAAAGTTAATATTCAAATGAGTTAGCTATAAAAATGAAGAGACAATACACCTTTTACAATAATTATCTTTGCAATGATAAGGACACGCAGTTGCTACTACACCAAACATAATACTATTGAAAGTGACTGATTGTAATCCAACAGACAATTATTTGAAGTCAAAAGAATTATCAATTGACTTGTATCCCAAGCTATTTGAAGCAACGATAATATTTCAACGGGTAAATACCAATGAAAGACTATAAAATGATTGTTATAACAATATTGGGGAGAAAAAAAAACTAATCCTCAAGAATCAAACGCCTAAAAGCTCAAGTATTCAAGTGTTCCACTACAATCCAAAGACAAAATCTATTGTTGCTAATACATTTAAAGGAAGATTTAAAGCGAATTAGCAACACCTAATGTAGACACCCAAATTTTGCGCATGTGTACTAACCCTGACAGTAGGGCAAAATCGTCATTTGACCTGACATGCGAAAAGGAGGGTGAACCCCAACACGAAGCCACCCCAACGATTTACGGTCAAAGTCGCCACAACGGACAACGAGCATCCGGTCACATAAGGCAAGGCAAACAGTTGATCCAGAAAAACCTGAGTTAACCACAAAAGGCGACTAACGGCCACTACGCTTACGATGTTCGGGGGTCTCGCTCCCCGGTGAGTGAGCGGCTGCCCAACTCGCCGGTGAGCTGGCGGGGGTGGAAGGGGGCAGCGCCCCCTAGAAGCCAAGCACAAAGAGCAGTTTATACATCAGGTAACAACCTTCCAAAATAATACCGCAGAAATTGGCGAATTAAGACCGCGTGGCACGGAAATCGAGAAAAACAAGCCGGACAGCCGCGGATGTACCTGCGGCCACTGACAAACGGGATAGTGCGCGGCTCGAGGAGACAACCCGGCAGCCGAGGATTCGGCGCGGACGGCTAGCAGCCCAGCCGCAGATGCACCTGCGGCTGCTTGCTGAACATTATACAACGCCATTGTTGGTTTGTAATATTCATAGACGCAATTATATTGCACAAAATTAGCGGAAGCATGGTAAAATCAAACTTAAAATTTTACAAACCATAATCCAAGATCGACCTTTATGCGCAATTATTAATTAATAAAGAAGAAGTTAGAGATATACCTTTGTAGAACTCAAAGCTTCAACGGGTACAAGTTCACCTCCAAATCCTTCACAATCTCCTTGAATTTCATCGATTGGATTCCAACGATCAATGTTAGCCACCCAAGTGTTTGGCCTCTAGAGGTGATCCACCAAGGAATAACAATAATTCAAGAAGTGGGTGATGGCAAACCCTAGTTTTCTCTCTCTAGAGAATATGTGAGTACTCTCCCAAAACTTGTAGAAGTGTATGTGTGTAACCTTAATCCATAATAAGACTTATCTTATTTATAGACTTAGTAAACCCTCCTAACACCTTTAGGAATAGGGTTTTTAATTAAACTCCTAATCTAATTAGGAACTTAATTAATTTAATATAATAATTATAATTCCTAAACTATTTAGGAACTTAATTATTAATTATGAGAGTACTCTTATTAATTAATTCCAAAACCATTTAGGAACTAAATAATAATGATAATAGTAATAATAATAATAAAACTCCTCTTATTAATTTATAATTAGTATTTTCAAAATACTAAATAATAAATATTAAGCTATTTAATTTACTCTATCCACATAGTATAAATTAAATATACTTAATTCATTATTACAATTATGCCATTTACTTCTTAAATAATTATTTTCCTTTTGCGGTGTGACCCTTTAGGTTCTCCATATTAAACCGGTTATAGAATAAATTAATTAGAACTATTCTAATCTTATTTATATAAATAAATTAAACTATTTAATTCATTTAAATAAATAATACTTATTCCATAATAAGGGTAAGCCCCCTTAGCGATTAACGACTTTCCAGATAATATAGATTTTAACATTTAATCACAAAAGAACCTATTCAGCGAATAGTTACCGTACAATTCAATCCTTCTACCTCACAACGTCCCAATTAAATATAAGACATGGTATAACTGTCAAGTCTTATTTTATTTGATTATATGCATTTCGATCCTTAAATGAATAACTCTAATTAATGTAAATTAGAAACTACTTTCAAATTTTCATTCTGCCTTGGCCAAGGACTACTGAGTTGTCATTTATCGAATCGCATAGGACATTCTCTTCTTTTACTAGAAGTGGTAGATTCTTTGTTGATCATTCACCTATCTCCATGTATGACTTATTATATCCGATCATACCCTTTGATACACCCTAAAGGTTTTAAGGAATATGTCAAAACATAATTCATCATACACAAGATACTATGATGATCTCAAGTCCAAGGATCACTTGTACTACTATCACAAAAGGAACTCCTATTGACAGGCAAGTAAGACTCCATTAGGTGTTCCTTGAGCGAGTCACGTTCAGTGAACTTATTCTCTAATAAGCACCTACATACTTGCTTTAGTGTCTCTACACAAATGATTATGAGATCAATCATCCTCTTCATAAGAGCAAGCATAGTATGTACCAATCTATCCGGATCTATTAATCCCCTTTTTAGTGATCCAACGATTAGGAACAATTTTAGTTTTGAGCTATCTTGAATTTAGATCTCATTAGCATGATCCTCATCATGGTTCTAAAAGCATTGCTCGAAAACTATGGGTTTATCCATTTGATTAATTCAAGTAATTAATCATGAATAAAGAAATGCCTTGATTCTTTTATTAATAAATGAACAAGATTACAAAGTATATGCTTATCACATCAAATGTGATTGGTTTAAGGGCATACTACTTTCAATCTCCCACTTGCACTAAAGCCAATCGCCCTTTGGTAACCCTATACCATTCTTCTCTAAGTGGCGTACAAATTGCTTAGTAAATGCTTTAGTTAATGGATCTGTAATGCTGTTTTAAGAGCTTGCCATCTTTATGGTGTCGTCTCCTTTTCAATGATTCATCTAATCATATGAAAGTGCTGCAACATATGTTTGAATTTCAGATGAGACCTAGGTTCTTTGGCAAATTAAACTCCTTTAATGCTAGGAACCATTATAAGTTCTGTAATGAACTTGTTGAACCAAACAATCACCTTTGCATCTTCACTTATGGTTATTTACTATGTATTTGTCACTAAATCAGCAACTCCTTGCTGTTTGGAACCTTTCCAACTCACTGCAGTACCGTTCAAGGTAATCATATTACCTGAAACGGATATGCTGTTATCTTGATTAGTCTGAATAAACTTGAGTTTGTTAAGCCCTCTAGTTTGATATCGGACCCATCATTAGAAACTCTTTTCTAATATTCTTCTCCAGAAATGAGCTGATATCTGCTTATCATGTATAAGCAATATCAGGTCAAGTACATATCGTCCCGTATATGATAGATCCTATTACTGAGGCATAAGGAGTCTTACTTATACGGTCTCTCTCTTCAGGTATCTTTGGGGCCTGCTTCTTCGAGAGATGTATTCCAGAACCCATCGGCATGAGCCCTTTTTTGGAATCTTTCATGCTAAACATCTTTAGCATATAATCAATGTACGTTCCTTGGGACAAGCCAAACATCATTTTAGATCTATCTCTATAGATCTTTATCCCCAAAATATAAGATGCTTCTCCCAAGTCCTTCACGGAGAAGTGTTTAGATAACCACATCTTTACTGATTATAGCATCAGTATGTCATTCATTATCAGTATTATATCACCATATAATACTATGAATGTCACAGTGCTCCCACTAACCTTTGTACACATTTGGTTCATCATCGTCTTTGATAAAATCAAACTCCTTTGATTGTCTCATCAAAACGGATGTTCCATCTTTGAGAAATTTGCTCCAATCCATAATTGAATTGTTGTAACTTACATACTTGATTTACTCCATCTATATGGAGACAAATCCTCTTGATTGTATCATACATACATCCTTTTGTATAATAAGCTATAACTGCAAATAAAATCCAAATTGATATATGCATTTTCACTAGTGAAAAATTTCACTATAGTCAACTCATTGACCTTTTTTGAAATCTTTTACCACTAGTCAGGTCTACACCTAGCCATCTGCTTTAGTCTTTCTCCAAAGACTCATTTCGGATTTTATGATCATCAGTCATTTCTCTTGAGTATCTAATACTCATACCTCATCGTATGTAACTGGATCATCATCTACTATGATGCGTACCTCATCATCATCATCTATGATGAATCCATACCATGCAGTATCTTCGGTACTAAACCAGATTTACGACTTGGTTGTGGTACAATAGGTTTATCTACTTATACAGATTCCTTCACTTAATCTGTAGTGTTTTGTGGTTCTTGAACTTTTTTAAGATCTATTTTACTCCCACTAACCCTTTAAGGAAAAACTTCTTTTCTTATAAGGCAGCGTGTTTCAACAAACACCTTTTAGTTAGTCGGATTATAGAAGTGATACCCTAAACTTTCTTTAGGATATCCCACAAGTTTACACTTATCAGATCTTGTCCCAAGCTTATCACTGTCAAATTTTTTGACATAAGCTGGACAATCCAAATCTTAACATACTTAAGACTTGGTTTCCTCCCTATCCATGACTCATATGAAGTCTTGAGGAGGAAATAAGAAGGTATCTGATTTAGTAGATATGCGATCGTTTCTAAGGTATAACCCTAGAAGGATACTAGAAGATTGGTATAACTCATCATGGATCATCACCATGTCCATTGTGAGATAATACCATTTCGCTTAAGATGATCTAGAAACTTATTGCTTAAGTATTCCCTTCTCGATCTAATCGAAGAACTTTAATACTTTTGGCCTTTAGTTTCTATACTTCACTTTTGAATTCTTTGAACGTTTCAAATGATTTAGATTTGTATTTCATCAAATACATATATCAAAATCTAGAATTATCAGTGAAAATAATGAATTAATACCATCATCTTGTATTTGTTGTCATAGGTCCCACACACGACTGTGTGTACCATCTCTAACAACTCCGTAACTCGCTCTCCATGTCCACTAAATGAAGATTTAGTCATATTTTTCATGATATAAGATTCACAAGTTGTATTTGATTCATAATCAAAAGGCTCTAAAAACCTATCTTTATACAACTTGTTTAGTCTTGTTTCATTAACATGACCGAGTTAACAATATTGCATGAAGGTATGATCCACATCATCTCTTTGCCTTTAGTTTTTTCAATTTTGAAATATTTTCATGTAAGTCAAGCTTACCAAATCCATCAAGTAATCAACATAGTAACATCTTACTAACTAAATGGACTTGTCTGTAGGCAATGCTAAACTGTAAGTTCCTATGATTAATGCAGCAACCTTTTGCTCCATTCCCCACGCATGATTACTTATCATTTGTTTAGCTTTCTACTTCTGCTTAGTCTCTGCAACGACTTGCATATGTGAGACCACTAGCCGGTATCTAATACCTAAGTAGAAATTTGACTTATAGAAAGTTCTATTTTATTATGAACAAATCTATATCTGCAGTTGAAGCTTCACTAAGCTTCTTCTGCCTAACTACTACAAGATACTCCTTGCAGTTCCTCTTCCAGTGTCCCAGCTTATCGCAATGAAAGCAAACTCCTTTGCCCTCGGGATCACTTTTATTTATGTCATTTGTTTAGCCTTTCTTTTGCCTTCTATCTTTTCTGACTCCTCAGAAACACCTTTGGCCATCTTCTACAACTTAGAAGATTCATCTACCAGTAAGACTTGGTCTTTCTTGGAAGGAAAGTGACTCTCAACTTATTCAACATATTTAAGCAAATCAGGTAAACTGACTTCAAGCTTATTAATGTTAAAGTTCACTACAATTTGTGAAAGGGAGTCAGCGAGTGACTACAAGATCGAATCTTGACTCAACTCTCCATCTTTGACAAAACCTAGGTGTCCTAATTGATCAATCGGATTGATCATCTTTAGGATACGTGTCTTTACTATAGTGCCATTGGTTATTATAGATTGAAAGAGCTCATTAGATATCTTATATCTAGTTGACCTACTTTGCTCACCAAACAGCTATTGAATGTGCAACAATATAATAGGTGCATCAATTTTCTCGTGTTGACGCTGTAACTCGATACTTATGGATGCGAGCATGATGCATTGAGCCACCTTTGCATCATCTTGCTATTTCTTAAAATAACAATATCTTCCTCATAGGCTTAGTCTGCAACGTTTGCAGGAATAGGCAAATTAAGGACATTTGCTAGCTTTTCAGCATTGAGAACTCTTCTCAAATTTGTTTAATCAATCCGAACAATTCGGTTCGATTAATTGTTAGCATCTAATATGCTATGCAGTGTTAGTGAATTAAACATAGCAATATTCTTTAAGTGAATTAATAACAACATTAACATGCATTCATTTTATTAATCACCAAGTTAATTAGGTCTTTATTTAAAATGGTGTCTTCCACTATTTTCATCAAACTATATTACCCTCTTTATATAGTTCGGCAAATCTAGTTAAAGATTTGCTAGTGAGAATAAAGATCCTATTTCAAATGTATATAGCCTTGTGTGTGCACAACAAACTATATATAAACAAATAGGTAGACAACTTTTGTCAATTACATCAACATGTAACTCCTTGTATTTTGCCTCTTAGATTATTATGATCATGTGTGTGCACATCCAAATTAAAATTATCTAAGTTAAGTCAAACCTAGCACTTCCATATAAGTGAAGAGAAAAATACCGCCCTTGTGTGTGCACAACAAAGCAGTAATGTTCAATTCCTTTATAAGCATCAAATGTGATAAAACAACATCTCAAATGATCGATATAAGCCTTGTGTGTGCACAACAAACGTATATTGATTATTTGATACTCTATCGTTTTATCATGCTAGAAGGCGACGTTCGATATTCCAAATATCTTTGAACGTTACAACTTAATATTTTAGTAGTAGAATAAATAAATTAGAACACTTCTAATTTTATTTAATTGAATTAAACTCCTTTTAATTCATGAATTAAACATTTTAATTCATTTTATAAATAATATTTATTCTACATCATGAGGGGTTTGTTAATATTAATTGTCTCATCTTATTTAGCGCACATGCACATATATATATAAAATACGCGTCATATTATTTAACATGCGAAGCATGTTTGGATAATATATAATATATATAATTAAACATGCACATATAGAATACTATATTATACTTGGATTGATTATGGACTTTTATTCTAGTTTGGTTTACTAGAGCCACCGAGTGAACCAAAAGGTCAAACCTAGGGTGCAAGAATAAATTAAATTAAATATAACTATTACATTTAAATTCGGGCGCCATTACAAATGGGTCTTCATGCGCTCCTTGTTGCTTGGCTCCAATTCTTTAAAATAATTCTAACTAATTCTATTACAAAAACTATTTATAATAAATAGAAACCTTGATCAACAGTCAAGGGGAAGTACATAGGAGGGAGATAGAATTATACATAAGAAAAATTAGAAAGACGAGGTACGCAGACCCCATTTATAAAACCCAATCATTCATGCATCCATTTAAAATTAAATACAATCATATTGGTTAATAGTCCATAATCAATCCCATTTATTATCATATATATATCAACATATATATCAATAAATAATATTCATCGCATGAATTAAATAAAACATTCCATATATGTATTGGTATCATTTAATGGGCAATTAAAGTTGCATGAAATCAAATTTCATGTTTAAAATAAACTTTTATTTTAATTATAAAATTATTTTTAAAAAAAATAAACTATTTATTTTTATTATTTTAAAATTACCCAAAATAAACTCTTTTATTTTGAAATTTTAAAATTTGTACAAAAATTACCAAACATTTTGGCAAATTAATATATATTATAAATATATCATATATATTAATAATATATATAAATAGTTGGTTAGTATACATATATATATAATTAGTACACGGCAGTGTAATATATATATATATATATATATATATATATATATATATATATATTACAAAACCGAAAAAAATGCTGCTTTACTGACCGGAATCCTGCTGGTTTGCCGACCGAAATATATCATATATATATATATATATATTCGAAGCCTTGATTTAGTGGTGTCAAAGTGACTCAATTCCGGGACAAAACGAAACAGTGCTGCTTCAATAATATGCCAACAAGTTATTGAATTTCCGAAAGTGGCTGGCTTGCTGCTTTACCGAAACCTTTCGTCCAGCGTGTATATATATATATAAAATCAATTCCGTGACCAGCTTTTCGGGACAGCAGCAGTTTATTATTTTATTTAAAAAATCCGGACTGCTTTGACATTTTACCGAAAAGGCTGTTTTATATAACATATATATATAAACCGAAAGTGGGTGCATTGCTTTGAGATATATATATATATATACTAGTCCGAAAGTTAGCTGCTATTTCCGAAATTGTTATATATATACACGGTAATAATATATTTTGACCGAACCCAATTCGGTAAACATCCAATGTCTTTAAATAAATAAAAAATATAATTTTATACAACAATTTATGTCCACTAAATTATTCTAAATACATACCCATACACATATGGAATTAAAATAATTAATAATTCGCATAAAGTTTGGCTCTTGATGCCACTGTTGGTTTGTAATATTCATAGACGCAATCATATTGCACAAAATTAGCGGAAGCATGGTAAAATCAAATTTAAAATTTTACAAACCATAATCCAGGATCGACCTTTATGCGCAATTATTAATTAATAAAGAAGAAGTTAGAGATATATCCTTGTAGAACTCAAAACTTCAACGGGTACAAGTTCACCTCCAAATCCTTCACAATCTCCTTGAATTTCACCGATTGGATTCCAACGATCAATGTTAGCCACCCAAGTGTTTGGCCTCTAGAGGTGATCCACCAAGGAATAACAATAATTCAAGAAGTGGGTGATGACAAACCCTAGTTTTCTCTCTCTAGAGAATATGTGAGTACTCTCCCAAAACTTGTAGAAGTGTATGTGTGTAACCTTAATCCATAATAAGACTTATCTTATTGATAGACTTAGTAAACCCTCCTAACACCTTTAGGAATATGGTTTTTAATTAAACTCCTAATCTAATTAGGAACTTAATTAATTTAATATAATAATTATAATTCCTAAACTATATAGGAACTTAATTATTAATTATGAGAGTACTCTTATTAATTAATTCCAAAACCATTTAGAAACTAAATAATAATGATAATAGTAATAATAATAATAAGACTCCTCTTATTAATTTATAATTAGTATTTTCAAAATACTAAATAATAAATATTAAGCTATTTAATTTATTCTATCCACATAGTATAAATTAAATATACTTAATTCATTATTATAATTATGCCATTTACTTCTTAAATAATTATTTTCCTTTTACGGTGTGACCCTTTAGGTTCTCCATATTAAACCGGTTATAGAATACATTAATTAGAATTATTCTAATCTTATTTATATAAATAAATTAAACTATTTAATTCATTTAAATAAATAATACTTATTCCATAATAAGGGTAAGCCCCCTTAGCGATTAACGACTTTCCAGATAATATAGATTTTAACATTTAATCATAAAAGAACCTATTCAGCGAATAGTTACCGTACAATTCAATCCTTCTACCTCACAACGTCCCAATCAAATATAAGACATAGTATAACTGTCAAGTTTTATTTTATTTGATTATATGCATTTCGATCCTTAAATGAATAACTCTAATTAATGTAAATTAGAAACTACTTTCAAATTTTCATTCTGCCTTGACCAAGGACTACTGAGTTGTCATTTATCGAATCGCATAGGACATTCTCTTCTTTTACTAGAAGTGGTAGATTTTTTGTTGATCATTGTGACGCCCCCAAATCTAGGTCTACATAGCCCAATTTGAGACGCCATAAAATACATAAACTTTAATACAAATAGTACATAGGACAGAAATGCAAAACTCAATAATACACAACTAAGCCTTCACTATTATTTTCACACTATATTCAACATGTGAAGACTACAATAGCTATCACTCGGACCGTCACTCCATTCCCCCGCTAGACCCGGCTACTCTCTTTTTTTCTGAAAAACAATGGAACAAAAGAAAGGGTGAGCTCAAATAGCCCAGTAAGAAATATCATGACTAAGATAACGACAAATATATTATCATTAACCTTCAACAGATGAGTTCTTAATTGAATATAATAGACAATAAGCTTTGTATCAATAATAGCAGCGGAATAAGCAATCTATTAAAAGAATAATGCAGACTATATTGTCCACTCGATTCTCTTTTTAGGAAAAACATCATCAACTTTTATCATCTTAAACACCGCTGGTCATGATAATATAAATTTTCAGTTCCTAATTTTAATCATGCCAGTCAATAGTTCATCTTTGCATTACGAGCCAAAGATATTCAAATATAACCCAACGGTGATGATTATACCAGTTTTCAGCCTTTGGTCATAATTATACCAACAACAATTCATCTTTGCCCCAGGCCAAAGAGAATATTCACCACGTGCCCTAAAAGGCACAATAAATATATCGCCTTTATCCTATCAACTGTGCCCCAGGCCACAGATATTCACAACATCATGATTCTTGATGATTAGAATAACAACCGTGATATAGATGATGAATCAGAAGAAACAGTATGATCAATAAATATCGAAAGTTTATGACTTTACTTTGTGCAGATTCAAATAATGTCCAAATTGCCAACATGATGTGTACTAAAATTCAAGAATGATATTTAAGATCCACAGTTCAGAATAACAGTTAAGGTTCAATAGAAAGATTTAGAAAAATAGGAAGGTTCAGTTGAAATGATATTAGATGAAGCGCAAACTATTAAAGAATATATAATCATTTCAGGAAACTTTACCAACAAGAGACAAATAAGAAATAAATACGAAGAGTAATTCACCAAACATGCAGTAGTCCGCGTAGTCAGGTTATTCTCAGAGATTAATAAGGAATGAATACGAAAGGTTATTCACCAACAGGCGATAATCCGCGCCGTAAGGTTATTCCCACAATTTAATACATGGAAATAAATACGAAAGGTTATTCACCAACAGGCGATAATCCGCGCCGTAAGGTTATTCCCACAATTTAATACATGGAAATAAATGGCACATCTTATGAGTAAGAAAGAAACGATATTATTTTCGAGAATCAAATATTGATATACCCTTACCATAGTAAGTTTGAATAATGGAAGATGAAAAAGATGGTATCCCTTACCTTAACACGTGACTAGATATGAACTCGTACACTTACAGATCTTTACAAATACTCAAGATGACTTTAGCACACTCAAAGAGAACTTATACAAAGAAATATTTGGAGAGTGAAAGAAAGAATAAGCAAGGAAGTTTTTATGAAAAATCCTTAAGTTAAGGCATCTATTTATAGCAAAAATCTTATCATCACCAAGATTTCCTAATTTAATCCAAACCGTATATTTCAAGATAATGTTTAATCCATACCACTCATTTCATCTTTCAAGATTTCCTTAATCTAAACCATTCATTTAAAGATCATCTTTTAATCTATACCATTCAATTTACTTTATATATAAAACAACTAACTTTAAATAAATCAATTAACTTTATATATAAAAACAAACAACTTTATATAATTTATCATAATAAAAATAAATAACTTTATATAATTTATCATAATAAAAACAAATAACTTTATCAATTCAATTATTCAACAATAATTCACAATTATTCATTATTATAGTTAATTGTTGTAAATGCAGTGTAGTTGGCTTTTCGAGTTAGATAAACAGGAAAATCAACTAATAATAGAATACAATAGTTTAATCAATATCATAAAAGAGATAACAAAAATGCTAAAAATAGATAAAAAAATAACACGTTACTGTGTAGTGACAATTATTGATTCAATAAAGTCAATATAGTACAATAACCACTTTATCAGTTTAATAATATGAACACTATGTAATACCATGTGCTACTGTGTAATACCGTGTGCTACTGTGCAATACCGTATGTTACTATTCCTTTACCACCAGATATTTTAACAGTTCAAGATGATTATACCGTTGACTATATTTATTTAAAAAGGTTACGTATGTCGCTTTCTATATCCGACAATAAGTCGTTGTGGGGGTCCACCATTATTTTGTTATTTCGGCGCCATCGTACGAATCGAATATTCCCCGACAAAACGAATATCCTCCGACCAAACGAATATTGTCCGACATAATAAAATTTACACATAACACCCTTAATTTTTAACCTTATTAATTTAACCACTTACTATTTCAGGAATATATATATATATATATATGAAGAAAATTAAATTTTGTATTTCATAAAATTCGGGGTCTTACAATCATTCACCTATCTCCATGTAGGACTTATTATATCCGATCATACCCTTTGATACACCCTAAAGGTTTTAAGGAATATGTCAAAACATAATTCATCATACACAAGATACTATGATGATCTCAAGTCCAAGGATCACTTGTACTACTATCACAAAAGGAACTCCTATTGACATGCAAGTAAGACTCCATTAGGTGTTCCTTGAGCGAGTCACGTTCAGTGAACTTATTCTCTAATAAGCACATACATACTTGCTTTAGTGTCTCTACAAAAATGATTATGAGATCAATCATCCTCTTCATAAGAGCAAGCATAGTATGTACCAATCTATCCGGATCTATTAATCCCCTTTTTAGTGATCCAACGATTAGGAACAATTTAGCTTGAATTTAGATCTCATTAGCATGATCCTCATCATGGTTCTAAAAGCATTGCTCGAAAACTATGGGTTTATCCATTTGATTAATTCAAGTAATTAATCATGAATAAAGAAATGCCTTGATTCTTTTATTAATAAACGAACAAGATTACAAAGTATATGCTTATCACATCAAATGTGATTGGCTTAAGGGCATACTACTTTCAGCCATTTCCACCCGAGAAGAAAAAAGAGGAAGAAAAAATAGAGTTTTTTTAGAGAGAGAGAGCTCGCTGGAGGAGAGAGAAGAGTGTTGTTCTTGGTTAGATTTGAGTGAAATATTTATCTTCTCTTGCTAATTAGTCGAGTGTTCTTGTGGTGTTGTCCGATTTGTGAAATAAGAAGCTTTAATCGGCATTTTGCAAGGTAAAAATGGTGTTTTCTTGGTTTTTATTGTTTGTATTGTTAGTATAATTTCATGTTTTGGATTATTTGATGTATTATGTTGTCATGATGATGAGGATCCGTGGGTTAGGGGTCGTTAGCGAGGGTTCCATAGGAACGTAACTTCCTCCTAATGCCCCGATGACATCCATACGGTGATATATCGTTCGTTGTGTTCATAGATAGTTGTAGTGTTGGCATTGAGATTTGTGATTCATATAGTACCGTAATGAGTTTAGTATTGTTAGATTTTACTGTAGTATTGGTTATGCAGTGATTTGGGTAACTGTGAGCCTAGGGAGGAGATCGTTGTGATCAAATCCCGATGATGGACATTTTTTGGTGTATGTAATCATTAGATAGGATTCATGGTTGTACATATGTAATATCGGGCCTTAAGGCGATACCAAATCGAGGTCGGGTTAAGGCCCCGTAATAATAAAGATATGTGATTGTGGGTGTTTGGGGTTATTTAGACGGCTCACATGCCCACGGATAGCCCCGACACGTTTTGAATGCCTGTTTTAATTTACGACACAAAAACGATTTTCCAAAATAAGGCAAACGATGAAGATTTTCTAAAAATGATCAATTTAGGATATTAGATTCACGAGGTTTTAAAATTAAGAGTTTTGGCGAAACTTTGATCCTTGTTTGACGAAAAGGCTACATTTGGTTTTAAAATGTTATAAAAGATGTTTTCGTAAAAAAATAAATAAACGTTTTCATTAAACTTTGTGCATAGGGTTAAAGAGTTCTAGAAGTTGTCTTCATTTAATTTATATTTACTGTTAGAAGGCAATGTATAGTCTCGATTCCTATTTGACAAAAGTTTAAAAACTATTATTTTCTAAAAATAACATCTAATAAAAAACCCTCATCGGTTTCGAAATTAAAAATCAATCTTCATTATAAAAAGCGAAGCCTTGTCATTTGGGTCAAAAGACGTCTAAACGCTTTCCCGACAAAACACATTTGTCATATAAAATCAAAGCAACTTTTATACAAAAATTCACCACAAACATTCATTTAGGCACACACGCACACATACGCGCGCACACACACATTTTAGGATTTAAAAGGATAGGAAAACATCAAGATTGTGGTAACCGTGTTTTACGGAAGTCGGGGGGTGCCTAACACCTTCCCCTCGCTTAAGCAAGCCCCCGAACTCTATGAATCTCGGTTCGCGGACCAATTGAATCAGAGTCACATATGAGCCAGCGATTACGAAAATAAAATTCGGATGAATTGGTACATCCATTTCAAATATACCAACTGGCGACTCTGGTCAACTGACTCATTATAAAATCGACATTTCGAAACCCCGTCGACACTAAGCCGTCCCTTTTCAATAAATCATATCTTAAATCCAAAGGCTAAAATTGGAAAAGACCTTTAATTATAAAAAACGAAACGACGAAAATCCCGGCGTCGACACCTAAAATAATAACTTATTCTTTATAATTACGATCATATTTTAGTGATCTCTGTATTCTAAATCTTTGCGACTTGAAGAATTCTAAGTGAATTAAACCTTATATTGTTTTTTAGTGAACCTTGATTATTTGTAACCCTCAACCTTGTGGATCACCCATACTCTCGAAATAGAAGAGAGAACTAAGAGACTTTTGTGCTCTGAATCTTTAAAAAAAATTTGTGTTTTTTAATTTTTTTACACTTACTTTGCTATCCATTTATATTTGTCACTCTACGATTTCTTACTGTGATTAGTTTTTGCAGTTACATTAAATTCAAAATTTTGAATTTTTATTTAATCTTTGAAAGGGTTCTCAAATTAATTCTTTTGTACTTAATCAATTAAATTAATTAATTTAATTATTTAATACTTAAAAAGAAAAATAAAAAAAAAATATTCAACACTCCTTCTAGATTTCTTTTATTCATTTGGAAATAACAACATATATCTCAGTCTGTCTATAAGAGATCGGACGTTTTAAATTTAGATTTTTTAATCATTTCACTATTATTAATAGTTGTTAACACTTACTTTTAAAAAAAATTGAACCGTCCGTTTCTCTAATTGACGATGTTGATGTTTTCAGCACTCCAATTATTAATGTAATATATACGCTGGAATACATTGTTGTATTACGTACACTAAAAAATATATATTTATACTAAAATGGTAATTGTAGCGTTAAAAATATCATTTTTGTGGAGTATATTTAGCTATAGTATTCCTTTTATTTTTTTATTTGTCTGTTTAAAGAGTAAAATTTGTTCTTTTTTATCTCCCATTTGCAGATTTCATATCTTAATAGAAAAATTATTCTATACTCTTAGAACAAGTGAATAATATACTCCCTTCTTTCACATACCTGTGGGTGGTGAGCACAGGCGGGCCTCACATGTATGTAAAAGGGAAAACATACTGTTTATTTGTTCCAAGAGCATGGAACAATGACCTAGTTTTTTTATATTAAATATTGTGCTTTTATTTTTTTAATAAATTTTAAAAATATAATATTAAAATTTTATATCAAATTTAACCAATAAAATAAAATATTAATTATATTTATTAATCTTTGTATTTTTACCTAAGCCGTACGCTAATTAAAAAGAAAAGGTGTTAGTATTTTCTAAGAAAAGACAACCTAGGATTCTCTATAATATTTGTTCACTGAGCAGCACTGTCACGAACTTGTGGACTATTAGCATCTCCAGCAATAGTTTTCTAGACTATATTTAGTCTAGGATTTATTTTTTCGCTCCAGCAGATGGACTAAATATAGTCCATGACTATATTTGATATCCTCAAAAGACTATATCTATGAATGTGATAGTCCATGGACTATAAATTTACTAATATTTAAATAGAAAAGTAGAAAGATGATAGGAGTTTTGTTGAATTTATTAATTATTTTAATCTTTTTATATTATAGTCCATGGAATAGTCCATCTGCTGGGATGATCGAAGACTAAAGGACATTTGCTGATGTCATATGGACTAAATATAGTCCATAGGATAGTCCATCTGTTGGAGATGACCTTACACTTGAGAATTATGGACTGAACCGGAGGCTCGTGACTGCATTTGGGGCCTGGTCAATAACTGTGGAGTTTGGATCAGGAATAGTTTTCTTTTTTTTTTCTAACCCTTTTTCTTTCTCCAAAATATTATATATATATATATATATATATATATATATATATATGGGTCGCATTCATAGTAACCGGAAGCACTGTTACAGTAACAAAAATAGGGAACAATTTATTTGTTAAAACTCCTGTCGTTAGAGGCTCTAGGGGCAGGGCCAAAAAAAATAAATTCAAAGCTGTTGCTAGAGACTCTAGCGACAGCTTTGAATTTTGTTTTAACTCTGCCGCTAGAGTTTTTAGCGGTATGATTATTTTAAAATTAATTTTGAATTATTTAAACAATAATCATAATAATTGATTGCTATGAATTAATTTCCCTATATATATACATATATATATATATATATATATACATATATATATATATATATATATATACATATATATATATATATATTATTTTCTCTCTCTCTCTCTCTCTCTACTTGTTATGTTTTGGATATGATTTTCCAATCATTAGTGTGTGATAAGGATGCATTATTAATTGGATATGCTGCACTTTACTTTTTATCGAGCAGAGGCAACTTAATTGTCTTGAGCATCAAGGTGCTAGTAAATTTTAGGGTAATAATGAGTTTTAAACTATTAGGCCATATTTGTTTGTAATAATGATTTATAGAGTATTAATTTGATATCACTATTTATTTTATATATAATTAATTTTTTATATAATCACATAAATTACGCTTTTTCTCTTTTAAGACTATTTAATGATGGAGAAATTTAGTATTACCCAACCCCTTTTTTAAGGTATCAAGTGAATTTAAAAATAATAATAAATAGTTTATAAAATTAAAAATAATAATTAACTATGTGATAAAATAGTTCTTAATGATATTAAATTAGGATAAATAATCTTATTACATCTTTCATTTGTGTAAATAAATATGGTAAAAGTCTATTGTCTAATCTTAGAAACAAGCCAACTATGAATTAAATTTGTTGTGTTGGTCGGGTGATTTGTTATGAATATCAATGTAAACTTCTCATATGGGAGAAAATCCTGCATCGATAATATATGATATTAACGTGAGATTGATATAAATTTAAATTTTTCTCTTAAATAATCAATTTTAAAATAGAAATAAAAATTGGAACATATATCGTAATATGATTTTGAATATTTTTAGGGTTTTGCTATTATTAATTGGGTTGGGTTGTCTATAAAATAGTGTCGTCATATGACAAAAATGATCATCAATTTGGAATAAAATATAAAAATAACAGTTTTAATTGAGTACTTCGGAGCTTATGCCTAGTAGTTGATAAAACTTCAAATTTTGGCCTGATTGCCCGTTAATTGCTCTTCATCACAAAAATTATTGCACGTCACAGACATGAGTGACTTCTTTTGGATTTATGAGTTTCATCAAATATATATAACATAAATAATAATAAAAAAAAGAGCAGAAAAACAAAAGGGTGTGGACCTGGGTCAGCTGAAAGTTCTTTTTGGGTACCCGTGACCGATCGTATCCCTTTGCTTGACCCGCATTGGGACAAAGTCTAGTTGGTACCCCCAAGTTAGTTCATGAGCACAACCTTATAACTAAGTAGCACATGGTGATACACGTATTGTATATATAAATTATGTGAGATAAAATAAAAAATTTATAAAATTTAAAGACTAAATATAATGCTATTACAATCATATATACCCCCCCTCAACTATTATTTCAAGGATCAAGATGGTGATTTTGTTTAAATATAAGCTATATTTCCTCTATCTCAAAATTACACATACACACACATATATATTAACTATTTTAAATTTAAAAATATATTTATATTTATATTTTTAAATTATAAATTGACATGAAGTTCATCACATATCATTATATTTATTTTTAATTGATTGCGTATTTTTATGCCACTAATACTAAATTTCTACATAACGTTATGAATTAGTTCAAAAGAATAAAATTTGCCTAAAAAATAGTCGTTAGTTTTCAAATGTATATACAATTTGGTCATTCTCCTACTTAGGGCCAAAAAATGTTAAGTACAGTTAAACAAGATTAGGTAACAAAATGATACTTTCATTTACCATTGATCTCTTTGATGAATTTTATAAATGCAATACTTCCATATGTTATTACACTTCTAGTTGTGGCCGGGTTCGTTGATTGATCGGGGTGAGGCGAGAATTCCACGAAGGCATGCGAGGTATGGATGAGGAGAGAGATCGTAGGCAAACTCTTCAAGGCAACATAGGTATAACCCTTGTGTTAGGGTCGTGGTATTTGTGTTTGTGGGTAAGGATGTGATTAGGGGACTTAACTCCGTGGGGGTTAAGTCCTTAGAGAGGGTCCTTGGGCTTGTTGAGACCAAGTATGGAACCTAGCCAACAAAAACCAACAAGGAAGGTCTCTTGGTGCTAGCAACTTAGTGCTTATGATTTCTAGAGAGAGAAAGTGAGTTCTAGAGAGAAAAACTATCAAGTTGTTCAATTTTTCAAGTTTCTTCCCTTTCTTCTAAATGAGAAGGTGAGAGGTATTTATAGGCTTCATGGGGGTGCCTCCATGAGTCGTGCACATGTCTTATGTCCACTTATAAACTGTGACTACAATATCAGTTCTAAGTGTGAATATTGTCTTTTCGGAGTACGTTTTACCCTACATCTCTAGCCATCAGTCACTGAATCCCACTTTCAACGACCTTCCTAAGACTCTGTCAAAGACTAAAGAGGTCATCCGTCTACCTGTAGTAATTATCTCTGATAGTATTTCTTCATATCGGCTTGATCAGGAACATTCAGAATGGATCAATTTTCTTGGTACAACATCATCGCTATTTTAGTGACGTTGCTCATAATATCAATATTCATACGAGGAGTATCTGTAACGCCCCCAAAATCCAAACTACTTTCAATCTCGATCCTGTGTTTTAAGATACAACTTCATTCAAACTCCATGTCGTCAATCCATAATATAATTGATAAAATTTAGAAAATTTTAAAACTTTTACAACATTTACTATTTTTATAGCTCTTCAAATTGGCTTAACTAAAAACTTCATAACCTTATCTTATTCCCGGATCGCAATCTTTACAATCCATTTCAGTTTTCCACAATCATATATATTATGATTTATTTCAAAACATTTATTATGAGTATACAACCACTCAACTTTCAATATTTACATCATTCTTCTATACATTCATATTTATAATCTAGCAACTAAATGTTTTATGTAACAAATTGGATTCCTAAAACGGCAAGCCGACCTATCAATACAACAAGCCACATAATTACAAACACTATTTTCATATTTTATTTTCATTCATTAACTTGGCTTCACAATAATAAATGTAAGGTTTGCAACTCAATTTAAAAACGAATATCGTTTATTCATATTCACAAAATTTATTACCGCTTAGCTCATTTTCATTATAATAAATGGTTCTAACTCAGAACTCATTTAACTAAAGAAAACAACAATCCGCTTGTTCTTTAAAAGCGCTTCAAGTCTTTGCAGTCATATTCATTTGAAATTTCTTTCTTTAAATGCAAAAAAAATTATAGACAAGAATAAGCGCGACGACTCAGCAAATTTAACAGTTAACACATTACACGCTTCACGTAAACCATGTTTCATACATGCTTTATAATTATCTTATTTCACATTTCTATACATGCTTTTTAATTCTTATGCATCACATTTAAATCATACTACATGTTTCATCTTGTTTAGCATGACTCATGACTCGTATCTAATATATATATATATGCATCATAGTTTTTCATACTTCGCATATCTCAAATTGATTGAGTTTTCATAAATCAATTAGCTTTAATTATAAATTGACTTCAACAAATTTATATAGCAATGTAGCACAAAGTGCACATTCCAACATACTCATAAAAACTTCATCTATTACAATATAAATTGCACATAGTCAATACCAAGTTCACAAATAACAATCAATTCTGAAAAACTTGTCTGCATCCTAGTTAGTCATTTTACACTCATCAAACGTCCAATGTATAACCTTTACTTGTTGGTTAACATTCACCATACTCTATCATTCATCGTATAACCTATATTTATAAATCGAGTTATAATATATTCATTAATTTCATTCAAGAATTAATATTTATCTAGATTAGTTTCCTAATCTTTAAGTCGTACTAAGCATCATAATTGAAATCCCACATAACCACTTCACATCCTCCTAGTCTCAACCTCTTAAGACTTCATCAAGTATATCTTACTTGGGTCCCACAAATAACTTATTTTAAAAATAGAATTATTTTTCAAAAACTCTGGAGCAGCGCATCCCGCGCTTGAAATAAGCTTGGAGCGCGCTAGATATCCAGGGATTACAAAACAAGCCAGGTGCCCCGCTCCCGGATTAACACAAGGATGGTGCACTCCGAGCCATCCTTCCAGAATTTCATCTTCAGAAATGTCAGAAATTCTAATTTTTAAGCCACCTTTGGAAATTTATATCTTCATCATCTATTATCAAAACAAGCCCAAATTAGGTCATGTGATAAACCATACTATGCAATATTTTACAAAAATACTATTTGGCTCAAAAGCCTACGAAATCATCGCTCGAAAAACTACGTTTGACCATATTTAACGCATTTACCAATTTGCTTGAAAATCTTAAAAATCCGCTTCAGACTTGGTTTTATTCACTCATTGAACTTGAGTTATCACATAACTCATGTATGCACAATAATAACCATCCAACTCTAATATTTTGTAAATACATCCTCATTGAGGAATTTAAACAAACACTTATTGTGCATGCTTTTGAAAACTTATAATTATGTGAATTCAAACACATATCACATACTCCATCCTTCTAATTCCACCTTATATATACTTCAAATCCTCCATGATTCAGAAATTAAACCAACTCCCACAACAATTAAACAACCACTATAAATTAAAATCAAAACTATTTCCTTTAATATAAGGAAAAAGAAATACTTTTCAACCTTAGTTTAGAAGTTGGTTGGTTGGTTGGATGATGAACATTTCTTGTTCAATTCTTGAGTATGACTGAATTTGAATTCCTTCGTGATAGATTCTTGTTCAAAATATTCTTCCAATCAAGTTTGTAACGCAAACTCTCACTATAATTGTTCTAATTTCGGTGGAATTTTAGTATAGAGCTTAAGGACTCATGAACTTTGTATATTAGGAAATGAAGGAATTTGATAGCTTTAGCTTTGGAATGAACTGAACTTGAACGACAATGATAGTGCTGGGATAGTCCACTAACATTGATAACCAGCTAGGTGGCTTATTCCACTCACAAATAATTGCTAGGTGTCATGCCCTTTCTATCTTATTAGTCAAGCCTAAAGTATAGTAAAGGCCTGCAAGAAAACTAAAGCGCTAACGAGCGAGTGCGTGAAGTATACGTAACTAAACGATTAATTAGAGCAACGGTTTTCGCGCAGCTCAAGTTACATTTAATTATTGTAACATAACACAATTATTAAACTTTATCAATTTCTTAAACCATGATATATATTTATATCATTTAATACAATACAATGTGCTCTTATTGATTTAATTTATTAAATTATTAAATTTATATTACATATAATCTATGTAATATATTAAAATAATGAATTTAATTAACTCCTTCATTATTAATTATAATATATACATTAATTCACTAATTTAAAAAAGTAAATTAATTACCTCATTTATAAAATTTAATTTATCCTTAATTAATTTATTACCACACAAAATTTAATATTTAAATTATATTAATTCATAATATATTCCGAAAAATCCGGATTGTAATAGCTTAATTAATTTGTATGATTCTTGAAATCTTGACTTATTATACCTTGTGCTCACTGTGCCAAGTAATAGCTTGGAAGCTTGAGTTGTCACTTCCGAAGTGAGCAAGTAGGCCCCAAACGTGACAAGTATCTTCCTTTTTCTCCTTCTTCTATAACTTCGTGAAGAGCCTTGCCTTGTCCTTCTCTTGAAATCTCTTCGATCAGAACATCTCAAAATTGTCTGACCCTTTTCCTTTCTCCAAAATATTATATATAGTATTTTCTTTTTCTCTCTCTTTCATTGTTATGTTTTGGATTTGATTTCCAATGATTAATGTGAAATAACGATGCATTCTTAATTAGATATGCTGCACTTTACATTCGTTTAATTTAACTTGCCTTTTTATCGAGCAGAGGCGGCAACTTAATTGTCTTGAGCATTAATTTGTACGAGTGCTAAATTTTAGGGAAGTAATCGTTTTCAAATGAGTTTAAATATATAGTATTGAATATTTTAAGTATAATTTATAGCATGATCAATCATAATATATATACCTAACTTGTGACGCCCCCAAATCTAGGCCTACATAGCCCAATTTGAGACGCCATAAAATACATAATCTTTAATACACATAGTACATAGAACAGAAATGCTAAACTCAATAATACACAACTAAGTCTTCACTATTATTTTCACATTATATACAACATGTGAAGATTACAATAGCTATCACTCGGACCGTCACTCCATTCCCCTGCTAGACCCGGCTACTCTCTCTTTTTCTGAAAAACAATAGAACAAAAGAAAGGGTGAGCTCAAATAGCCCAGTAAGAAATATCATGACTAAGATAACGACAAATAAATTATCATTAGCCTTCAACAGATGAGTTCTTAATTGAATATAATAGACAATAAGCTTTGTATCAATAATAGCAGCGGAATGAGCAATCTATTAGAAGAATAATGCAGACTATAATGTCCACTCGCTTTTATTTTTAGGAAAAACATCATCAACTTTTATCATTTTGAACACCGCTGGTCATGATAATATAAATTTCCAGTTCCTGATCATAATCATGTCAGTCAATAGTTCATCTTTACGTTACGAGCCAAAGATATTCAAATATAACACCAACGGTAATAATTATACCAGTTTTCAGCCTTTGGTCATAATCATACCAACAACAGTTCATCTTTGCCCCAGGCCAAAGAGAATATTCACCACGTGCCCTAAAAGACACAGTAATTATATCGCCTCTATCCTATCAACTGTGCCCCAGGCCACAGATATTCACAACAACATGGTTCTTGATGATTAGAATAACAACCGTGATATAGATGATGAATCAGAAGAAACAGTATGATCAATAAATATCAAAATTTTATGATTTTTCTTTGTGCAGATTCAAATAATGTCCAAATTGCCAACATGATGTGGACTAAAATTCAAGAATGATATTTAAGATCCACAGTTCAGAATAACAGTTAAGGTTCAATAGAAAGATTTAGAAAAATAGGAAGGTTCAGTTGAAATGATATTAGATGAAGCGCAAACTATTAAAGAATATGTATTCATTTCAGGAAACTTTACCAACAAGAGACAAGTAAGAAATGAATACGAAGAGTAATTCACCAAACATGCGGTAGTCCGCGTAGTCAGGTTATTCCCAAAATTTAATAAGGAATGAATACGAAAGGTTATTCACCAACAGGCGGTAATCCGCGCCGTAAGGTTATTCCCATAATTTAATAAGGAATGAATACGAAAGGTTATTCACAAACAGGCGGTAATCCGCGCCGTAAGGTTATTCCCATAATTTAATACATGGAAATAAATACGAAAGGTTATTCACCAACAGGCGATAATCCGCGCCGTAAGGTTATTCCCATAATTTAATACATGGAAATAAATACGAAAGGTTATTCACCAACAGGCGATAATCCGCGCCGTAAGGTTATTCCCACAATTTAATACATGGAAATAAATGGCACATCTTATGAGTAAGAAATAAACGATATTATTTTCGAGAATCAAATAATGATAATCCCTTACCATAGTAAGTTTGAATAATGGAAGATGAAAAAGATGGTATTCCTTACCTTAACACGTGACTAGATATGAACTCGTACACTAATAGCTCTTTACAAATACTCAAGATGACTTTAGCACACTCAAGGAGAACTTATACAAAGAAATATTTGGAGAGTGAAAGAAAGAATAAGCAAGGAAGTTTTTATGAAAAACCCTTAAGTTAAGGCCTCTATTTATAGTAAAAAATCTTATCATCACCAAGATTTCCTAATTTAATCCAAACCGTATATTTCAAGATAATGTTTAATCCATACTACTAATTTCATCTTTTAAGATTTCCTTAATCTAAACCATTCATTTAAAGATCATCTTTTAATCTATACCATTCAATTTACTTTATATATAAAACAACTAACTTTAAATAAATCAATTAACTTTATATATAAAAACAAACAAATTTATATAATTTATCATAATAAAAATAAATAACTTTATCAATTCAATTATTCAACAATAATTCACAATTATTTATTACTATGGCTAATTGTTGTAAACGCAGTGTAGTTTGCTTTTCGAGTTAGATAAACAGGAAAATCAACTAATAATAGAATACAACAGTTTAATCAATATCATAAAAGAGATAACAATAATGCTGAAAATAAATAGAAAAATAACACGTTACTGTGTAATGACAATTATTGATTCAGTAATGTGAATTATTGTGCATATGCTACTGTGACAATTATTGGTTCAATAAAGTCAATATAGTACAATAACCACTTTATCAGTTTAATAATATGAAACACTGTGCAATACCGTGTGCTACTGTGCAATACCGTGTGCTACTATGTAATACCGTATGTTACTATTCCTTTACCAATGGGTATTTTAACAGTTCAAGATGATAATACCGTTGACTATATTTATTTAAAAAAGTTACGTATGTCGCTTTCTATATCCGACAATAAGTCGTTATGGGGGTCCACCATTATTTTGTTATTTCGGCGCCGTCGTACGAATCGAATATTCACCGACAAAACGAATATTCTCCGACCAAACGAATATTGTCCGACATAAAAAAATTTGCACATAACATCCTTAACTTTTAACCTTATCAATTTAACCACCTACTGTTTCAGGAAAAAAATATATATGAAGAAAAATTAAATTTTGTATTTCATAAAATTCGGGGTCTTACAACCTCCCCTCCTTATGAAATTTCGTCCCCGAAATTGACGTACCTGGCATTTCGAAGAGATAAGGATACGTAGATTTCATCTCAGATTCTAGCTCCCAGGTCATTTCCTCAGTATCTTGGTTTCTCCATAAAACCTTAACTTGAGGTATAACCTTTGAGCGTAGGATCTGCTCCTTCTTATCTAAGATCTTTACAGGTACCTCCTCGTACGTTAAATCATCGGCTATAACGTCTGGTTCTAACTCAATGACGTGGTTTGCGTCCTTCACATATTTATGTAACATAGATATGTGAAAAACGTTATGGATGCGAGACATACTTGGTGGTAGGGCTAGTATGTAGGCTACGGTTCCTACTCGATCAAGAATTTTAAATGGGTCAATAAATCGAGGGTTGAGCTTTCCTCTCTTTCCGAATCTCGTAACTCCTTTCCATGGAGAAACACGTAAGAATACATGATCTCCGACGTTGAATCTCTCATCTCTCCGATGAAGATCAGCATAATTCTTTTGTCGTTCTTGCGCGGTCTGTATTCGTTGTCGGATCATTTGGATCTTTTCTGTTGTCAAGCGTACCAACTCGGGTCCCAACAATTTTGTTTCTTCTACTTCATTCCAACATATTAGAGAGCGACACTTTCGTCCATACAAAGCCTCAAATGGAGCCATGTCTATGCTTGCTTGGTAACTGTTGTTGTAGAAGAATTCAACCAATGGCAAGTACTTGTCCCAACTTCCTTTGAAGTCTAGCACGCAAAGTCTCAAAAGATCTTCGAGAGTCTGAATCGTCCTTTCAGATTGTCCGTCTGTTTGAGGATGGTATGCAGAACTAAATCGTAGCTCGGTGCCCATAGTTTTTTGTAGACTGATCCAAAAGCGTGAAGTGAATCTAGGATCTCGATCAGAAACTATGGAAACTGGCATGCCATGCAATCTTACAATATCATTTACGTACATACCGGCCAGACGCTCGAGTGAAAAGTTTTCTCTTATAGGCAAGAAATGAGCAGACTTGGTCAATCTATCTACGATGACCCAAATCGCATCAAAACTTTGAGAAACTTTGGGAAGACCCGTCACGAAGTCCATAGTGATGTGTTCCCACTTCCATTCTGGAATTTCGAGTGATTGCAATGGACCTTTAGGCACTTGATGTTCTGCCTTGACACGTTGACAAGTTAAGCACCTTGAAATGAACTCTGCAATCTCCCTCTTCATATTGTTCCACCAAAATGTATGTCGAAGATCACGATACATTTTGGTACTTCCCGGGTGAATTGCAAACGGTGTGTTGTGTGCCTCCATCATAATTTTATGTTTCAATTCAGAGTCGTTAGGAACACAGAGTCGAGAGTTGAGTCGAAGTATTCCTTTCTCGTCGATTCTTGCTTCTGGAATAGTACATTCTTGTACTTTCTTCATCATACTCATCATTTCCGGATCAGTAGCTTGAGCAGCTTTAATTTTATCAATTAAAGCTGGTTCTACTTGTACGTACGCAATCTTCATGTGGGTCCCTGGTGGCTTTAATTCTATCTCCATCTTTTGTAAGTCGTACAAAATATATTTTTGCGTAGTCAGCATTGCACTTGTACTCGCATAAGATTTTCTGCTTAAAGCATCAGCTACAACGTTTGCTTTTCCTGGGTGGTACTGGATGGTGTGGTCGTAATCCTTTAACAGCTCAAGCCAACGTCGTTGCCGCATGTTGAGTTCCTTCTGGGTAAAGAAATACTTGAGACTTTTGTGATCCGTGAAGATTTCCACTTTCTCCCCGTACAAGTAGTGCCTCCAGATTTTCAATGCGAAAACAACTGCTGCCAACTCTAAATCATGAGTAGGATAATTTTTCTCATAATCTTTGAGTTGTCGAGAGGCATAGGCTATAACTTTTTCATGTTGCATAAGTACACAGCCTAGACCTTTGCCTGAAGCATCGCTGTAGATAACAAATTCCCCCGATCCTGATGGTATAGTCAGAACAGGAGCTGAAATAAGTCTTTTCTTAAGTTCTTGAAAACTCTTCTCGCATTCCTCGTTCCATATGAATTTTGTGCTTTTCCGAGTCAGTTGAGTTAATGGAGTGGCGATTCGAGAAAATCCTTCTACGAATCTCCGATAATAACCAGCTAAGCCCAGAAAATTTCGGACTTCAGTTACTGACCGAGGTTGCTCCCAATTTAATATTGCTTCAATCTTTGCAGGATCAACTGATATTCCCTGACTGGAAATCACATGCCCAAGGAACGTGACTTCCTTAAGCCAAAACTCACACTTTTTCAGCTTGGCATACAACTTGTTCTCACGTAGCTTTTGAAGTATTAATCTCAGGTGTTGTTCATGATCCTCACGACTCTTGGAGTATATAAGAATGTCATCAATAAAGACAACTACAAAATGATCCAAATATTCTTTGAATATCCGGTTCATCATGTCCATGAAAGCTGCAGGAGCATTTGTTAGTCCAAAAGGCATGACTAAGAACTCATAATGCCCGTAGCGGGTTCTGAAAGCAGTCTTTGGAATGTCATCAGCTTTAACTTTTAACTGATGATATTCAGAGCGGAGATCAATCTTTGTGAAATGTTGAGCACCCTGCAATTGATCGAACATGTCATCAATTCGAGGTAACGGGTACCTGTTTTTGATGGTGACATGATTCAACTCTCGGTAGTCAATACACAATCTCATACTTCCGTCCTTCTTCTTGACAAAAAGAACAGGGGCACCCCAAGGCGATGCACTCGGACGAATGAAACCAGTATCTAACAATTCCTGTAGTTGGACCTTTAGCTCTTGAAGTTCAATAGGAGTCATTCGGTATGAGGCTTTGGAAATAGGCTTGGTATCGGGTTCAATATCAATACAGAATTCAATTTCCCGATTTGGAGGTAAGCCGGGAAGTTCATCGGGAAAAATATCAGAAAACTCATTAACAATAGGAATATCATTCAAGTTTGACACATCTTTGTTCAAGTCAATGATATGAGCTAAAAATGCTTGACATCCGTTTTTCAATAAACGAGTGGTTTTATGGCTAGAAATGACAGTTATGGATTTCAATGGTTTGAGGGTTTGAATTTGTATGACAGGTTGATTAGGAATATGAAAACTAATGATCTTTTGAAAGCAATCAATTTTAGCATGATGATTAGTCAACCAATCAATTCCTAAAATCACATCAAATTCATGCATTTCCAAAGAGATAAGGTCAACGGGTAATATAAGGCTATTGATTTGAACTAAGCAAGATTTATATACCGTAGATGTAATGGCTATTGCTCCTAATGGGGTTTCAACTGATAAGTCAAAGTCCAAATTGTCAGGAGTTAAGTTTAATTGTTGAGCACACGTAGGTGATACAAAAGAATGGGTAGAACCAGTATCTAACAGGGCATAGACTTCATGAAAATTTATGAATAGCTTACCGGTTATCACCTCGTTCGGGTTTCGTGACATTTGGGATGTCACAACAAAAGCTCTCCCTTGAACTACAGATTTTCCCTTATCCGTGCTAGCTTTTGGTACCATCATTGCAGCTGGACTTGATTTTGAAACAGGACAAAATCGAGCCACATGACCTTCTTTTCCGCAACTGTAGCACAATTTGGACTGTTGAGTACAGTTTGGGCTGATGTGACCCTCCTGACCACACTTGTAACATCTTACCGGTGGTCGATCTCCCCCCTTGGTACTGGTGTCGGTGCTGGTACTGGTGCCGGTGCTCTTCCATAATCATTATGGAATCTCTTTCTCTTGAAATTATTTCCACTGGATTCTCCTCTTCTATTATTCGATGCGTGATTACTACCGAAGTGCTGGTTACCTCCCTTATGGTTCTCATTCCTGTGGTTGTTGTCATTTCTCTCTCTATGCTGATCATTGACTCTTGGCTGCAATTTTTTATCTGTTTGCTCTACCCTTTGAGCCCTATCGACAACATCTGAATACAAAGTCAATTTATGAGAACTAAGCTGTGGACAAATTTTGAATCTCAAACCTCGTAAGAACATCCGACTCATCCGTGCTTCGTCATCCACTAGATGAGTCGCGAAACGAGATAGTTCGGCAAACTTAGTTTCATATTGTGAAACAGACATATTTCCTTGCTCTAGCTTTATGAACTCCACCTCCTTCATATGGCGGATGCTTTCTGGAAAATACTTTTCGTTGAACAACTCTTGGAATTCCAGCCAAGACATTTCGAGAGCCGAATGATGGATGCGTTTTACCGCCTCCCACCAATGGTCTGCCTCCCCTCGAAACATAAAGGTGGCGAATGGCACCTTCTGATCATATGCACATCGCAGGACATTAAGGATTTTTGTCGTTTGCTTTAACCATGCCTCCGCTTTGAGTGGTTCAGGCTTCCCGAAAAATTCAGGTGGTCCCAACTCTTTAAATTGTTTAACGGTGACAATCCTTGAATTATCAGCGTTTCCATCGTTACGACCTCCCCTCGGCTGATTTTGAATAAATTGCATAAAGTTTCTAAAGAAACCATTCTGATTTGCATGATCACCAGCATTATTTTCTGAAGCTGCAGGAGGATTGTTTGTAGCTTCCTGATTCTCAGCTACGTTCGCCTCGGGAAGTGGATAATTCATTCTCTGATTTTCAGAAGTCATTCTTAACTGCGGTCATAAGATAAAGGTTAGTTAAACAAACTGACTCGTCACTTCTTGTCCCCACATTCAAACCAACTTATTAGATAACAAAATTTTATGTAAGACATACTAGTGACGTAATCTATTCGTCTCTCTCCTCCTACTTCTACCCCAGATCTCCATTAAAGATCATATCCCTAAGCTCTGATACCAAATGTGACGCCCCCAAATCTAGGCCTACATAGCCCAATTTGAGACGCCATAAAATACATAATCTTTAATACACATAGTACATAGAACAGAAATGTTAAACTCAATAATACACAACTAAGTCTTCACTATTATTTTCACACTATATACAACATGTGAAGACTACAATAGCTATCACTCGGACCGTCACTTCATTCCTCTGCTAGACCTGGCTACTCTCTCTTTTTCTGAAAAATAATAGAACAAAAGAAAGGGTGAGCTCAAATAGCCCAGTAAGAAATATCATGACTAAGATAACGACAAATAAATTATCATTAGCCTTCAACAGATGAGTTCTTAATTGAATATAATAGACAATAAGCTTTGTATCAATAATAGCAGCGGAATGAGCAATCTATTAGAAGAATAATGCAGACTATAATGTCCACTCGCTTTTATTTTTAGGAAAAACATCATCAACTTTTATCATTTTGAACACCGCTGGTCATGATAATATAAATTTCCAGTTCCTGATCGTAATCATGTCAGTCAATAGTTCATCTTTGCGTTACGAGCCAAAGATATTCAAATATAACACCAACGGTAATGATTATACCAGTTTTCAGCCTTTGGTCATAATCATACCAACAACAATTCATCTTTGCCCCAGGCCAAAGAGAATATTCACCACGTGCCCTAAAAGACACAGTAATTATATCGCCTCTATCCTATCAACTGTGCCCCAGGCCACAGATATTCACAACAACATGGTTCTTGATGATTAGAATAACAACCGTGATATAGATGATGAATCAGAAGAAACAGTATGATCAATAAATATCAAAATTTTATGATTTTTCTTTGTGCAGATTCAAATAATGTCCAAATTGCCAACATGATGTGGACTAAAATTCAAGAATGATATTTAAGATCCACAGTTCAGAATAACAGTTAAGGTTCAATAGAAAGATTTAGAAAAATAGGAAGGTTCAGTTGAAATGATATTAGATGAAGCGCAAACTATTAAAGAATATGTATTCATTTCAGGAAACTTTACCAACAAGAGACAAGTAAGAAATGAATACGAAGAGTAATTCACCAAACATGCGGTAGTCCGCGTAGTCAGGTTATTCCCAAAATTTAATAAGGAATGAATACGAAAGGTTATTCACCAACAGGCGGTAATCCGCGCCGTAAGGTTATTCCCATAATTTAATAAGGAATGAATACGAAAGGTTATTCACCAACAGGCGGTAATCCGCGCCGTAAGGTTATTCCCATAATTTAATACATGGAAATAAATACGAAAGGTTATTCACCAACAGGCGATAATCCGCGCTGTAAGGTTATTTCCATAATTTAATACATGGAAATAAATACGAAAGGTTATTCACCAACAGGCGATAATCCGCGTCGTAAGGTTATTCCCACAATTTAATACATGGAAATAAACGGCACATCTTATGAGTAAGAAATAAACGATATTATTTTCGAGAATCAAATAATGATAATCCCTTACCATAGTAAGTTTGAATAATGGAAGATGAAAAAGATGGTATCCCTTACCTTAACACGTGACTAGATATGAACTCGTACACTTATAGCTCTTTACAAATACTCAAGATGACTTTAGCACACTCAAGGAGAACTTATACAAAGAAATATTTAGAGAGTGAAAGAAAGAATAAGCAAGGAAGTTTTTATGAAAAACCCTTAAGTTAAGGCCTCTATTTATAGCAAAAAATCTTATCATCACTAAGATTTCCTAATTTAATCCAAACCGTATATTTCAAGATAATGTTTAATCCATACCACTAATTTCATCTTTTAAGATTTCCTTAATCTAAACCATTCATTTAAATATCATCTTTTAATCTATACCATTCAATTTACTTTATATATAAAACAACTAACTTTAAATAAATCAATTAACTTTATATATAAAAATAAACAACTTTATATAATTTATCATAATAAAAACAAATAACTTTATCAATTCAATTATTCAACAATAATTCACAATTATTTATTACTATGGCTAATTGTTGTAAACGCAGTGTAGTTTGCTTTTCGAGTTAGATAAACAGGAAAATCAACTAATAATAGAATACAACAGTTTAATCAATATCATAAAAGAGATAACAATAATGCTGAAAATAAATAGGAAAATAACACGTTACTGTGTAATGACAATTATTGATTCAGTAATGTGAATTATTGTGCATATGCTACTGTGACAATTATTGGTTCAATAAAGTCAATGTAGTACAATAACCACTTTATCAGTTTAATAATATCTTTGGCACTGTGCAATACCGTGTGCTACTGTGCAATACCGTGTGCTACTATGTAATACCGTATGTTACTATTCCTTTACCACTGGGTATTTTAACAGTTCAAGATGATAATACCGTTGACTATATTTATTTAAAAAAGTTACGTATGTCGCTTTCTATATCCGACAATAAGTCGTTGTGGGGGTCCACCATTATTTTGTTATTTTGGCACCGTCGTACGAATCGAATATTCCCCGACAAAACGAATATTCTCCGACCAAACGAATATTGTCCGACATAAAAAAATTTGCACATAACATCCTTAACTTTTAACCTTATCAATTTAACCACCTACTGTTTCAGGAAAAATATATATGAAGAAAAATTAAATTTTGTATTTCATAAAATTCGGGGTCTTACATAACTCATATGATGACGACATTTTTTGAGACCAATAAACGATAAATAAAAAAGAATAAATTTTACTCTCTAAAAACATATAAAAAGAAGAGTAATATGCTAGGGGTTTTAAAGAAGTTATCTAAAAAAATATCTCAAATTATGTGTCACCGTAATATTAATTGGATAGATCTCATGTAAGTGATTATGTCATAAATTATTATTAAAATATCCAAACTAAATCATTTTAGACCCATTTGAGACTAAAAATTTGATATCCCTAATATTACTTTAAAAAAATGGAGAGAGTACAACTTTTTAAACTATTTGGCCATGTTTATTTGTAATAGTGATTTAAAGGATAAAATTATTTGTACTAATTTGATATCATTACAAGTTATTATATATATAATTAGTATTTTATTTAATATCATGAATTACACTTTTTCTTTTTTAAGACTATCTAATGATGGATTATAATCTCAAATAGAAATTTAATATTACACAACCCCTTTTATGAGGTATCAAGTGAATTTAAAAATAATAATAAATAATTTATAAAATCAAAAAGAATAATTAACTATGTGATAAAATAGTTCTTAATGATATTAAATTAGGATAAGTTATCACATCTTTCATTTGTGTAATAAACATGGTAAAGGTCTATTGTCTAATCTTAAAAATATATCAACTGTTAGGCTACGTATTTTATTAGCATAAATGAGATATCAATGATGGGTTTGGCCCTGCAGACCATTAAGTCTAGTGCGCGCACAAGAGGACTCCTAAATTCGATAAGCTTGAGATCACTTTCCTTATCGATTTGGATACTAACTAGTTATCATATCTAATATTAATTGATATGAGAGTTACCTTTCTAGCATTGATTAGCGTGACAGTTACCTTCTCTAACAAGGATTCTGCTACACAATTCCTATTAGGAATTGAAGTCCTGTTGAGCAATATGAGTATTATAAATACATGGTGAATAATAAATGTATATAGATCTGATTCTTCCTACTAAATACATTTTACCTTCATTGTTGACACATCTTGAAATCTGTACTTACTCTCACACCGGAGTTATCTCCCGACTGCCCAAGTTGTCAAGCACTTTTTGTAGTTTTTTATGTACAAGTCCTAGTCCGAACCGGTGGTTGAACGTGCAGACAAAATTTGAGCGTTAACATTGACGCTAGAATGAGGGTTTCTAGTATTTAGTAGAGACGATCTTTTCAACCAAAAAAAATTAAAACAACGACCGCATTGCCCTCAAAGAGTCAAAATAACTCCCGAAAGCATATTTTCTTCGAATTTACGAAAGTAGTATTTCTTCGGTCTTTCCATTCGGTCTGATGCCTCCAAAGCTTTCCCTTTGGTCTGATGCCTCTGGACTCCCTATTGAGTTTTCCCTTCAGTCTGATGCATCTGGGCTCCCGAGGGAGCTTTCCTTTCGGTCTGATGCCTCCGGACTCTCAATGGAGTTTTTCCTTCGATTTGATGCCTCCGGGCTCCCGATGAAGCTTTTCCTTCGGTCTGATGCCTTCGAGCTTCTGATAGAGCTTTCCCTTCAATCTAACGCCTCCAAACTCCCGAATGAACTTACCCATCTCGGTCATTACAGTCTTTGGACTCCCGGAGCCTTCTATTTACTTCTGCAACCCATTTCATATGCTAAAGGAGTGGGGGGCAATGTTGGGCTACGTATTTTACTAGCATAAATGGGATATCAATGATGAGCTTGGCCTTGCAGACCATTAAGTCTAGTGTGCGCACAAGAGGACTCCTAAATTCGATAAGCTTGAGATCGTTTTCCTTATCGATTCGGATACTAATTAGTTACCATATCTAATATTAATTGATATGGGAGTTAACTATCTAGCATTGATTAGCGTGAAAGTTACATTATTTAACAAGGCTTTTGCTACACAATTACTATTAGGAATTGAAGTCTTGTTGAGCAATATGAGTACTATATATACATGGTGAATAATAGAGGTATATATATCTGATTCTTCCTACTAAATACATTTTGCCTCCATTATTGACACATCTTAAAATATGTACTTACTCTCACACCGGAGGTATCTCCCAGCGGCCTAAGCCATCAAACACTTCTGGTGGTTCTTTATGTGCAGGTCCCAATCCGAACTAGTGATTGAACGTGCTGACGAAATTCGAGCGTTAACATTGGTGCTAGAAGGAGGGTTTCTAGTATTTAGTAGAGACGATATTTTCAACCAAAAAAAATTAAGACGGCGACCACATTGCCCTCAAAGAGCCAGAATAACTCCTGAAAGCATACTTTTTTCAAATTTACGAAAGTAGTATTTCTTCGATCTTTTCATTCGGTCTGATGCCTCCGGAGCTTTCCCTTTGGTCTGATGCCTCCGGGCTCTCGATGGAGCTTTATCTTTGGTCTGATGCCTCCAGACTCCCAATGGAATTTTTCTTTCGGTCTGATGCCTCCGGACTTCCGATGGAGCTTTTCCTTCGATCTAACGCCTCCGGGATTCCAAAGGAACTCGCTCATCTCAGTCATTGCAGTCTTTAGACTCCTAGAGCCTCCTATCTACTCCTCCAACCTATTTCATATGCTGAAGGAGTGGGGGGCAATGTCGGGCTACTTATTTTACTAGCATAAATGTGATACTAATGATGGGTTTGGCCCTGCAAACCATTAAGTTCAGTGCGCGCATAAGATGACTCCTAAGTCCGATAGGCTTGTGATCGCTTTCTTTATCGATTCGGATACTAACTAGTTACCATATCTAATATTAATTGGTATGTGAGTTACCTATCTAACATTGATTAGCGTGACAATTACTTTCTCTAACAAGGATTCTGCTACACAATTTTTATTAGGAATTGAAGTCTTGTTTAGCAATATGAGTACTATAAATACATGGTGAATAATAGAGATACATAGATCTGATTCTTTCTACTAAATATATTCTGCCTCTATTGTTGACACATCTTAAAATCTGTACTTACTCTCACATCGGAAGTATCTCACAGTAGCCCAAGCCGTCAAGCACTTCTGGTGGTTTTTTATGTGCATGTCCTAGTCTGAACCGGTAGTTAAACGTGCGGACAAAATTCGAACATTAACACCAATTATGAATTAAATTTGTTGCGTTAGTCGAGTGATTTCTTATGAATATCAATGTAAACTTCTCATAGGGAGAAAATCTTACATTTATAGTATGTAATATTAATACGATATTGATATAAATTTAGACTTTTCTCTTGAATTAGCATTTTTAAATAATATTAACAATAGCATTTTTAAATAATATTGCTTCATATTTACAAAAGTGATCGGCAATTTGGGATAACATATAAAAATAACAGTTTAAATTGAGTACTTGGGAACTATGCCTAGTAATGGATAAAACTTCAAATTTTGGCCTGATTGGCCATTATTTGCTCTTCATCACAAAAATTATTGCACGTCACTGGCATGAGTGACTTCTTTTGGATTTATGAGTTTCATCAAATATATACTATAAAATAAATAACAATAAATAAAAGAGCAGAAAAGCAAAAGGGTGTGGGCGGGGGTCTGCTGAAAGTTCTTTTTGTATACCCGTGACCGACCGTATCCTTTTGCTTGACCCGCCTTGGGACAAATTCTAGTCGGTACCCCCAAGTTGGTTCACGAGCACAACCTTATAACTAAGGAGCACATGGTGACACACGTATTACGTATATAAATTAGGGTCTTCTTAGTATATGCCTTTAGGGCACATGTTAAATGCGGAAAATAAAGGTAAATTTTATTGTTAAATGCGAAAAATAAGGGCAAATTTTATTTGTTTATATATTTGCACAGAATTCAATACATGGAGTCCACTAGTATATTATTTTTTTATACATTAAATTCAGTACAAATACATAAATAAATATTATTATGCATTATTTTCAGCGCTTAGAATGTGCCATTATGACACATTCTAAGAAAATCCTATAAATTATGTAAAATAAAATAAAAAAATTATAAAACTTAAAGACTAAATATAATGATATTACAATCATATATACCCCCTCAACTATTATTTCAAGGATAAAGAGTGTCATTTTGTTTAAATATAAGTTATATTTCCTCTATTTCAAAATCACACACACACACACACACACACACATACATACATATATATATATATATATATATATATATATATATATATATATATATTAGCGATTTTAAATTTTAAAATATATGTATAGCTATATTTTTAAATTATAAATTGACATGAAGTTCATCATATATCATTATATTGCTCTTGATAAATTGATTTTGAGGATGGAGATGACGAACAGAGGTAGATTATATTTTAATAAATATATTTTTATTTTTATTTATTTTTTACATAATTTTAGTTTTATATATCTTATTTTAAATTAATGACAAAATATATATTTTTTTGTGTATTTAAGTAACAGTGTAAGTTGAAATTGAAAAAGGTGCAAGTTAAATTATTTTTTAAGTAATTAAGTCGACAGTAATTTTAATATGATTTATTGCAATTTAGTTTGATTTAGTTTTAATCTTAACATATTTACTTTTAATGTGAAATCAGTTTGTTTAGTATATGATCTATATCTTGGGTTCATTTAGTAGTTACACTTGTGGTGCTTGGGTGATCATAATATCCAAGTTTTAATTTTGTGGTTGTAGGTTCAAGTCATGCTATAAGTGAATTTTTTCACTTATTTTGTTGAACATGTCATGCCACATGTGTCATCAAAAATGGGACAACGATCACTATGGACTCTATTTTGCATCTGGGTTGTTATTACCCGATTGCATGACATAACATGGACAATCAACCAACATGTGGCAATTACCCGATTGCATGGCATAACATGGACAATTACCCGATTGCATGGCATAACATGGACAATCAGCCCACATGTGACAATTACCCGATTGCATGGCATAACATGAACAATCAGCTCATATGTGGCACCTGAGACCTCAATAACTAAATTTTTAAATAGTATGAGACTCTATTTGTATTGACCAAAGGAAATAGACTTAAAATCCAAAAAATCCTTCTTTTTTTTTTACTTCTAAAATTTTTATAATATTTATTCTGACAATTTATTTTTTTACAGAATTCAGTTATTTAAGTATAATTTGGATGCATATAAATAACAGTATTGTATTGATTATATAACAATGTTATTTATATGCATTCAAATTACACCTAAATTACTTAATCTTGTAAAAAAAATATCAAAAAAAATATTATAAATATTTTAGAAGTCAATAAAAAATAAATAAATAAATTAAGACGGATCACAACTTCCGATGACTTTTTGTTTCACACTGTGTTCGCTAGGACCCGTTAGCAAGCTGAGAAGTGGCACTTTAGTAATTTTAGTTAGTTAAATTTCAAGAGTATCTATCTATCTTTAGCTTCATGAGATAAAGCCATTCCTTCTCCGGAAGCTCAACTCAGAGCCCGCCTGACTACCTGTTCTAAATTCTGAATGATTTTCCTGGTCCACCTAAAACTCATCCACTTACTTATCTATAGAGCAAATAATATCCCCCACCCAAAAAAAATTCTAAAATAAAAATAAAAACTATTCTCTTTAGGAAATCAATAAAATTTATTTTTTATTACTGAGCCAAAATGTGGTAGGTTATAATTAATTTTAAAACAGACAAACATGACCACGTAACAAAAAGTAGTCGAAATATATTATTATTATTATTACTATTATCATTTCTCGAAACAGTAATAAAATGAAAAATGATATTTTTACAGAATTTTTTGATATTTTTATATGTAAACTGTCGCTATAAACCTATAGTTACGGTCAAAACCGTTGTTATAGACTTATAACGATATTTTTTATGTGAAAATATCAAAAAATCATATAAAAATATCAGTTGCCTACTAAAATGAGAAGGGCACTTCTGTAATTTCTCACCCACTAGGCTTACTATATATTGCTCTCATTTCTCTTGAACGTATCTTATACTTTTTCTTCATATATTCTCTCTCCTCTCATACCTTTCCTGGGCTTTGGTTATTTATGGATTTCACCATCGTTACAATCCTCTTCATCTTCTTCACTCTTCTTTCAACAACCACCATAGCTTTTGATACATGTTCTTCTTCCTACTCCAAATTGGATGGTGCAGATCTCTCCATTGTTCACATCTATGGTAAATGCTCACCCTTCACAGCGCCAAAGCCCGCCTCATCTTGGGCCAATACTGTTATTAAAATGGCCTCAAAAGACCAACAACGGCTTAACTACTTGTCAAGCCTAGTGGTCCAAAAACCCACTTCAGTTCCGATTGCCTCGGGCCAACAGGCTTTGAACATTGGCAACTATGTGGCCAGAGTCAAGGTGGGTACTCCGGGTCAGCTCATGTTTACGGTCCTGGATACCAGCAATGACGCGGCATGGATTCCATGCACGGGTTGCACCGGGTGCCCATCTACTATGTTTTCACCCGATGCATCCTCCAGTTACTTGTCGTTGGATTGCTCCATGCCCGAATGTGCTCAAGTTCATGGGCTTTCTTGCCCCACATCCGGCTCAAGCACGTGTCTCTTTAACCAATCATACGGTGGAGATTCATCGTTCACAGCTGCATTATCTCATGATTCTCTTGGGTTAGCTAGCGATACCATTCCGAATTTTGCATTCGGATGCATCAACGAAGTCTCCGGCAAGTCGATTCCTCCCCAAGGGCTATTGGGCTTGGGTCGAGGGCCCATGTCACTTCTTTCACAAACCGGGTCACTTTACTTTGGTGTATTCTCATATTGTTTACCCAGTTTCAAATCATACTACTTTTCCAGGTCACTCAGATTAGGCCCAGTGGGTCAACCCAAGACTATCAGAACCACCCCACTTTTGAAAAACCCGCACCGCCCATCACTCTACTACGTAAATCTCACTGGAATAAATGTTGGCCGGGTTAAAGTCCCCATAGCACCGGAGCTCCTAGCATTCGACCCGAACACCGGTGCAGGAACCATCATTGACTCGGGTACGGTCATAACCCGGTTTGTCCAACCCATTTACAATGCCGTAAGAGATGAATTTAGAAAACAAATGAAAGGCCCATTCACATCGCTAGGAGCATTTGATACATGCTATGCTGCAACAAATGAAGATATTGCACCAGCCATTACGTTCCATTTTACGGGTTTGGATCTGGTTCTGCCCATGGAGAATAGTTTGATCCACAGTAGTGCCGGGTCAGTGGCGTGTTTGGCAATGGCAGCAGCACCAAATAATGTGAACTCAGTGTTGAATGTTATAGCCAGTTTGCAGCAACAGAACCTAAGGATTCTGTTTGATGTTGCCAATTCTCGCTTGGGTATTGCTCGTGAACTTTGTAACTAGCTTCTCTCCTCTCTCTTTCTTTCTCCTCTCTAGTCTTCATGTGAAAAAGGCTGTAGCTAGCAACTTTATTGAGTACTGGTAAATGAAAAGATAAGGGAGTGGTTGGTTTTCTTCTCTTCATATTGGAGTCTCTTGATTTCAGTTTCTGAGTGCTTGTTTGGGTAGAGGGGGCATTTGGTGCATTTAGTGTGTATTGTACGTATGGAAGTCATTTAGCGTGTATTGTACGTTTGGAAGTTGAGAGTATTTTGTTGGCCTAAAAATAACTATTTTCAAATGCTCTATCTCACAAACGCATCGTTTGAAACTTAAATGAATTTAATATACTTTGGTGCATCTAAAAATTCAAATGCACCAAACGTCACCACGGTAAAAAAAAATGCAAACGATATTAATCAAATAAAAATGATATATTTTGCAATCTTATCTTGACCTTTTTTATTGTTAGTTACCTATATAATTATGAGTGATAATTTTTTTTAAGGATATACAATGTAGTAAGTCACCCTTATAATAGTATCCAATCTCACAAATTGATGTTGTCCACAATTATAATTAAAACTTTCTTAAAAGGTAGTAGGACTCTTAAATCAAACAAACCCCGCGAATCATATTGTAGCATTATTAACTTTATGACCCGCTTAGTTTCGAAAAATTATTAGTTGATTCTGGGACAGAGTCAGTTGGTGTCCCACACCAATTACATATTACCATTTGTATGAGATTTGTGCACATCTCAACAAATCAGTGAGTCCAGATATGAAGTTTACACAAACCTCATACAAATGATTGTATGTGATTGGTTGAGGACACTACCTGACCTTGCTCCTAGATCCCTGAATAATTATTCCTTGGTTTCTCGCAATTCCTCCTTTTCTGAATAGAAGGGAGCAACACCTACATGTTGCTTAGGAATAACATGGTCAAATAGTTGAGCTTGGCTTAAGCTTTTTTGTGCACATTCGAAGGAACTTGTAAGGGGAATAAAATTCAACAAGACAAAAAAAAAAAAAATCTAGGATCTAAAATGAACTTGATCACATTGCAAAATAAGGTCAAATTGTTGAACCAACCCCATACTCATTTACATTTGAATTCTTGATTCGACAAAAATTGTTAAGCTGTTCGTTGTTCAAGCTCCTAAAGAGGCTTGAAACTAGGATTGTATTACAACTCCAGCTGGCTTAACTAGATTAGGCCAAAAAGCAATTAATTTTATATGTTGCATTTACCATACAACACTAATAAATTATACAATCACCCTACTTTATCCCTAAACCAACCCAAACCAAACTAATTGGGGTTCCAAACAATTCAACCAGCATCAAGGTTATGAATGATCTTTGTAATGGGCTTGGGGGTTGTCTCAACTTCACCGGTAGCTCCCTTAAGCATTGGCATCAATACCAATGTCGTAGGATTCATGTCAAAGCCTACAAGCACAAACCTTCCTCTTCTTCTTGGTGCACTATTGTCCCTTAACAGAATTTTGTGGGCCATGTTGAATATTATGCAGAAAAAAAGCTGAAAGAGCAAGAAATACCACTCATCATCTTGACATTGTCCTTGAAGAAATTTGACCTTTGTCCACAATGGGGAAACCTTCTGATTTTCCTCTTTCCAGATTTGGGCTCGCTAGGCCATCTGACCTTCTTCTCCAGTCCATGTTTTGGACAGATAAGGTGGATGAGGCGGATGGGCCTTCCGAGTTCTGATCTGCTCCTCTGCTTTTTTCTGAGGAATGACCCTCAGAATTTTGAGCAGGTTGACCTGGAGTACGCCCTTTGTCAAAATTTTGTATCTCAGATGCAATTTGAGTACGCCTTTCTTTCAAAAAGTTGAGACGATTTGTCAGCTTTGAGAGTGCAGAAGTTGTAGAAGTAGCTCCCTGACATTCAACACAAGTTGAGAGTCTTTAGCCAATCTTCAAACTTGAGGAACAATAATGTAGATTTTAAAACTCTAATTTGACTCCACAAGATAAAAATTGCAGAAAGCTTCCCCCTTAATTAGTGTGCGTCAGTGCATGTAATATTGCACCTCAGCCCATAAATCCACCTTGTATTTCTTGAATGTACTGAATAATTTATGTATTATCATTTCCAGAATCCTAATATGTGATAATACAAATGGTCACATGTAAAAAATAAAATAGTTTTTGATGAAAAGATTCACAATCAAAGGGGAAAGAAGTACGCTAATCTCAATTATACGGAGGAAAAAAAAAAAAGAGGACCGAGTGATTTCATTTTAATGTATTGTCAGGAAACGTACCAACTGCCTGATAAGTTTAGTGATGTTTAATACATGGTCTACAAGCACAGATACAGAAAACTTTTGCATAGTCAAGAAAGATGAAACGTACCTCACCCCTAGTACCTTGCCTCTTAGAATTGATTGTAGCAGGCTTGCCAGCTGTCACTGATTCTGAAGAGGATGAAGTGGGCGGAATTCCAGCATATTTTGAGTTATGTACTGGATCTGACTGCTGGTTCTGAGGTGCATTTTTATTAATTGATGATGGATCTTGTTTCACATCTTTCTTAGCATCTGCCTTGTTTGATTGACCCTGTAAACACAACAAATGGTATAATGTGTTACAGACACATGCTTTGACTGTAAAAGAAGCCAAAATAACATTCATAGCCACGTTACAATGATCTGAAATTCATTTTCATTTGGCTATATGAATCTTAACTGCTTTTGAATGCCAAAAATTAAAGTCTTACCAATCTTTTCAACATGTGTACAAAACACAAACTAATAATACTCAAAAATGACATTTCTAATGAAATTTGACCCATTAAATTAATGAAAACATTGAAGAATTATGTAAAACAACATCGTACACCTTGAAGAAAATATGATTGATAAACTGCACCGGACAGTTAAGAGAGTCTCAGAAACAACCCACCAGAAATCATAATAGCTGTAGTCCTTCACTTGGAGAAGTAGTAGATAAATAAAAGGACCAAATTCTTCTTTCCTTCTAGAAAAGAATATTTTGCAATTTTATTCTAGAAGTAAAAGTAAGAGAAATTAATTCTAATGATTAACAGATTTCTGGGCCTCTGGCTATTAATTATTACAGAGATAATTGGACACTCAATGTGCACAAAATGTTCTTCCACAGCTTTAATACTTTTTCGTGCCCCACTGAGTTGATGATTTAAATCATATTATATGATGATTAAAGTAAATATTTTTTACTTATCACAATAATTAATATCAAGCAAAAAAATGCAAGGGCCAATAGCTTATATAATTATATGTGAAATTCTGTCCTACATACAATGCTATGACTGATAGACTTCGTTGGCCAATGGCCAGTGAACAAATAAAACAAGGTTTCTATAGGTGAAAACATCAAACAAACATTGTATGGTTTTCACCTATTTGTCCTACATACAATGCTATGATTGATAGACTTCGTTGGCCAATGGCCAGTGAACAAATAAAACAAGGTTTCAATAGGTGAAAACATCAAACAAACATTGTATGGTTTCTTTATACTAGTACAGCCAGAATAATAATTGAACCAGGGGTAATATTCATGCTTAAATCAAAGTAAATACCTTATTCCTAGTTGACTTATCAAAAGTACGGTTAGTACTTGTAGCTTCCAAATCCTTCTGTTTGTCTTTCCTGTTTGCAAGTTGAGGTGTGAATTAGGAATAGAGAAGAACTAAAAGCAGAAAACTACTGAAAGTTGACTATATCTATACAATTTATCCATTTAAAAACACCAATAGATTTTCAACTCTTGACAAACTTTAACTGAGTAGGCAATGATCTGCTCAGGTACCTTACCAGAAGCTGAAATGGCACCTGAACTAATATAAATAGATTCAAAAAGAGGATTAGGAAAGAGGAGAGAGAGAGACGGACAAACATATCAAAATAATTAATAGCGAAAAATTACAGTTTTCCTTGATGATTTGTGTATTTTTCCGGCAGAATGCATGCATCAAGAATGAAATCACAATTTTGTTCATTCTGTTGATTAAGCTGTTCCGCAAGAACATCAGCCTTCTGCTTCAAATTGGTGACATCTGCCTCTGCTTGAGCAATATCTTCAACTTCTGCCTTCACCTGTAAAAAATCTACAAGTTAATATACTGATTAGTCAAACCCAAAGTACTAGTGAATTTGAGAGAAACTGACCCTTCCATCAATAGGGGAGACTCCTTCAGACACTCTAAGTCCAGCTTCCAATGTTGTCCTCAACTCTATCTCCTTTTGCAACTGTTCCTGGAGTCTAGCCACCTACAATACAAGCCTATTTAAGTAGTTGCTGTAAAGTCCAGAAGTAGATTCCCACCAAAAAAAAAGGAGTGATTTGAGATTAACTACAACATAATTTATATAAACTTGCAAAGGAAAAAAACAATAGTTTAAAACATAATCACCGAAATTAAACATGTGTTACAGAGGGGAAATTTCACAGTTTGTGAAGTTTAGTTAAAAACTGTTCCCGTGCAATCTAGCCAAATGTTCTTACTGTATAAAAGAACCTTCCATAACATTGGCATATTCATACTTAAACTTTGCATAATTACATGCAATCAAATTCATCAAATGTTGATCTTAGTGTAAAATGTAAATATGTCATAAACCAGAGAGAGGCAGGGCATGTTTAATAATAGGTTAAACCAAGTTTCAAATTTTCCAAGCTACATGTATCTAAAATTTACAAAACAAGAATTTGAGCTTTTCCTCGTATGAAAAAGTACACACTCTCTAACATAATAATGTGAAAATAAGTGAAAAATGAATTCTTAGAAATTGGGAGGAGTTACCCTCCTATCTTACACATACATCTTGCTCGAGAATTTGACGTCGCTCATACAAAGCATTCTTGTGTTTCTCAAGATTTCCTTGTAGAATTGCATTTGTTTTAGCCTGTATTGACAAAAAATTAATTTAATGAAATCAGACATATAATTCAAAGAAAGAAAATAAGGGTAAAGTAGATACCTCCTCTGCAATCCTACTTTGCAACTCAGTTTTGATGACCTCCAGTCTTTCAATTTCAACCCTAATAAAGGACCAAATATTGAATAAGATAACAAGCACAGCCATTTAGAATAATCAAAACAGTTACAGTGAAAGGAGTTTCAAACACATTCTAAAACAAGATACACACCATCTAGATCATCGGTATATAAATAAAAGTTAATGAAGTAGACTATCTAGGATGCAGATTCTTGAATCCTATATCCCAAAGTCAACTAGCTAAACTTCTTGTTTCAATTCTATATCTTGCCACAAGACCAAGCATGGGGCTTTGTTAGAGACCATTGCCTGGTTTTATGATACTATATATATATATATATATATATATATATATATATATATGACACTATTCCATCTAGTGCATCCCCGGTTGTCCATAACAAATATATATGGCCTAGATACAAAAAAATAATACATTATTACACTCCGGGTCTTAAGAGGCCTGAAAGCCATCTCAAAAATACCCTTTTGGGAGTATTAGTCCTAGAAAGTAACCATAGATGCAAATGGAAATGGAGATGGAGATGGGCATGGAAATCTTTGATCCAGAAGATCTCCATTGCCTCGAAGCCTATTCTCACGTCACCTCCACAACAATTTCGTAGACTCCGAACAGCCCTATCCCGAAGACGAATATCAAAACCACCTCTAACCCCAAATTCAACCCCTCCCTAAACCTACTCTACCAATCCCATCGAAACCCCCTTAAATCCAAGACCAAAGACTCCCTTCCCCAACCAGAATCACCACCAAGAAGCAGAATCGACACGGAACTTAACGATGATTGGCTCCTGTGCTCTCTGCCTCCCCATCATCTCTGCTGCCTGAGGAGGAGAAGATTGTGTAATGGATTAGGGTGATTGGCCATGGCCTAATTACAAAAATTAGGGTACCATGGAATACTTGAGAGTGGATGAAAGACATGAGAGAGGAAATGAAGTGAGTCTTTGAAGTGGGAGTTACCAGAGAAAATAACGGAGACGGCAAAAGAGAGGAAGTGGGTTTTAAGAAAGAAAAAAACTCTTTGGTTACCTTCCTGGACTAATACCCCTGGAAGGGTAGTTTTCAATTTTTTTTGAGGGACATCAAGGTATTTCACAACAAAAAGCCTTCCGGAAGTAAAAGTTGTCTTTCTGGACCTCTAAGGCCTGGAGTGCATTTTTTTTTTTTTTTTAAATATGACCAATAGATATTTTCGATGTTCTAGATGGAATAATGCTCCCATCTAAGCTTTTTGAAATGGATAGCTCCTATATATATATATACATGTCTCAGATTTTCATATTACTACGGAACCACAATCCTCCAGACAACTAGTATTTTTTTTTCCTGATCCCACATAAAACTATATAACTTACTATATATAGGTGATAAATTTAAAGGATTTCAAATCAAAATCATACTCCTAGAAGAATTTCTTCATGATTAAAAATACTGAACAAATGCTTTTGAATAAAATGCATTTTCATAGGATACTGACATACAAAATGGCCAAGGGAAAATAAACAATGAAAGAGAAAATAGGTCTAAACATGTGAAGATCATCAATAAACCCCCCTTCTGTTTTACAAAACCATTGAGTGCAATTAGAAAATACACATTGTTTCAAGTTTTTTGGGCAGTCACAGTCATACGAACGAGCATTAAAATTAACAATTGCAAATGATGGGGAAGTACTAAACTCTGTCTTATTTTAACTAAAATCAAGTTAAATCAAACAGCCATAGAAGCAAATAGCATCAAAATAAGAAGAACTTAAAAAAATTATTTGTGTATTAGAGTTTAAGAATATTGAATGCTTACTCATCTTCACTGCCAAACTCGATGGATTCCATGGATAAATTCTTCCTTCCCTGGACTCGCATACATTCAAAATATCAATTAGGAAAAGAATTACAATACCTATAGAAAAGCAAAGAACAATTTACCAGTTATACAGGGGAAAATAATAGGCGAAAAGATGTACATTTCAAAAGGTCCTATAGCAAGGATCGAGATGTACTAAAATTAATGGAGCTAAAAAGAACAACTGAGTGGCTGGTAATAAAGGGCCAAGAGTAGAGAAGATACAACATATATGTAAATAACCACTTATACTCACAGGAGTACGTCCCCAATGAGCAGACCGCCTAGTGCTGCGCCCAGGTCCATTCAATAAAGTTGCAGTGTTCTGAATGCATGTAGATGCACTTATGTTGGTTAAATGGTTTTCTGGACTTGATTCTGCAAGAACTTCCCGTACAACTTCACTAGATGCATTGGCTTGTACCACTGAACCGCCAGTACTATGATTCAAAATATGCCCACTCTCTCCAACAACATCATGTTGGTGCACTGAATTTTGCGGAGGGCATGAAGATAATTTCAGGCCTGCTTCAAGATTATCATCTACTTCAGGGGACTTGGAACCCTGCATGTTCAGAATGGCCACTGTTAGTAAAGTATTAAATGGGATGGGGGAGAGAAAGCCAGAGAGAGAGTAACACAACTCAAAACACAGTAATCCAGAAGAGATCAACTCAAAAAAGTGAAATGTAAAGAAAACAAAGATATTAGAGTTAAGTGGCGATAAACCATTCAACATATATAAATCACAACCACAACAACAAATAAAATAAAAGGGATTGAACTAGCAGCACTGAAATTGTGGAGAGTAGAAGATTAAAGCGGGGAAGATAAAATCAATCACCTTCAATCCAACTTTTGTCCAATTCTTTCATAAACAATCACTGACCCTGTATTGATGAGACACACGCTGGAATGTAGTAGGTTCAACATACTTGAATGGCATGACATTTTTGAGAGAATGAACTGAATAGAATTGGAGAATAACAGGAGCTGGAAAATTCCCTGCCCAAAATAGGGAACCAGGAATCTGAAGTGATAGTCTGAAGGCTCCAATAACTATTCAAAAGCTAAAAAGAATCTCTCTCAAGCATGAAATTCAAATGTGAATCATTGAGCCAATATTCCCACTAATCAACACTTTTCATTATAGTTGTTAATCTATTGACAGAGAGAATAGATTACAGAAAAGAATTAGAAGTCCACCAGCCACCACAAAAAGAGCAAAGAGAACAAAGAAAAACAACAAAATAACAAAAAGACGGCTTTTCAATGCCAGAGATCACCAAGAAGTGTTGCACCTCTGATGCTCCAAAGCAACGACCCCAAAGTGAAGGAAGAAACATAACTCACAAAAACAGAAAGGGCAACATTTATCCTCCTTAACTCAGTTTTAATTGATGATATGTCTATCAGTTGTCACGACACATAAATGAAATCCTTGACAACCCACAGTCAAATTTTGAGGTATAAGAGGCTACACAATAGCAGGAAAACTGGGAGAGGAGGGGGGTGCAACAAATAAACAAACAAACAAACAAAGATGAAGAGAAAATCGTACATAAATAAATTGATATTTAGACACTAATATCAGGAAATAAATGATTTCTCAAATACAAGTAACACTGATAGAAGGGATGTGGCAGGACAGAAAAGGGAGGGGCACCAATTAAGGAGCACAAAAACCAAGCATAATACAGCAAGATTTCACCCTGAGCATTAAAAGAGAGACCCACATTAGGAAAGAAGCATTGTGTTATTATCTAGTGTATACAACCTCTGATTATGTATTTGTGTGTACAGTGTAGAAGCTCTGACTAAAGAGTAAAGAAACCAACCTTGTCGTCATACAGATTATTGTCCTCCAAGTCAACGGTCTCAGTGCAACTTCCACTTGATGCATGCTCAAAATCTTCATCTAAATCTGCATCTGAACCCTCAGTTGCATCATCCTCTCCTTCATCTTCAAAGGAACCGTCGTCACTAAACTCTTCACTCTCACTTCCACTCGCTTCTGAATCAGAGTATAATTCAGAGGACATTGAACCTTCCTGCAAAAACTTTTACAGGAAATTGAATCCAAATAGTTAAGCAACCTGGAGATAATAAACACTAGAAACATGGAAATTGAGTCCAAATAGCTTCCAGAACATGATTTATTTGACTTGATGACGGTTATAAAGCAAAAGGCCCCATAAGAAATGAATGCATCAATTTGCACAAATTTTCTCTCTTGAAAAGTAAAGGAATAATTTGATTTTATTTATGTTACAAGTGATAAAGTAAACAGAATAACTAGATGAACATACCCCAAAAAAGTTATCATATTCCTCTAGAAGAGTGATAACGATAGCTTGAGCATGGTTAGCTGCAGCAGCTGCTTGCAAAAGTTGAACAGAACCATCACCACCCATATCAAAATCATTTTCAAGCTCACAGTCACCGGCCAGAAGGGGGCGAAGAAGCAATGGTGCCATGCAAGCTGCAACAGCTGAGGTGCTCATTCGATTCACAGCCTTGTGAGAAGCCACAGTTTGCATCATCATCAGAATTCTGGACATTTAAGGGAAGACAAATCAAGTCATGGTTCAAATTAGGTAAACACATGCCAAATAAGTTTAAGAAAGGCACAGAAAACATAGGCAAAAGTTTAATGAAAAATGGAAATAGATTCTCCTGAAAAATCTTTCCTGTCCAACCACCAATTGATTCAAGCAAAATAAGCCTACATGGTTTCACTTCATTTATTTCAGCAAGAATTGGCAAGAATAGGAGTGAGAAAACTTCACATTGTTGGTAAATTTCAAGAGATTCTACTACTGTCACCACTTTAAGGTTTGGATCATTACATTTTAAAGTGTCTTACTTGAAAATGGAAATTCATCTGAAGGTTTCCTCGACTTGAAAAAGAAATGATAGAGAGAAGAAACCAAAAAACAGACACAAGATAACTGAGTCTACGGTACATCTACATCATACTATAGAGAAACTGCTTAGTCCTTCAACGTCTATATGAAATGAAAAAACACATGCGTTATTATTATACTGCAAAGGGTGAGTTTCCATGTTAAGCAAACAGTGATGATAAACACCAAGTATCAATTGCTCATATTGCTGGGATCTCCTAGCATAGGAAAAAACTCTGGCTAACAATCTAGGCATTGCAGCTGACTACTGCCAGAGTTTAAGTTTGTATCACATCCACCATTTCCAAGGACTATTGAGATACAGGGATAAGACAGACTTTTATTAATGACTTACATTTTCTTTACCAGACACTTGGCATCTAAATATATTTATGGTAACCCTCCGTGTAAGATAGCTTTGACATGCTGATATCATTGATCAAAGAATCCTTAAACAAAAAGGAAGCAAGAAGTAGTTACAGATATATATATATATATATATATATATATATATATATATATATATATATATATATAGAGAGAGAGAGAGAGAGAGAGAGAGAGAGAGAGAGAGAGAGAATTGACGCCAACAACAAGAATAGGGTCAGCCAACTTCAAAATGTTAGATGCTTTGAAACGTCACTGTTCACCTAGCTTCCCACCAGCTGTAACAATAAAAAAAACTAGTTTCTCACTGAGCCCATTTGTTTTAACCTTTTGTTTACGATTATTGCCTTTTCAATCAATAATTGAGTTCAGGCTATCGTTTTTTCAGATTTTTAGACCAAATTTAAGTAATTTGACTCAAAAAGCAATAATCAGCCTAGGGCCTGCTTTTTTGGATTCTTTCAAAATCACTTCTTTGAGCTCATAGTTTTGAGACCTTTGTACCCACTTGATATTATTTAAAATGCGGAAGTTGTCCCCAATAATTAAGCAAAATCAATGGTAAGCAATTATAACTTCAGCAGAAATAACACTTCGAACAATTACTTAGATGGGTTTTTCCCATTGAGGCCTGAGGGTAGCTGATAGTGTTGATTCTTCCACTTGTTTTCACTTATTTATATTTCATTTTGGTGAATCCTTGCTGCCAGGTATAACAATTAACTGAGCACTCACTATAGAGAGATCAATTAAGTCATATTCTGAAGTACCTCTGTAGTAAACAACGATTTGGCTCTGGAAATGTTTCGCATATAGCTGCACGCATAGCACTGACTCTCTTGCCACGATCAGTTCCTAATTATGATCAATATAATTTATACCACAATTAATTTTTCTTCTTTAAGATAAAAAATTGCCAAATTAAACATGACTATAAGAAAAAGGCTCTTAAAGAGCATTGCGTTTAGATCAGCGTTAAATTAGAATGAAAATTTATTGATCAAATATGACAATAAGAAAAAGGCACGTAAAGAGCATTGCGTACAAATCAGCATTAAATTAGAATGAAAATTTAAAGATCACCCTTAACTATTTGACCACATCCCAAAATCCCTTGTGAATGAAGGAATGGTGAAGTTTTGTCCGACTCACAGTATATTACACATCAAAAGAACTCAAAGTTATAAGAATTGCCCACTTGGCATCTTTGAAAGGACCTTTAGAACTGGAAAACATGATTTCCCAAAAAAAACCACAAACCAATCTTACATGGATTTTCAAAACATGGACCGTGAAAACACAAATAATTCCCAAACTCCCCAAAGTTTCAAGAAGTGGGGTTTGACATTTGTATATGAATAGTACTATGTGCACAAAATATACACAAAAAGTTGTGCACCAAGATTAGGACCCATGTCTAATGTGAAAAAATCCAATGGTAAGTCCCACTTCCTATTTTCTCTCTTTTTTTATACTGTTTGTGCACAACTTTTTGTTACAGTTTGTATCCATAGAATTACCCTTTATATATACACAAACGCATTTCTCTCTCTCTCTCTCTCTCTCTCTGTGGAACACAAGCTTGCAGGATATAGAATGTGGATCAATTTTCTTAGCAAAAAATTGAAAATGACAAACAAAGCAATTAATATACAAAAAAGTTGAGACTATGTTTTGCCAAAAATGTATAATATACGACGTTAGTTTGACAAAACTCTCCACTTTTTACCTTTTCATTCATTTAAAAATTTGACATGTCATCCATGTGAAGGAGTTGTCATCATCAGTGCTTTAAATGCAACAATTTCTTTTGAGACGTGAAAGCTTAAAAAGTTCAACAGTGGACCAGCATAATAGTTAAATGAAACAAACTTGGAGTGCAAAACAAACATGCATTTCTCCTTTTTTGTCCTTTACTTTTAATGTAAACATGTGTATCAACAAGTAAAAAAGATGAGATTAGGGTGTCAAAGTAGAGACAAAAATGAAAACAAATAAAAATCAAGACACTTATGAATATTTAATGTAGCAACAAAAGGTCAAAGTATGTGAGTGGGGGAACCAAAGGGGACAGAGGTAGCCTATTTAGCATGATAAGTTCAACGAAGACTAACTAACTTGATGAGGAGAATATTCCAAATTGAGAGCTCTACCTAAACTAAATATAAGCTAAAAAGAATGTTACATCCCTTGAATGAAAGGACAAAAAAGGGAATTTCTGCAAAAACATTGAAAGAATAAAAATAAAAAACATCTCTCAGAACTCTTGAACAGAAAAGTGTAACCAGATAGATTACCGCCTAAGAAAGATTATCATTTTTTGTTAATTTACAGTGAAATCAAATCACGGGGCATATATCGGAAATCAACATATAACATATGTCTGCAATCTAAACTCCAGTGAGAGAAAGCTCAAACTAGAGTGAATAACTAAAGAATTTTGTGTCATAGATGATTTAAATAGACAAGTCCACAGTGCATAAAGTCAAAAAATAAAATTATCTAACAAAATATGCTATTGTTATGCCAAACAAAGCACAGTAGATTGATCCTAGTTACAAGCATATCTGGAATAAGATAAAAACAGAGCCATGAAAAATAAGCACTGGCATAATAAACATACTAAATGCTTCTAATAGAGCATTGCAGCAAGACGCAGGAACTGGAGACGATGGTAACTCCCGGATAATATACTGAAACCGAAACGTAAAAAGAACAAGTCAAATAAAGTTGAGTCTCCAACAATATTGTAGCATTCACGAAAATGATCATTCAATTTCGTCAATTATAAGTACCTTGATACAATCTGCTATAACATGTGGATCCTCGTTTGGAGAAAACTCATTCTTTCCTAAACCACAAAACATGAGAAAGAAAGATTAGCAACACAATCAAACCAGTTAGGTTATGCAACTTCATTAGCCAAAAATAAATCTGCTAGTCTTTTCTTCTCTCTCTCTCTCTCTCTCTCTCTCTCTCTTTTCTAGAGGAAATGTTAGATTTGACTGCAGATGAGTGAATTGATACCTACCATTGGGCCAACCTTATCTAATGAATTTGTACTTGATCATATTAATTTCCTACACCCTGTTTGTCCAACTAATATCAAGATCTACAACTGCAAATGCAGGGAGACTTCATTTGGGAGTATCAAGTAAAAGGAAGTCAAACATGAAGAAAGCCAAAAAATAGAAAGTACCAACTGCTATCTGTTTCTCATTACACCCATCTCATGACTGGTAATCAGTACCCAGGGGTGTAAAAGAAACAAGTCATGATATTCAGGCTCCACTTTGAATGTTAGTGCAACTCATGATGAAGCTCAAGTTTATCTCATTTACCATGAATCCAGTTTCAAAGCCGTCTCTAACTGGGCATGTTTCAACGAATTCTATATATCCTTTATGTTCAAATAGCTTATCAAATCGAGATTGAGATGACTTCAAACGTGCATCTAACAGTACAAGCATGTGGAAAATATGATTACTCGGCTCATAATATGTGAGAACTAACTTCTAAAGAATAATGTAACTATATTACTTGCCTTGGTTATTTTGTTTATAATTTATAATCAAAAGTTTTATCACTTTGAATGCTAAAAGGTGATATTTGATTTAATTAACCTCCTAAGCATGATTAATTAGTACTAATCTTAATTAATTAAGGTAGTCATGTTTAGAGTTTACCTAATCAAAATTTAATGATTAGGAAAAGATTAGTTAAATTAATTATGATTAATTAGTCTTAAACCATTATTAACTAATGATGAGTAAACATGATGACTAGGCTCACTTGATAAATAAGTAAATGACACCTAGGAGACTTCTTGACACCAATCAACCTACTTCTTGAACGATAAGAGATAGAGAGAGATCAGATTTTTAACTAAGAGGAGTTTGTCTCTACACAAGCAACTAGGTCATTTTAAAGGAAGAGAAAATAAGAAGAAACTAAGGAAAGTTTTTAACTGATTCCTAGCATTAAGTTCTTCACATATAAGAGTAGGGAACTCTAATACATCTCTTGAATAAGTATTCTTCTTTTGTTTTGATGCTTTATTTGTTTCTCACATGAATTGCTACTTCGTATTGTATTACATGGTTTATTAAGCATGTTTTACCATGGTTCATACTTATTTTTATGTGTGTTTGAGGTTTAAATGTGAAGTTGTTCTTCCTTAAAAGGATATTAGAGATTGATTAAATGATTTAGTTAAGTATATATGGCACATATGGGTATTTGGAAGAGTTATAAGTGGTGTATATAAACACATACATATGCAGAAAATTGTAACCAGTCTTTATTTTTAGGGTATGTTCCAAGGTTCTTTTAGAAAGATCTAACTGTTAACTTTACTTGAAACTTTTATATGTTAAACAAAGATAAGTCTTGTGTATCCATACCAAATATCAACATATTCGGAAGTATGGAAGTATTTTATTAAATTCATTCGAAAGTGCAGCTTCTAACAATCTGCATAGTAAAATCCTACACACGTGGTTTGATTAGCAAGAGTTACAAATAAGTTGTTACTAAACATAATTCCATGATTCTTGAGCCTAAATTGTAGCCTCGAAAGTCTACATAATTCTATAATTCCATAAAAGTGCTTATGAGGATATCTGGATTTTGATTATTGTTGAAGTTGTAAATGGTAAAGGTTGGTTCCTAGCCATGAATTAGGATATGGTTTCCCTTGAGGATGACTCTGGGACAAATCCCCATGAGAATGGTTTGTTCCTAGCCAAAATTAGGAGGTTACTAATGGTTAGTTCCTAGTCAAAATTAGGATATTGGTTTTGTTGAAACATAACAAAGGTTACATACTTTGAAGGTTTATGAGAAAAAGAGAATAAAAGGTAAGGAAAGCATGTGCATTGAAGTTTTATTTGCATGAATTTCTTGAGATTGTATTATACCTAAATTTAAGGTTGTGTAGTATTCTCTACTGGGCTTGTGAAGCTCACCTCTATATACCTTTTTCAAGAACTCCTATGAAAATGATGGAAAGAGAAGAAGTATGAGATGACTTGACACTATATGTGCTAAGTGTAACGTTGAACCCATGAACATGTTTTTGTGTATTTATATATTAGATATATGTTTAAAGTAAGATGTTTTTGCTTTACATATTTAAACTTTAAAATGTACTATTGTAGTAAGTAAACGTTAAAGTTTCTTATATTTAATTTTTTGTTTGAATTGGATTGTTTTGAATAAATTTACCTAAAGTCACAAGGGTTACCTCTAAAACAATTCCTCCTTACCCAATCCCCTTACTCATTCCTCCCCTGAGGGTGGGGGGGCTTGACTAATAGAGACTGCCAGTTGACCAAACAAGTCCTCAACAGCACTTTAAAAGAAGAAAAGCAAAGAAATTAAAATGCCCTGTTCTGTTCATCAAACATGTCTTCTTTTTTGGAAGATAAAAAATGAAATTAATGAGAAGAATTCATACAGGGTTGTTTCTTAAGAAACAATTTGAAGAATTTTCAACGAAAGCAGCATTTTATTTCAAAAAAGAAAAGCAGCATTTGAAATCAAGTGTAGTGTGCAGCATTTTCTCTAAAAAAAAAGGAGCCCTTACTACAGATACTAAAACATAACAAGAAAGCCCTAAATCACGCGCAAAAAAGAAAATTTTGCTACTTCAAAGAAGAGAATATTAACTATTTTTGTCATAGTTTGAAACCAACATAAACAAAAGGCACAGGTCTGGAAAAAAACATACACTTACATAATGCAACTACTAAACACATAACCTGAACAGTTGTAGTAACGTTAAAGAAGAAACAGAAAATCAATCCTAACCAACAGGGACAGAAGCACACTGACCTTGCTCAAATTCTCGAATTCGGTGTTCAACATCATCAACGTCTGCAGCTTGACGCAAGATCCCTTCTACTTTGACTCCTGGAATATTAATGTCAGATGATTAAAGCCAAATAAACATAAACCCATTTTTTTCAGGAATTTAAATGATCATGAAGCTAATGATTAACAGCATTATTGGGCCTTCTCAGACAGGTTTCGAATTCTTCTACTACTGATAGGAGATTGTGTCATTGGATTCTTTTGGAAATTTTCATGCAAGTCTTTTTTTGATTTACCTATTAGTATTTGCTCCTAATACTTTTGCCAAATTTCATATATTGGAAAGCTAAGGTTCCTTCAAAAATAAAACTTTTGATAGGTCAGCAGTTCTCTGTTGTCTTAATTCTAAAGACACTTGTTGTAGAGGGTGAAAGCCACACAAACACTTGTGTTCGGATATGTGTCATATGCAGGCAAAGTCTTGAGTATCAGGGTAGTCAGTTAAGGAATGTGATTAAAAGTAAAATATTACAAAATAAATAAAAAAGAAGTTAGTCTTGAGGAAAGTAATAGATTGGGGAAGTTTAGTTTTTCCTAGTCTTTATTACCTCTGAATTCTCATCTAAGCATAATTCTCCCATTTCTAACTTCTATACTAGGGAAGGTGAGACATTCTTAGATATTTCATTTCTTCCATAATTTAAATGATAGGGAGACGAAGAAATTTACTTTAATTATTCAACTTCTTAATTCAGTCTCTCTTTCTTAGTCCTTGGACAGGCGTGCTTGGTGTTTTGATCGATCCGGAATCTTTTCTTGTTGCTCTTTTCACTTACTGAGCTATCAAGTGGTTTATCGTTTTCCTCTAGCCTCTTATATTTGAAAAGCTAAAGTTCCCTTGAAATTAAGGCTTTTGTGTCTTTAACGGTTGGCTTAACACTAACGTCATGCGTCAAAGACGTAGTATGCCTTACAATTCTTTGTCCCCTGGTGATTATGTTATTTGAATGCATGATAATGAGTCTCATTCTAATTCAATAGTTCACCGTACAATGGCTTAGTAGTTGTGTTGTTTGTTTAGCGTGATGGGTAAAAGTTTGATCTTTCCCTCTTCGGTGGAAGATATTTTGCAATGCATGTTCGGATAAGAGGATTCTTGGAAATGTATTTGTTTTGACGTTTTGTGGGGGGTTTGGATAGAGAAAGATGCTAGGAATTTTTTGTGGTTGGATGATGAATAATGATTTGTTTTCCAATTCTTTGCTTCTCTTTGGGTTCATGCAATGGAAACTCTTTTAAAAAAAAATTGTCAAATCTTCATAGAGATTTGCAAAAGGTGCTCCGTTAATATCCCAATCTTTTTCACTTATTATTTTTTATTTCTTTTGGGTTGTCCTCTTTTGCGTTGTAATCTCTTTTCTTTTAATCGATAAGATCTTTTTCTTTTATCTAAAACAAATAATAGAATGAGAGCCTCACCATGCTCCTCTAGAAACCTAAGGGCCTTCTCCAGGAAAGATGGAGTCCCATCTATATCTTCCAAAGCAAGTAAAATCGGCCGACCAATTACTAAAGATTTCGCTGTCTGTCTGTCCTTTGCTATAAAAGAGTAAACAAAATAACAAAAATAATTAGTTCCTATAAGAAGTGAAGAACAGCATAAAGCAAGTAACCCATTCACATCAACACACAATAAAGGAAAGAAGAAAAAACTTGTGTCCATATTCAAGATCATGAGACAATAAAAAAAATTAAAACAAAAAAAAAGTACAAGTTTCTGTAAGAGGCATACACCACCAATGCTGCATATAGAAGAGGATTGACTCAATGGATCTCAAGGTTACAAAATGTAATCAGTTCATACAGAAACTGTTTTTATAAACTGTGAACATATCAGATGATGCATGACAAAATTAAAATAGCGAAAGTGCCAGAATATACACAAGTGGTGTTAAAATTATGACACATTATCAATGGAGTACTTCTATTAGACAAAATTACATGTATTTTAATATCGTGTCATGATTCTAACAACACTCATGTATACATTGTCAAACTTTAGGCTTTAGTGATCAAATTGGTTATGGTTTGGTTTAAGGATCAAAGTTTAGGGGTTTAAGGGTTAGACGAACTATTTATAAATCTGGGCAGAATTAAATGAGCAGAAAATTTAAAGTCCCACTAAGTTCTAGAAATCTCACCAAGAATAAGCTTACTGTATAGAAATTAATATTACTCAACTCTATTCTAATTGTTCACAAAATGCTTGTTTATAACTTTTTATTCAAGTAGAACATATTTTCTAATAAGTAAAGGATTTTCGAATCATACATCATAAAGGACTCTTATCAATTAATCAATTCTAATCAAGATAAAATAAGGACCAACTATATGATAACCAAACTAATAATAATCTAGAAAGTAGATAAAATTAGAGTACTAAGATACCCTTAACATGCAAAATTACCAAACGTTCATCGACTCTAAAAACATGATCAAATTGACCAGTGACATTATAATTTAAATAAATAATAAATAAAAGGAAGACCCTAGTATCCTAAAAATAAAGTATTGAAAGATCCAAGTACCCTCTACCTTGAAAACGAGCCAGTTTCTAGAATTCTCTGCTTCCGGTACTTCATTTTTTCTTTATTTTTTGTGAAATTCATCACCAGGAGCTAAGTAATTTACTAAACATGAAATTTGGCTATAAATATGAAGAGCTTACACTGTTCCAAAGGAGCATCAGTCGCATCAGGCTGTTCATTTTTGAGTACTCCATTTTTTCCTGTCACAAGAGTAGCACTTGGTGCATTTGCCAAAGTTTCCTCGAGGGCTGCCTTCCACTCAAAAAGATCTTCGGAAGTCTCAGCCTGTAGCAAGAAAAGGTAATTAGCACATGACAGCAGAAGGCGTGCTAGTCTTCTCAAGCTGTGATGGTGAAGGTCGTCGAGACAAGCTTGATGACATAAAGGGGAAAAACATTACATCAAACACCCTGCTAGATACATTATTTATGCATTTGATCTCCACTTTTTATCTTCAATAATTTTATTTAGTTAATGAGTTTTATTTGATAGGATTTAATATTTTGTTACCATAAAGTCAATATCTTGGTATGCAAGTCAATTTAATATTCTAATTTTAAAGAAGATAAAGGACTCTAAAAGATTACCATGAACAAGTTGAAGCCCAAAAGGAAAGAAAAAGAAAAGTGAGAAAAAAGGATAAGGTTCATTGCATTTGTCTTGGAGATGAAGGAATTTTCTCCTATAAATAGAGGAGGCCAAAGCAAGAGGAGTTCATTTTTAGTATTAGTTTTAGGTTAGACTTAAGAGTAGGAGTAGAGTTAAAATATTTCTTGTCAATTTAAACCTCTCATAGCCGAAGCCAATAACAATGCTAAAAATGACACCTTGTCCCAAAGAAGAAGAATAGAGAAATGGGCATCATTGGAAATTCTACTATCCTTTCACTCCATCTATCTCATAAAATAAAAATAATTGAGCAAGAACACCTCCAAAAAATATTGACACTAACATCACTCCCAAAATCTTACCCGAAGCAAACTCTCCAACGAAGGACACCCCAAACCACCTCAAAAGGTCACTGTAAAGTGGTTTGTTTTATTTGTATAAGCTACAACAAGCACTAAATCACAAATAAGCTGCAAAAAATTAGGCTTATCCATGTTTTGCATCATCAAAAGTGTTGTTTTAAAGGCATGTTTAAACAAACTCACGTTAAATATTTACCAAGTATAAAGATTGGAATTGTGTGACCCTTCTGAGTTACCTAATATCTTTTTCATGACTTTTAGCAATAACCCCATCTCAAGCTAGAGATTTAATGCTTTAACATAAAAAAAAATGCTAGAAAGTAGTAACTAGTTTGATAATGATGAAATTTTTATGTGAAAAAAGTGTGAATGAAATTGGAAGCAAGCCATATATCCCGCTCTCCATTTTCCTTTCCTTTTTTCTATCGTCAGAGAAACATATCACTAGCTCATAAACAGAGTGCGAGAACGTGAGAGAATGGAAGATGTAAAAAAGATGACACTAAGCATTGCAAAAGGTAAATTTATGATAACACTAATTACACACAGTTCAGAAAGAGGAGAATTAAAGCCAGGAATATTATAGGTAAAGACAACACCAAAAGAGCACCTTTAGTGTAAAAGCTCTCCCATCACGACCATCAGGAAAGAGCACTGTCAAAAGTTTTTTGTCCGCTTTGACAACCACACTGATAAATCATAGAAAGAAATCAATAATAGTTCTTGAAAAAAGAGTAGAATAACTAATCCACTAATAATGACAATAACATCATGAAGTTAATATGGTAAACAGTTAATGTATATTAAAATAAGCAAGCCAACCTGCCTGAACTGTTCAGGTCAATACCACCAAGAGTAAGATTCACCTCACTCCCCTTTGGAGGAATAGAATTCTGAAAAGTAAAAAAACACCAAGGATGAAACATTCAGAATTTTACAATCGATAGGCACAACATCTAAAACAGAGACCATTATTTGAAAAAGGTAGAAAATTTTAACAGTATATCTTCTAAACAAATCTTAATAAAGCTTCTTGGTCGGTTTCTTTAACACAAAGTCACAAATTTAAAACCAAGCCATTCTCCAAACACAGCATAAGTGCATGTTGCCAATGTATTTGTGGTACAATACTCAAATCTCCTATTAGTCCTCTAAAAAATAACGTATATAATGCTGAGCCATGATCAAGGCATGAGAATATCCAACTTTCTAACACAAGGTCATGGATACTTATTTCGTTTCAAGATTTCTAGGTAACTAACTATCTGCACATACTGCTCAAATCAGTCTCCACAGGTATAATGTACTACCTCAGTCACAATCTAATCCGATGTCTTAAAATCCATGTAGAAATACACTACAGAACCTAAATTGGGATGGAGAGGTAGTAGTATATGATATCACACCATAATATGGGCAGCAATAATATACACCTTTCCAAAACAATCGTAGCAACTTATTTTAACTTTAGGCACCCTTGGAAATGATTACTTTATATCCCCCATTTCACTCCCAAAACAACAGGTATTTGTGTTATTGCACAAACAATTAAACAAAGAGAAATTTTTAAAGCATCAAGCAATTATACATATGTAATAAATGAATTATCATTATGTCAATCATTTGATTGAAATTTCTTATGAAACAAAAACAATGATTCCTTCAAAAATTACAAGAAATGAAATATTAAATAACGATTGCCAAAAGGAAACTGCAGGAGTCCAGAGATATGAGAAGAAGGAATAGGAAGGGGAGAAACAAAGGTCTCAAATCTCTCGTATGCAGCTCTTCAGTGTCAAGAAAACAATGTATATTTTATTTAAAAACATACAAAACAACTAACAGCAAAGGAAATAATATTATTCTTGTCTTTTAGACTACATTATTAGATTGAGCCATAAAACAGCTCAAAAATCATGTCAAATAGCATTTAAACTGAAAAACACTGTAGAAAAGATGCCCAAGCATAATGCCCCCACAACTGGTTGAGGATCACAATAATCAACAGGGAAAAAATGTTCAGGATCACAATATTCTAGAAGTGAGTATACTTCAACAAGGGATAATCTAATGTAAGCAAAACAGAACAATCAGCAGGGCTCCAAAGAAAAAGGCAGCAGCAGACAAAGCCAAAATTGCATTAGTAGGGTATCATCAAGACTTCAAGACTTCTACAGTTATAAATCAGCAAACCCCCTCTCTTAACCCAATCCGATTGCATCTGGTACGACAAATTATATGCTAGAAGTAGAGGAACTAATGCCAGATAGTAAAAGATTGAAAAAAGTTGACTAAACTGAAAATAACTGAGCATAAAAGCCTCACAATTCGAATTCATATTTAGTTGAGGCATGCTACAGGTCTTTCCCATCCATATGATTCTGAAACTGTTGTGAATATGTTTCCAAACCTCATTACAATTCATTTTTGATATAACAGCACCCAATATTTACCTCCTCTTCCAAAAGTCAAGGCTAATGAACAGATTGAGGTCTTAATCCATCTAAAACTTCAAAATGGGCTAGTATAAGACTTTTAAGGAATTGTAACTGTGTTAACTTGATCTTTTTCCAATATACCCGTAGTACATTTTTCAATCCATCATGCAACACACCCTACAATCTCAGCATCTTTTATCATTTCCCTTTTTATAAATCTACAAGCTCCAACTACATAAATCAGTTGCTACATATTTCAATTAACAGAAAATCAGCTCTACTAGCATTTACTCAATCCAAAAAAGATTTGTTTATTTATTTAAGATTTGAGCACTATATACTACATACAATATTCTAAAAGGTGCTAGGCGGGAGGCAGGCAGCCGAGGTGACCTAGCGCCTAGGGGGGCTAGGCGGGATTTTTTATTTTAAGCTGATTTTAATATTTTATCTTACATTTATCCATACAAAACAATAATAAAAAGCAAAACAGTCTATAATAAAGATAATAAAGACATTTGCTTAAAGTTCAAACACATATCCATATTACCAATGTTAAAACTCAAACACAAACATGCAATTGTTCAAAGTTCAAAAACAAACAAATAATAAAAAATACAAATTAATAGTCTTCATCTCTATATCTTTCTATATCTCTAACTCTTCTTCTCCATATCCCTCCAAGATAATGTCCCTATCGGACTCACACTCATACTATTCATCTCTCTCTTCCTCCGTGTCATTATCAGACAAAAAATATTCTTCATGGAGTTCTCTGACTCCAACATTTTTACTACTTCTCCTAGGCTCTAGCACGCTATCTGCTCTGGATGCTTCACCAACTGCCTCCCAAGTAAGGGCCAAACACCCCTCAACTTCATCATCCACTCCCACGACGTCGTTTTGTAGCTTAGTTATTAAAATAAAATAAAAACAATTGCAGCCCTACTTTCTCCGCCTAGGCCAGCCTAATTTCTCCGTCTTGCCCACCTAAGCCCGTCTAATTTCCTGGAGGAATTTTTTTTCCGCCTTGGGCCTAGGCAAGACGCCGGAGGGGCCTAGCTCCTAGACGTGGCGGCCAGGGTCTAGCGCCTAGGCGGGGACTAATCGGACCTAGACGGAGATTTTTAGAACACTGACTACATATGCTGAAACCAACTTCTGAACATGAATCTAACTAAAATGAAAATAAATGTGACCATAGGATAACCTAAATTCTCCTCTAATTATAACCAATTTAACTATTACAGAATGAAAGCATCGAGATTATACTTCCTAAGACCGAAGCAATCAATAAGATAAAATAAACAAGAAGAACAGATAAGAGAAAGTTAAAGATAAAAGGTACCTAAGAATTTCTTCAACAAGTGAAGTTAAGATATAAAAGATATAAGCATGATATTAACATAAATTTTTAACTTGATGTAACTTACTGGATCATGTCTAAAGAAGACCAATGAGGTCTGTGTTAAGATAAACCACCTTTTCTTCCAGGATGTCCATCCAATTCCTACAAAAGAAGCTCAAGATAGTAACTTCAGATGAAGCCATAACATCATAACATTAGAAGAAGAAAATATAGTTACATCAGAAGTATCCATTCACAACACTCATTTATGCACCTCACTATTAGATATCTAATAATAATTATTCTAATTTAAAATATTAGCAGAAGAATACGTATGAGATACAGATAAGACAATAGCATAACCCTCCACAGACTATCTTGGAAAATCATACTTAATGAAACAAAATAACATAATATATTTCCACCCCAATATGTTTATTGCACCAAAGGGTTTGAGCAAAAAGAATCGTTTAAAATCTAAATATTTTGGAGATGCATGTAAAATTAGGATACCAATTTAACACAATAAAATTTCCCGAAAGTAAAAGTAGAAGGCTTGTTTGTTTAAGAAGTCGCCTATAAAAAATTAAAATTAAAATTTTCCACGAAGAGGCTTTCATAATAGTCACAACCCACTCTCACAAATCAATTTGTAAGAGATAAGGGGCGTAGCTAGGAAGGGACCCTCCGAGGGTGGCATCCACCCCCCTCCCCCTCCCCACCCCTACCCCTTCCCCTTTATAACAAAGTATATAAATTTTAATTTTTGTAGTAGTGAACTCATATTTTGACAATATAAATTTGTACTATATTAAACCCAAAATAACAATAAATTTATTTTCAATACATTTCAAAATTTAATTATAATTTTAAAGGCAGGTAAATAAGGTTAATACTAAAAAATTAACTTAGTTAAAAAGTCAATAAATAAGATTAACATTAATGATAATATTAGGTGTCTCAAATTTGGTCTCTCAAATAAACATGTTATCACTGTATTGGTATGTAATGAAATTCTTAGGACCAACCATAATATTGAACAAATATAATGATAACATGTGTGCTTGAGACGTATTTAAAAAAAATTGAGACCCTTAATATTACTCTAATATTAAAACGCTTTGATGTAGATGAAGTCATATGGATGTTAAAACTAAAAATATATATAACTTTATTTTATGTTTATATTTTTTTAATAATATATTAATACTTTTTAGTGCTTGAAATTTTTTCATGAATATTTTGGCCCTCTCCCACTTGAATTCCTGGCTACGCACCTGTAAGAGGTTAACACCAGTACAAAATGTGAAAGCATATGCAATCAAGCTCTAAATTCAAATCACATATAAATTGACTAAATTTATAGTATTGGCATGTACTACAAATAGATTTAAAATCAATCCCAATTATCATATTCTTATAAAAATTAGGTTAAACAGGCCTACCAATGAAAAATAATGAATAAAGTTAATAATGTGAACTCTTGAATTTGAGGTTGCCTAGAAAAATTATTATTTTATTGTTTTTACCAGCCATCAAAAAAGAATAAAAGAAATAAGCCTAGAAAAAACCAAAAAAAAAGCTTTGACTTTGTTTTTTGGATCATGTTATAACTGATTATGCTATTGACTTAATTAGATAGTATGTGAGCCAAACACCAGTTGTTGGACCCACATAGCACCTATATTCTTGCTGAAAAGTATAAAAAGAAATGTCATGTGGCAGTATTTTAAATCTTATATATATTTCAGTCAGCAAAGAGATTCTGAACTTCATGTTTACACTCCTCTAGAATTGGGTGGTCTCTCTCATTTTTCCCTTTTTGTTGTCAAAAGCTGCAATTTATTATTTTTGTTAGAAAGTATCTCTCATCCTCCAGCATGGTGTTCAACTTTTTCAATCTGGTACAACATTGATACTGACCTCAAAGAATATATATATTTACAAAATGCATTTTTCTTAGTTCTCACCCCCTTCCCCCATGTCTACTAAAATCATATGTCCTATAGAGTCTTAATTGTATAAATAATTTAAACATCAGTTCTAGGTTTCAAAATTTCCCAGTACAAAATGATGAAACATGAACTTCATAACTCTGAATAACTTGACAAGATACACCACTTCACATTGTTACATAATAAATTATGTGTAACCAATTTTCTCTTAAAAGGTTAATATTTACATTTCCTAATGTACTAGAGATAAAGAATATGAGACCAACACGTCACCTTAGGTCCAAATAAGAACACAAAAACACATGTAAACATGTAAACATGTAAATAAAAAAATAAAAAATATATAGAAAACAAAAATAAATAAAAAAGAGAACAAGTAAATATCACCAACGAAAAAAAAGAACAAACCTCTTGATGATAAAAATAGTGGCCCGCTTTTGTAAACCTGCATAGCAGTGTGAAGTTTTAGATCACATGATCTTTATTAATGCTAGAAAATCAAGAAGAATAGAACTATACACTTCACTAATCAGAAATAACTAGAGCAAGTATAGAGTGTTAATAGACATTACAAGTTAATGGTGATAGCATAAAGGTAAATTTCCAATGGTTAAACTTCTAAATCAAGTGAAACTCAAGTTATCAAAGTTCTCCGGTCTACTGAAAATTGACATCATTTGTCCATTAGTGAACTTTAATACCACCCTTCTTGTGTCCACTTAAATCAAAAATCCAAACTTGACACAAGTACCATCAATTCAATATTCAGCAAAAACGCACTATCCATCATCCAATCCAGTTACCCCTAGAATAAATCACCTATAATATTCACAATAATTACTCGATGCAAGTAAATAGTAATTCACTAAAAGCAAGCAAGGTTACATATAATCATTGCAATAAGAATTCAGATTCAACAACAATAGCTGAAATTAAATGACAAATCACCTTATTGCCACCTCGAGCATTTGTTTGATCAGGTTGACCAGGTCCCCTAGGTGCCGAAGCCGGAGATGGCAGATTACCACCGCCCCTCTAAAACAAGAAACACATTCACCAATAAGAAAATTTATCACCACTCCACATAATTATGCGCAAAATATACGAAATGCAGGATCGAGTCAACAATTTTATCATCACTTCACATAATTATGCCCAAACCCAAAATATTCACAATGCTGCATCAAAACAACAAATACCTGAGAAGAGTCGGTGCTTTTGTTAGTCATAATCTGGATTGGAAGTACATCCGCATACGAGATCAATAACAATCACAAACAAAACCTGCATCCATTCGCATTGATGAGAATCAAATCAAAATAAAACTAATTTGTTCAGCCTAATTGAGCAAAATCTAGGGCAGGTATCATAAATCATACAAAATGTGGATCAGAATACATACCTATGAACAAAAATAAGAATTGAAAGATGAATTATAATGAGAATGTGGGATGTGGAAGAAGATTAAGGGGGAATTAGGAGAGAGAAACATTGATTTTCTCTTCTCTGCGGAACGGAAACCCGATGGTCAAGCAAACCTAGAAGAAACTCTCTCTCTTTGGTCTCCCCTCCATAATTCCATTCCCCCATTTTGAGCGGGCTTTTGGCGTTCATTCCTCTGATTTACGTGTTGACCGTACGTCTCCCTTCCCTTTTTCTCCCTCCCCTCCACTAACAGCGTGTAATATTGGAGGGGAAAATACCGTCGATGGTCTTTTCTGATTTAATTTGTTCGCTTAAATGAAAGTAAATAAATAAAAGCTACTACTTTGTTATAAATAAATAAAAACACTTATTGCCCAATTGAAATGGAGAAGACAAATAAGCTAATATGTTTGACAAACGGATAAAAGGAGAATTATTCGGTATTTCAAGAGTAAATCAACCGTATATTTTTTTTCTTTGATATAATAGTGAGATTCACGACAATTCCATTAGTTATAGACCTCACTTTTTATACGAGATAATAAAATATACTATTCATTTGCTCTTGAAGTATTAAATAATTTTTTGGGACGAAGCCACTTAGGGGCTTGTGGGGTTAATTAACTCTATTAAATTTTTTGATTGTTTTATAATATGTGAAAATTTTAAATATTGTATATAAATTTATCCCACCAAAAGTTTATAAAAATTTTAATATTTAGGATCAAATTAAAATTTTATAATTTTCTCACTTAAGTTTCAATCTCATATCATTCTTACTTCATCTATATATGTATATTCATATAATATTTTTAAACTAATTAATAATACATTTTATATTATTTTTTGAAGAATTAATTATTTATAAAAAAATTAAAATCTATTAGAGATCAATAGGGTGTATACATGCATACATATAAATATATATATAACTAACAATTATTATATTATCATTGTAATCAAATACATATTTTATATATGTAACCCAAAAATATAATATTATTCAAAAAAAATGGCTCAGGGCTCTGCCCATTAACCTCTACTAAATTATTTATAGAGTCGTAATTTGACTCTACTGAATTTTAATTTTGACTTCGTTACTGCTGATAACACTAGAGGTTTCAAAATTTTGATTTAAAATAACATGATATTAAATATTTTAATGATAATTTATGTCATAGCCAATAACATAAGATATACCCGATCAATGTAATGATAACAAATTATTTGAGATATTTTTTTAAAACTACAAATTTAATACCCCTACTATTTAAATAAACTAAAATTATATGCTTAAACTCTTGAATAAGTTATAAATTAGAATAAAAAAAATACTCCATCAATTTCAAACTATAAGATTATTATTTATTTTTTAAAAATCAATTTGAGATATTTTCAAATTTAAAATTCACATGATTCAATTAAATTTTAAAAATAATAAATTTTATAAGCAATTGTACTTTTTAAGTAGTTTATAGTATTTATAATTGGGTTGATATAAATAAAATAAATTTATGTTAATTTAAAATTAACTTTTTAAAAAATTAATAATAATTTTATAATTTAAAATGAATGAAGCATTAAGTATCTAAATACTAGATTTTTATTTGTGCATTAGATATGTTGCCCTCAATTTAAAACTTATTTAAATAAGAACTAACAAGCACTACTTTTTCAAAGTTTATTCTGAAATAGCCATATAGCCCATAAGTTGCTCCAATAAGCTATTAATAAGAAATTTGAGCCCAAATTACACTTATTTTCTCTTTCAAATTAAATTTCAAGGCACAATTACATTTTTCTCTTCTTTTATCTTTCACTAAAAAACTCCAAGATACGTTCATTTTTATGTTTCTCTCAATTTCTTTTATTTTTTCTTTAATTTAAAACTTCAATACAAAATGTAAAACTTGGGAATTTTTCAAATAGAAAAGCCGAAATAATATCGTATATTTTATTTTATCTCGCTTCTTACAGTTTGTTATTGAGTTTTAAAATGGACAAAAAAAATAAAAAAATACAAGTTTTTCACCCAATTCTCTTGTTAACGACTTGTTCAATTTTCTTAACAATTTGAACAGAAAACTAAATTACACAAACAAATGTTGTATTAATGTCTTATAGACTTTACATTTTAAGCACACTTATATTAATATAAATGTAAAATAATAATTTAAATATAAATTTATTTTTTTAATGAAAAATTTTATAAGCTTTTTACTCTTTTCCTTCAGATTTAAATTTAAAATTCTGACTATTTTATTTTATGTTAAAAACTCATAAATAGTAGTAATATTTTTGTAAGCAATAATAAAATTAGTGGACAAATTCATGTACGTACTATAAAATTAAATAATATATTTAATTTAATTATTAAAAAATAAAATATAACATGAATTTTAATATTATATTATATTTTTTAATAATTAAAATAAATATAATATTTAAAATTATATATAATTATACGTATATACGTATTTAAAATTGGTTACAAGTTGACTACTTGTAATATCAGATCTCTATTGGATCAACAATTCCTCGTATTTTTCATACGTAGTACACGTAACTCCAAAAAAAAAAAGGAAAAAGAATGTAAACTCAGGCGGCTCACGCTAGCCAAAAAAGGTCCAAAAGCAAACAAAACGAATTTAATCACACACAAACATGCCCTAACCATCAATCATTCTATTTCTCCCCCTCCTCCTTCGTCTTCTTCTGCTGCTGCAAACTCCTTCCACGTCCTGGTGAAGAGAGAGAGAGAGGAGAGAGAGAAATTACAGTGGTTATGGAGGTGGTGGAGATTGGGTTGCCGATGGGTGGAAACGAAATCGAGAGGGTAAAGTCCGAGAAAGATCGGGTTCGGGTCAAGAGGAAAACGCTGGATGCTGTGCTTGAGCAATGCCAGAGAGCTCTTCAGTTTCTCAATGATACTGGTTTTGTGGAGGATGAAGATGACGACGAGGATGATGACGAAAATAAAGGCGATGAGGCAGAGGAGAGACCTCAGGGTTCGTTGGCGCCGTGCCTAGATAGGGAAACTGAGGAGGTAAAGTTTTTTTTATTATTGTTTGAACTAGGTGAATTGTATTTACGGGATAATTGTAGCATTTTTTTTTTTATCTGTAGTTTTTTCTAGCGGAGAACTGGGAGCTTGATTTGGCTTGTTTGGTGGGATTAATTGTATTTAGGGTTCAGTTTTGTTGAATTATGGTAGTTTAATGTTTTTGGTTTTACTTAAATACTGTTGAATTGGTTATGCAATAGTAATTTGTGCTTATTTATTTTAATTAGTTGCTATAAATACCATTCTAAGACTTAATGGAAGTTATTTTACTGAATTTTGGAATATAACTATGGAATATGAATTGAAGAAAGTGCCGGTTTTCAAGGGTGGATAATATCTACTAGTTAGTCTAGTTATGAAGTTATGGCAAGGGAATTTGTTAACTACAATTTAAGCTTGATATATATTTTGGATGGACACCAGACCCTGAAGGAAAATATGTATCTAGGTAGGGAAAAGAAGTATATTAGTGATGAAATTTGTAATAGGGAATTTAAAACAACAAACAGGTGTTAACTGGAGTTGGGCCATTGGGGCCAAATGTATGCAAAATGAGCAAGACAAAATGGTATACAAAAACTTGGGTGGTGAACTAGTAAAGCTTTAGTAGTTGTTTAATGAAACAAGAAAATGTAGAAGTTGAAAATGGTGCTCTGTGATCCTTTTGTGACTGAGAATGTTATTATCGAAAGTCAAAGAAAGGTCAAAAAGCCATGGGGAGAATCCAACAAGTCATATACTATCCAGTAGAATAATTTCATTGCGATGAGCAGAATAATAGATGAAAGTATCAAACGTTCTGGAACAGATGGCTCCTTTTTATTGTCTCAAAACTCATTCTGACTTATATGTTTCAGATCGTCACATATTTCTTTCCTTTTTGGCAGTTACGCAGTCTCCTCAAATCAAGAGTTGATAGCCCTGATTTCCTTGAAAAGCTGGAGAATGCCCAGGTGTCTGTTCCACAAAATATGGCTGGTATGTTTCCTACAAATGTCTGACCAGCATTTTATTTTCTGCCCCCATATCCTTTACATGTAATAACTTTTCCCTCCACTGCCCGACTTTGATTCTCTTTTCTTAAAAAAAAAGAAGAAAAATTGGGACAACTTCTCTTTTATTGGTTTAAAACAACCAAGCATGTTATCTTCTTCATGGATTTCACAGTATTTTCTTTATGTGTTGGTTTAGTGGTGGTTGCTAATAAAATCCTTGTGTAATATCAGGAGAAGGTAGTTCCTGGGACATGGTCAGTGAAAATGATCTATGGGAAGGTGGAAATATTGAGTCAGAGGAAGAAGATTATGTTCTAGTTGGACAAGAAGATATAGTGGATGGAATTGCATGCTTTATGGCTGCATATCTTTTGTCACTTAAACAGACTAAGGTGTGCATTTTCCTCGTTATTAGAACTTTTAAATTTTCCTGCAATGTTCCATTTTTGCTGCTTTAGTCTTACAGTTACTTGCTTCTACAATTTTGTCTACCATGGATCTTGACGTTGATTAGTGCGCTTTCATAGACATAGAGCATTATCTTATATTTTGGTTGGTAATATAATTCACGAGCTACTTGGTGCATATGGACCACTGTGTGGATATTTTGCCTGTTGGCTTCCTTGGAAAAAGTCTGTATGCTTTCAGTCGTCACAATGTCTCAGCTGTTTCCTCAAATATCTTTCCATATAAGCAGCTGCTTTGTTAACAAATTTTGCTTAATTGAATGCTATGTTATGTTTTTTCTGCATGTCTAGAATCCTACTAGAGGACATATTCTTTCCGACTAGTGTTTTTTCTTTCTTTCTTTTTTCTCTTTTTTGACAAGCGTGTATATATTAGATAAAAATTGAGTATATATAGTGTACATGCTAAATTGCACATGCTGCAGTGAGATTTAGTTTTCATTTTCCAAGAATCCATTTAGTCCATAGCCATCTAGGTTTACAAATGCAGTAAAAGATATGCCACTGTTAGCACTTCTTGAATTCAGGTCACAGGGAGCAAGATTACTTAGTTGTACATGACATTTATGAATAATACATATATGTGCCAGTATACATGTCAATCCAGAACAATGATCGTCTTGTCATTTCAACTGAACACCTGCTCTAAAAGGGACACCAAAAAAAGTTTAATGCTTGTTATGGTTATATGGGAATTTGTGTAGGGCTATTCTTTTTGTTAAATATCTTGTCCCTGAAGCTTTTCCTATTTCTGTTACCTGTTTTTTTGGTTAAAATAATTAAAAGTTGGGCTTGATTTGTTTCTTTTTATTTAGCAGGATTTAACCCCGAATCAACTCCAAGACGGTGAGTATAAATGTTTTCCTTATGACACTACCTCAATAAATTCTTCCAATGAAAGCCTATCTAGCTGGATTTAGCTTTGTCTCATCCACATTTGACGTCCTTAATTGAGTATTCTATTCAGATATTGAGAAAAACAGAAATCTGACATGAGATTAATTTTTTTTAAGCCCTGAGCAAGACTTTCTCTCTGAAAAAGAAAACGGGAAAGTTTCGGAAGGCATGGGATGGAAGCAAAGTCATTTATAATGTTGCATCCTGGGGAGCAACAGCAATTGGGTACGTTGAGTTGGCCTAGTATCGCCTGACTGCTGTTTTCTCTTCTTCTTCTTCTTTCCTCCGTATCTTTTCTTCTGTCCTTTTTTTTGAGTAATTTGAGCTTCTACTGCCATGCAAAAAACAAACTTTTTAATATATTTTATGCATCAATGTCAAAGCCCAAGATACTACCCTAAATTTTGTTTTATAGTGATATTGTATTATGTTTATGTAGCTAACAAATGAAAAATAATAATAATAAAATCATGGTCAGACTTGGCTTGTTAAGTTGATAGGTTGAGAACTAGCAAATTTCCGTGGTAAATGCACTAGAAAATGGGCTAAAAATCTTAAGCTGGTGGATTGAGTTTAATGCATGCACCTAAACCTGGAGTCTTCACCTCACACAGGCTTCTTAGAAGTAGTTAAAATTGCTTTTATGACTATTTTATTGAGTTCTTGTTTTATTGTTGGAATATTATGGGTAACTAGCCTATTAAAAAACTTAAAAAAGAAAATAAAAATATGGAAAGAAAATTATTTTGTTTTACTGTTTATGGGTAAATTCATATATAGAAATGCAATAAAAAGTGCATTGAAGGAGATGCAATTCTTGTTCCCGTATAACCCATTAATAAAAATAGTATGAAAAGTAGATTGAACTCCTATTTACTTGTAGACTAGGCCTTTTAAGTCCACATTGGCGCTGTTATTAGAGTTTGCACTCATACAAAGTTTGATGGCTGATGAACAAGATTTTGTGTCATAGCATCTGCAATTACCCCTACAATTTTGCTGAAAGTGGTGAGCAAATGTATTTTAATAGAGAGAGAATAAGGTTGCACACACAAGTCATTACAAACATGACTTTAATATTAAATCTTCTTTAAAAGCTTTATTGCCTGAAATGTGGATTTTTCAGTTATTACCAAGTCAAACTCTAGATACTTGCTTAATATTTGTTGTCATTATACACACACACACACACACACACACACACACACACACGTATGTATGTATTTTTATATACCCTCCATTCCAAAAGAAGAATTGTTTGATTTTTTTCCTTGTCAATTTGCGAAATCCTTCAGCATAACCTAACTATGGGATAATTTCAGCATGTCCTAACTAGTTTGGGCGGGGTTATATAGTCCCGGGACATTAGCTCCTCTTTCACTGATTTTAGATGCTTTATGTTTGTCAATCTAAACAGGATATACCAAAACCCAGCTCTTCTTAGGGCAGCCTCAGCAGCCTTCTGGACCTCATGTCATGTGATATCAAAGCTTTTCTAGTTGTGCTGCTTGGAGAAAGCTCCGGGGATGTTTGGGACACTGCTGTATTCGTGCTTGTGCTGCCCAGGCAGCTTGCTGTTACACACAACTTTGTATCATAACTGCCATTGTTTTCGTGTGACATAGTGATTTGATTGATCGGGTGTTAGTTATTTAATCCTGTAAATATCTCATCAATTGAAGAAGCCTTCAGTTTGCAATTCAATTAAAATTATTTGGGATCATCAAAAATGGTGTTTCATTTATTATTCCGATTGTAGAAATTTTTTGTTCAATTTTCAGAGCAATTGATAGTTTATGGGGATCTTATAGTGGTTTAAAGAATACTTCCGCAGTTCCAAATTATAAGATTGTTATTGACTTTTAAAAAGTTAATTTAAAAAAGTTTCAAATTTAAAATTGGCATGAATTCAATTAGTTTATATATCAATAGAATTATAAATATGATGAATTACTCATAAAGTATTACATTTATTATTTTTTAAATTTAAGTGAATTGTATTAATTTTGAGTTTGAAAAAATTTTATATTGATTTTTCAAAAGTTTATAGTGATCTTATAATAGAAGGCATCTTTGATTTTTTTATGAGTATATATATCAACCTAAATTTATCTAAAAGGAATTTTTTTTACTTACTAATGTTGAGTAATGTTAGAGGTTTTAAATTTTTGGTCACACGTGCCATGGTATTAAATTTTTTAATAATATTTTATTACATAATCAACATGAGATATAACCGGCAAACACTTTTTTAGATTAAAATTACCAACATTATCTTATTAGTGTTACTCATTTTCATAACCCTCACTCACTTTTTCTCTTAGGTTAAAATTACAAACATAATCGTATTAATTGTAAAGAATTAGAACTTGATTTTTTATCTAGCAAACCTTTCCAAATATATAAATGCAAGGACTTTCTAAAAAGAAATACGTTGCAATAATTATGAAACTGAGGGAGTATATGTTGAGTGTTTTTTCCAAAGTTCATGATTTTTTTAAATAATGATCTTTAGTAGTTCTAGTTAGTTTGATATTTAAAACTTGAAAATCGTATGCATACTTTCTAAAGAATAAGAGTACCTAAGATTCTATATTGATTGTAAAGAGGATAATCTGTAACAAAGTTGATATATTGATCATGTTTTAAATGTAAATCCCGCATTAAATATTTGACATGTGTTTATAAGTATTAATTAATATGGATAATAAAATTATTTGCGGAACAAAAGGAAATGCATGGACACCGGACCAACACATTGTTGCGTTATTTCCTATTATAAATTATAAAACATTTTATTACCAACTTTTCTATTTTCTCCTCTCTTCTTCTTCTTCTTCCATATTTTATAGTTTTTGTTACTGCAAATAATAACAAAGATTTTTTATAAATTTTTGGTGTCTATCTTATCTTGGGAGGTAAGTTGATTGTTAAACCCGTTATAATGGACAAATATTATCTCAAGGACAGTTTGATTTAGGCATTTGTTCAGTTTTATATATACAGCAAGGTTGTAACAATCTCAAGACAATATTTTATTATTTAAACAATGGCTTATCGTGAAACAATATTAACAAGTACAGAAACTAATTAAAATAAAGGAATGATGCTATGTCTATGCAAGAAGAACTCGTGTAATCTCTTCAAGTTGAAGAAAATTCTCGGATAAACTAGAATTAGAAGACGAATCTTTTAAGGATCTTGTCGTAGAAAATGCATCTAAACAAAGTCGCGATTCTTCTTTTAAGAAGAAATCAAATCTTGGTGGGAATCAAGAGAAGAAAACAAAGATTGTTTGCGCAAACCAGACCATTTTAAAAAGGAGTGCAATGTGCAGAAAAATCAAGCAAACATGGTTGCATGTGACAACTTTTTAAACTAACATGATCGAAGATGATGTGGAGTGGTGGATTGATTCCGGCACAACGGAACACACTGCAAGGAACAAAAATATGTTCAAACCCTGTGAAAGATGAAAGATCTTTTCATAGAAAACTCTTCAATAACAAAAGTAATAGGTAAAGGCAAAGGGGTTCTGCATTCATCTTTGGGAAATTAAGACTTTTGACTTTGCATTGTGTTCTTCATGTTTCGCATATTAGGAAGAATTTAATTTATGTTAGTTTGTTGAAAAAAATAAGGTTTTGTTTGAGTCCGATAGCATTGTAATCTCTAAGGGAGGTGTTTATGTTAGAAAGGGTTGTGTAACTAATGGTATGAACAAATTGAACACAATCAATGAAATATCTTCTTCTGTTTATATTGTCACTTCTTTAAATGTTTGGCATGATAAGCTAGGACATGTCAATTATCGTATGAAAAATATGAATAATAAAGAATTAATTCCTAAATTGGATTTTTCAACAATTCACCATAAATGTTATGTTTTGGTTAAGCGAAGAATTGCTAAGAAACCTTTTCAAAGAGTTGAGAAGTACATAATTATTAAAACTAATACATTTTATTTGTGTGAATTAGATGAAATTTTAACAAAGGGTGGAAAAAAATATTTTATTACATTTATTGACGATTTTTCAAAATACTTATATGTTTATTTATTAAGGACAAAAGATGAAGTTTTGAAGAAATTCAAACTATTCAATACTGAAGCTGAAAATAAATTGGATTAAAATATTAAAACTTTTAGATTCAATAGAGGTGTGGAATATTTTTTTATGTTGAATAGTTAATACTTTATTGATTACTTTTGATATACCTTAAAATTTACGGGATAAAACATTAATGGTTACTTGTTATATACTTAAATGTATACCCCATAGAATAACTAATATCTCATCCTACGAATATTGAAAAAAGAGAAAACCTTTTTTGAACACTAGTATTTGAACGTGTCTTAATAATAGAGTCAACTGAAACTATTGAAGGGAATGCAATAATTGAATCTAGAGATGTTGAATTCTATAAGAATTCATTTTTCTTTTGAGATGACACAGAAAATGATGATCAAAATTCATCTCCTTTCATTACTGAAAAGGAAGAAGATGAGAATTAGGCCTAGAATAAGTGAAATAAAGATAACTAAGAAGTCATATAATTCTGATTTTTATATGTACTTACTAGGAAGAGATGGAGATGAAATTACTCTGTCTTGTGCACTTAGCGTAGAAGACTATTTTGTGGGAAATCATGATAGAGATCCATTGACATTTTAAGAAGTAATATCTTCTCAAAATTCAAGTTTTTGGCAAGAAGTCATTAATGATGAAATAAATTTTATTATGGTAAATAAAATATGAAAATTATTAGACTTACTCCTCAAATGTAAACTTATTGGTTGTAAATGGATCTTCAAAAAAAAATAAAAGAACAGATGGATCAATTTACAAGTTTAAAGCTAGACTTGTTAAATCATTATATGACCTAAAACAAGTATCTAAACAATGGTATGAAAAGTTTGATGAAAAGGTTGTGTCACATGGTTTTAGAATAAATGAATTTGACAAATGTGTTTATTCTAAACTCAAGCATGGCGGGGTTATATTTTATTTGTATGTTGATGATATGTTAAAATCAGTTGATGAAACTAAGGTATTTTTGTCTTCTTATTTTGACATGCAAGATATGGACGAGGCAAATATAATTTTGGGTATAAAAATTATTAAATCTTCATATTCTATTTCTTTAACACAATCTCATTACATACAGAAACTGTTAAAGAAGTATAATCATGAAAATCGCAGTGTCGTTTCAAATTTATATGATCCTTCTATTAAGCTAACACCTAATAAAGGAAAAATCACGTGTCTGATGTATTAAGTGCAATGTATTAGAAAGAGTATAGCTTTTGCAGTGGGTATGTTGAGTATACTCATAACTTGGGACAAATTCATTAGAATACAGTTTCTGCGGTACTTAAGTACTTAAAGGGAACTATGAATTATGCATTAAGCTATAAAAAATTATCTTGGGCATCCAAGAAACAACCCCTACTTACTATTCGACAGTGGAATATGAATTTGTTACGTTGGCAACTACAATAAAAGAAGTTGTATGACTTCGGAATTTATTGTTAAAGATTCCTCTTTGGACTAAGCCAATGACAACTATATCTATTTTTTGTGATAATGAAGTGGTATTATCACGTGCCTAACATAAGGTGCATAATGAAATGTCAAGATGTATAAGTTTAAAACACGGATATATAAAGAAGTAAATTTGTAACGGAGTTGTGGCAATTATCTATGTTAAGGAAAAAAAAAATTTGGTGGATTCCTTTGCCAAAGGCCTAGGTAGGGGATGTTGTAGGGAGATGGGCTTAAAGCTTTTAAACTGAGAGATACCCAACAAATGGAACCCAATTAATATTGGATTAAACATTTAATTACTAATTCAACGAAAAATATTTATAGTTATAACTGGTTTATGCACTTGAATTTAATGAAGAATTTATCTTTATTTCATCTCAAGGTAAAGTGCATGCTTGTATGGTAAGAAAAAGAGTAGGATATTTTCCTTTAATGAAACTATATTCTACAAAAAGGTACAATTCATATAAATACATCTAAAATAGTTTCACCTATAGAAGAGAGGGGAGTGGAACCGCTTCTGTGAGATTTAAAACTTGTCTCTAAGTTCTCTTATGAACTCCGAACTCCTAAGATGAAGCACACATCCTTTAATATGTTGGCTATTTTGACAATTATATGTGATATTTTTGCATGTTTGCACAACATGATGTCAATATAGAATACATAATCCGAAACTTAGTCTATTATGAATTCAGACAATATGGATATGTCAAACTATATAAAGGTTCAAGTTGAAAGACACCTTTATTTATGTATGAGATATCTATGATGTGAAGATGATAATCAAGACGGATTTAAGGAACTTTAAAAAGGAGGGGGAGGGAGAGGGGGAGGGGGGGAGGAATTGTTGAGTTTTTTCTCCCTAAAGTTCATGATTTTACAAAGTCTTGATCTTTGATAATTCTAGTTAATTTGATATTTAGAACTTGAAAAACTCATGCATACTTTCTAAAAAATAAGTATACTTGAAATTCTATATAATTATAAAGAGATAATCTATAACAAAGTTGTCATGTTGATCATGTTTTAAATGTAAATTCCATATTGAATATTTGACTATGTTATACTTGGGTTTATAAGCATTAATGTGAATAGTTAAATTATTTGTGGAATAAAAGGAAAGGCATGGACACCGGACTCCTCGTCGCATCGCCAGGTCTGGGGTTGCGATTGCATTGCATTAGCGCTTTAGTCGCACTTTGCACTTCACGGTGCCAAGTCGACTCTTATATTTTTGGACATTGACAGTTTTTAGGCACATATTTTTTAGACAGTAGTTAGGAGACAGTTTTTTACATTTGAAAATAAACTGTCATTTCCTGTTAGACATTGACAGTTTTCAAACACAATTTTTTCAAACAACACTTAAAAGACAATTGGAAGAAAACTGTCGTTTCCTGTTGGAATTGACAGTTTCACAGATTTTTCAGATAATAGTTAGAAGACAGTTTTTTACTGTTGGAAGAAAACTGTCATTTCATGTTATAAATATTACTTTTTTTGACATTTTATTACCAATTTTTGTGTTTTCTCTTATTTTTTCTTCCATATTTTATAGTTTTTGTTTGTTATTATTATTGCAAACAATAACAAAGGTTCTGATAATTTTCTGGTGTCTATTTAATCTTTGGAGGTGAGTTCGTTGATAAAACCCGTTACAGTAAATTGGGGATGAATATTATTTTAAGGACAAATTTAAGCATTTGTTCAATTTTATTCAACAAAGTTCTACTAGTATATTTGTTTGCAATTTGACTTTTGCATTAATCCGTTAAGACTTGCTACACATTGTATTATGAGTAGAATAGATTTCTCAGAGAACTATATAGGATCAGTATGGTTTTTCGAATTCTCTAACCTAATGCTAGGTTTGTGAGTTTGGAGGATGAGATGGGAAAGTACAAGAAGGAAATGGATGAGAAGGGATAATAATTTTTCTGTCATATTTTTGAGTTTTAGAAAGGAATGGAAGGGATGAGATTTTAATTACATTTTACCTTATTTGTGAGTTTAAAAGTAGGGAAGGGAAGGAAAATAATTTTTATTTTTAAACTACACTATTACTATATTACCCTTACCTAAGCCCTTACCTATAAATGTAATAAATGATATTATATATTTTGAGAAGTTATTTTTGGTAATACAAAATATTTAACTTTCCCATCCCTTCAAATCCTCCCACTTTTTGGGGAGAAGTTTTGAGCCAAAAATTAAATCATCTTTACCTCTAAATCCCTTCCCTCTCTAAAAAAAACTCACAAAAATGAAATTTGGAGAAAATTTAATTATTTTCCCTTCTTTTCCCCTAAAACAATCTTACAAACATGGTGTTAAAGTTGCTATGTATTTGATTGAAATGACATACTATTTTTACTCTTATTTCCTTTGTTTTTGTCAATTTTGGACAAAACTTCTAAGTTTTAGCTCCAGTGTAGCATGAGTAGCAGTTCAATGCATTCTCTGTGATTTATGCTTGCAACCCAATTTTCTTTACTTATTTGCTTGTTTATTCAAAAGCAATTCAACTTAATCAGAACGTTCCTTCTTGCCAATCTTTTTTCTCGACAGATTTTGGCGCGAAGCAGAACCCCTTTATTGAGATACAAGACAACTTCTATAGATAACTTCATATTTTTTAAATGTGCCCTTAATATAGATGAAAGAATTTAAAAACTCTGATCCGAGGCTAGAAATGATAAGTAACGATAAAATAAAAATATCATATTATTTTATAGTCTTAAAATAAAAATATACTTCCAACTTTTTGGAATGGGGAGAGTATCTTGTATGTAACCTTTGTTCAGAAGGTCCTAATTAAATATGGAAGAACCTTGTAGAAGTAGCATTATCATATATGTATAAATTTCTTTATATGCAAATTTGATATAAAGGGAGAAATGAAGTAGAAATGTAAAAATTAGCTATAATAATATAATAGGATAGAAGATGAGGATATTTTGAAGTGGGTAGCTAATAATTATTGAGAGTATAATATAAAACTTGGGACAATTCTAAGGAAATGAATGCTCCCATCTTTTCAACAATCAAAAACTTTAGTGGCACAATGAGTTCATTTTGGTACTGAATGAACAGCATTCAGAAGCCTTGCAGCTATTGGATCCATATCATATATAATATTATGAATATCAAATTGTCAACCAAGTATTTGTAAGTGTAATTATGAATAAATGAATGGTGACCCTCTAAGGATGAGGATTTGGTCAATCTGGAGACTTGAGTTGCCTACTCCCTTGACAAAATTGCACAGCCAGTATTTGAGTAGTTTTCCAGCCAAATTTTAGCGAGTTGACAAGCATTTGGTAGGGCCTTCAAGTTTCCCATACTTCAAAGCCCGTATTAGGACACGTCTGTCTGTCTGTCTGTCTCTCTCTCTCTCTCTCTCTCTCTCTTATACTATTTACAGCATACAAAACTATCTCTAATAGTAGTATGTGTTGCCCTTGTGGCTCGGAGCATCTTTGCAAAGCATTGAACGCACTTCAATGATAGACCTTGGTGGCTCTAGGTCCTTCTCTTGAAGAGCATTCCCAAGCAGCTGCTGCATCTGTGATGCAAAAGTATCATCCAGGATCTGCAAGTAATGAGAAGGTAAGAAGTCACAAGGCAAGAAATATATAGGAAATGTAGAAAGGAATAGGACGTTTCCGTCTTTGAGAAAAAAAGGGCTCAATTTGGGATGTATTATAAGATCCATTCTTGTCATTTAGGTCATTTAGGTGGTTTTTAGGATACTCATTTTAAACTTTTTCAAATTACCCTCGAAGCTCTCTGAATTTTACAGTTTCTTCAAAACTCTAGCCAGAGAAGCATATCCTCCACCACCTTAAATTAGTCATTTCTACTAGTAGTAGGTTAGGTTAGGATCACCTGTAGCTTAGGATCACCTCGTGTCAAGTTGAAAAATTAAGAAAAGGATGAGGGAGGAGGTTCCTAGGGGAGGTTTGCATCTTTAAACTGAATAGTAATAGTGAAGGGTAGAAATGGGCCATCGCTTAAAAATAAATTATAATATCATAATCTAGAGGTGGCTAGAGTTTGATTGGTGGAGTATAATGTGAAAAATCTTATATGAAAAGGTATCTACATATATTAGCAACAGAGACCCCACCAACTATACTTGTTTCCCTCGTCTTTCTTTGCTTGGTATTTTTTAATTTCTTTATTTCCATTTATGGGAAAAAGAGCCCTCCACTTTCACTTTGATTTCCCTTTTCCTCTTTATGAAACAAGGGAAATGGATCATTATCCTTCCACTTTCTACTTTTGCCACTTGACTCTTTCCACTTCACCTCTCTACAGAAAGCAATCTGACTCGCTTATAATTTTTGACTGTAACTACTTGAAAGTGAAACAATTTAAAAACCAGCAATCGACTAGGGGATAAAGAAGCTGCTCTTACAGATACAGCAATTCGTGAACCCTTATACCATGACCTATTCTCTTTCCTGTTCTCTAGAAAACTTAGAACATCCTGCATCAAAATTGAAGCATGAATGAGTGAAAAATATTGTAAAGACTGCAATATAAGAAAGTCCCCAGATGCAATTAACCTACCTGTCCCATCCGATCCCAGTAGCCTCGACAGATTGCAACGAATACATGAGTTTCAAAGATGGTATGGAGGTGATTTATGGTATTTGTAAGCTGCTCTATCAAGGGTTGCATTCTGCTTCTAATGTCCGTCTCACCGACATTTTCCTTTGAATCCTGAAGAATCTTTTTCAGTTTTGTACCACTCTGTAACCTTGTCTAGAGGATAAGAACAAAGAAAACAGTACACAAATCAAAACCTCAGTCAGAAACCTAATAGCTCATATTACCAAAAAAGAACAAGAGAAACGGAATAACAAGGGAAGCTATTTTATTTCTGCAAGCACCCAAATTCATGCTTTACATGGGTGGTCTATTGTAATCTTGAATAGAAAACTAAGAAGCAGGTAAATCCATAAACTATGAAATTTCAAAGTTACGAGAATTTATTGGAGAAGGATACTCACATTTTCTACAAGCTTTTCAATAACTGCTTGCAGATAAGTCCTAAACTTGGATCTAAGCATCACTGTTACTTCGCTTAGACGCTCGCCAGGAGCTGTGTTCCCTCCGTCAGGTATGCATGAACCCCTTGACTTCAACTGATGCTCTACCTTGGGGCGAAGAACATCAAGCATTCTCTTCATCGAGTTCAAGAGAATGCCAAGCTGGAAGATTAATCAAATTTCAGCCAAAGGAATATATTATTATACATTATAAAGTGTTTGAAATTTTAATGAAGTATATTTTACCTCATCAGGTACCACATAAGGACCTACAGAACGTTTGGCAAGCTTCTGCACATATTTGAGGCCAAATTTCTTGGATGCCATGTTCTCTTTTAATGGAGACACGACATCTGCATACTGTTTGTCCAGGGCCTCCACAACTGCCTTCTCAATGTCAGCAATGGCCTGTTTGTTATAGATGACAAAAACGTTAAATATCTCCGAGTTATAATTGCATGTTATCCTTTGAGAAATAAATAATATACAGGCATCCATAACAAGAGAACAAATTAGACCACGTATGCTCTTCATTCTTTCATTTTTTTGCTTTGTCTGTCTTTTCATTTTTCAATAATCCAGAGTTAAATCATGAAAGGCCACAAATATGATCTCTCAAGCAGCAAGATATCTCCCATGGAACAAAGGTATAAATACTTGCACAAGAAACTTCAATCCATTAACACTTGCACTGAACCCTAGCCTCAGTTATAGGTAAGTATCTTACAAGCTGGTTTTCAAGTTATTAAGAAAATTTGTGTAGATATCTAAATTCAATGGAGATACAAAAAAGCAAAAATTTAGATTAGACCCAAATACTCCATTAATATCATGCATATAGCCCCCAAAGCACCAGAAGGATAAGAGAATACTGCATCATGACTTACATTCTCCAAAGCAAAAGTATATTCTGGCCAGTGACTGATGATGACCTCATAATCATTCAGTGTTTCTTGCAGGCGGTCATACATCTCATCCACAAACGGGGTAGTAGAGTATTGTGTCCTGACTCCGGACCATTTCACCTGCAAAAGGAATAATTTTTTTAGCATCGAGGAAACAAAACATATATGAGGAATTGAGGATCACCTTATCAAATGTGAAATTTTTAAGGCATCCTTTACCAGGATGCTAACAATTGGTAAAACAAAATACCAAATTGTTTATGTATACTAGTAGTAACATGCAGAGCGACATAAAAATTCTCACAGCCCACAAATGGTACAAATGATGTTACAGTCACTAGTATAAATAACTTCAACGCTAAGTATGTGTACCTTGTCTAATTTGCACGTCTCAAGCAAAGCAAGGCGCTTATCTTGAATCCAGAGGTTGATATAAAAATGGAATAATTCTTTTGCATCAACTCCGCCTTTGACAGGACTGAGAAAGAAGACATTTAAGTACCCATAATAAGAAATATTTTAACAAAATCTGAGGAGAATAAACACAACAAATATATTACTTAATATTCCAGCTGGAAAGATCCCTTTGAAAATCTGCAGTTGCAATGACAAGTTCTGTTACGGGAGGCGAAGGGCCTGTTGGGGGACATGCAATGAGGAATGAGCGCAATCTACTGCATAATTCTGCGCTGTAAATAGCCGAGGAAAGATTCGGCAGGTCTATAAAACTGCAGACAAAAATTTAGCAATTAATTGTATAGATCGTATTGAACTTCTACAACTTGTGTAAAATCACATATTAATTTAACAGTTTACTACAACTGCAATTTCTGAAGAGATGTAAAATAGCAGCTACAAAATCTCAAGACAAGTGATATGTGAATAATTCATCAGCAGTAGATGAGATATAGTAACCTAGAAAAAGTATAAATGGGATATGATTCATCAATAACTGCCCCGTTTCCTGACATACTGAAATTTGGAAGCCAAGTTGTACTGTGGCATCAGTAAACTATTTTTGGTTTTCTGGAGTCACCTTTGTAAAATTCAAGTTTTCAATTTCTATTATATTTTTATTGCTTTTACTAACAACTTTCTTTCAAACTTCTTCAACACTAAAATTCCATTCCGACAGCCAGGCATGTCAGCAATGAATTGAATCAAAACTTTGATAAGCTGCATTACTTCATAGCTTAATGAAGAGATCACCATGAGAGCTATACTTTGAAGAGAGAGTAAGGAACTGTTATGAACATTGATTAAAGTACCGTGTGCGTCACAGGCACAAAAACTTTCAATACAGTTTTCAGGGTCTAATAATATAAAAAGCAGTTAAGCGAGCAGTCAACCTTGCATAATAATTTGGAGCAGAGTCTTATCTGTCATATGCAAAATTCCACAAACTTTGATTAAGATAATATTACAAGCACTAATATAGTGGCATACAACTATGATGTCTTCTCAAGTGAAAGAAAACAGAATTCATCACTGGAAAGGGAATTCGCATAATCTCTATGAATCAAAGCACCAAGATGTCACTGATATCATACATTATATTTCATTATTACTCTTCACTGTTATTTGGAATACGTGCTGCTTCCTGAAACCCATTTTCTAAGTATTTTTGCAGTTTCTTCCAACCACGTTATAAGTATGATGAACAATAATTTACATGATTGATGCTTAAAACAATTTGATCCACTCTCAGTGATGTAGGTCATCACCTTATTGATGCATGTAAAGCACAAAAAACTCTAGCCAAGAAGTTCAAATCTAGTAAATATAATCATCTTTTAGTTATAGCTGAAAACTACACTGGAAAAAATAGTTTAAACTATCAACTCATCAAAAGATAAAACTACATATGCATTTAACTAAAACAAGCAAATGAACGTTCTGAAAGATAGTGAAGTTGCAACACATTAATCGACAATCTAAATTATTGTAGAAGCTTCAACGTTCTCATGAAGTGAGAAGAAGAAAATTTACCTGGGAAGTATATCTTGATTGTGGATCTCTATATCAGTAAAAATCTCATTCCGTATGTTCAGGCAAAGAGATTTCATTTTCTGATAAGCAGTTGTGACAGTAACAACATCCATCAGAATGCCTTCATTATTACTGCTAACATATTCATCTGTCTCAGTCAAGTGCCTTCTTGATCTCTTTTTGGCAGCAGCCTGGAAAGATATGACAACTTGATAAATTATGGAGAAGTGGCGTCTCACAACAAGCATAACTATACTAATGTTAGTTTTTGAACCTGGAAATAGCTGTATAATTTGTTCTGTGGTTCAGGAGATAATATATCATGAAGAAGCGTATAAAGTCTGACTGCTGGCTCCAATGCAGGTGCTGCACGCCCAGTAGCAGGTTTAAAAACATCCATTATCCCAGATGATGCTGACTCATCTAAGGACTTGTAGTTTTCAAAAACAAGAGCAAAGACCTGTTCAATTTGGTCCTCAATTTCTCCTAAGATTCGGTTCTGATAAGGACAACAAATCATGTGCAATATTAGAAGGTACAACCGGCAGGCACCTTATTTTTAATCTAAAGTATTCTATTACAGCCAAAAAAAACAACTACAAAGAAATGGAAATTATATTGATGTACATGCAGTAATAAAACTGAATTGAAAAACACCGCCACTAATAACAGTTGTTTGAAACTGCAATTTAGGTTTTACCTCTTGATGACTCAGGGTGCTCTTACAGTTGCCCTTCATTACAACCGGCAATAACAAATCATATACTAGAGTGAGACAGTCAGCTGTTGGTGTAGCAACATCCATGATATAAGAAAGGTACCTGGAAATAAGCATTATAGATGTGTGTATCAGAAACCATTCTGGTATAAATTGTATTAGAAACTATTTCAAGTTGATTAACAGGCAAACAAGAAAAGCCAATATAACAACTATAACAACATCCCAGTACCTTAGCTTGCTGTATGCATCAGAAACTCCAAAATATGATGCAAATTCAGTGAGTAACCACTTCCATGGGCCATGCAGAAACAAATTCCTTTGCTGAAAATGTTGATCTTTCATTGCAACTTCCAGTACCAGGTCATATGCCACAGTTTCTGCAACAGAGCCACACTAGGAACCAAAAAGAAGATTGCTTAAAAATATATAATTTTCTCATTCTAATAACAAAAGTGCAAGTGCTAAAGCAATAAAAGACGAATATGAACACTTTTGAACACTTTCAGAAAAGAATCTATCTTGACATAATCACAAAAGACAAGTTATTGACATAACTTAAATCAGTAACTAATATGATAAAAATGATGCCATCTAATAAGTGGGAAAAATTACCTATCAAAGAAAAGAGAAAAGGAGGATGGTTTCTGATTTTCTGCACTCACTAAAGAGACAATAATGACAAAAAAAAAGTGAATTATGTACAGTAATATGGATGCCCTTCATATATTTGAGCATATCCAATAATTCTGTGACCAAAATTTTAGAACTCCACCCTATTTTATTTGTCCCAACTTTCATTTTGCTTATCCCATTTTAATTGTCTCATTTCCTATTTGATATTATTTTTATCTCATTTTCCCGATATTACCGCCATCTTTAACTTCATCCACTTTTTCATCAGAAACAACAATTCACATCACACTGGAAACATAACAAAAGCCTTTATTTTCTCCCCTTTATCTCTAGCCTTCTATATCTATCTAAAATGTGAATAAGCAAGAGTATTGGAGACCATAAGAAAGAAAGGTAGAAGAAATTAATTAGGTGGGAGAATAGAGAGACTTGGAGACCCCATTAAGAGAGAGAGAGAAGAAGAAAGTGGACATCACATTGGAAACATAACAAAATATTTTACTCTCTCCCTTTTCTCTATGCTTTCTATATCTATATCTATATCTATCTTTCCATGTGAATAAGCAAGAGCATTGGAGACCATGAGAGTGAATGTAGGAGAAATTAATTAGGTGGAAGGAGAGAGAGAGAGAGTTGGAGACTATATTAAGAAAGGGAAAGGGAGGAGAAAGCGGGAGTGGATTAAGAGAGACATGATTAATGGTATATTATGCAGGGTATTTTTTTTTTTTTTGGTGGGGGGGGGGGGGGGGGGGGGTGGAGTTTCTTAATACACATGTATTTTGTAACTAGGCCAGTATGGGACGGAGGGAGTACAGTAATTTAATTAATGTATTTGTATAAATGAAGCTTTAGTAACCATGAGAGAGAGTTGGAAACTATATTAAGAGAGGGAAAGGGAGGAGAAAGTGGGAGCTGATTAAGAGAGACATGATTAATAGGATATTAAGAAGGGTTTTTTTTAGGGGGGTTGGGTGCGGAGTTTAATAAGCATGTATTTTGTAATTAGGACAGTTAAAATGGAACGGAGTGAGTAAAATAATTTAACGAATGTATATGTATAAATGAAGCTTTAGTAAATGTTACAAAAAAGCAATCACAGAAACACCTCCTCTTTTTAATTTCGTCTAGTTTTTCTTGGGTAAAGAGGGCTTCCATAGAGTCATACTTCTTTTGCCATCTAATGGACATAAATTTTTCATAAACTCCAAAAAGGTAAACTGGAGTATCAGTATCTTAGTTTCTGAGGCTTCATTCTACTAAGTAAAATCATAGTCATAACTTAACAAAGAAAAAGAAAAATCCACACGGTCATATCTAATCAAAACTTATGATATGCAATTATAAGAAAATTGTGGGTTCAAAACTATGCAACTTCATGCATGGGCTCACCTTAAGATGACTATTTTCATCTAAAGTTGTTGAATAGTTTATAAAGAGTTGAACTTTTCCAACAAGTTCATGCTCTGGTTCTCGATAAATAAACCACCAGCGTAGTTTGTCGCCCTGCAGAGATCTTCGATATTAGTCTTCACCTGAAACAATTATCAGAACTAACTAAAGATTAAAAAAATAAAAGGATTCATAGAAAGAACTTCACTGGATCTTCGGAAATCGTAGCAACTTGGGCAAGGACACGACCATAATTCTTCCCCTTGGAGTCTTGGACTTCAACAATTAGATCATCTCCTAGGCTATCTGGAAAGCTGTAAAGTCATTAATGCCTAATTGGTTAATTCAAACATTAAAATAGATAAAAAAAGATGTTTAGCACAGAAAGTCTACATACAATACATGGGTTTCACCAGATCCAGGTTGCATCCGTATGGAATCCTCTTCAGCTGAACTTTTAAGTCTTAGCAAACAAGAGTATGTTTCTGATTACATGAACAGATTTCCATGTTAGTTGATTGTAGTATGCAGTTACAGCTGTAGACTCAGTTAGACACAACACAAACATTTTGAACCCATTATCATAAGTTCATTAGTCATTAACCATCAAAGAATATGATTCCATCAACATGACACTAATAGGTTAAACAACTATGACATGGAGGCTCAACCATTTAAGTCATAAACATAAATGTTAAGGAATGGTAAAACTGATTCTCAAAAATTGACTTGCCAAAGGTTGGGAACAAAGAAGAATTATCAATAAAAACATTTTGGATAAATTTTCTCTTTCAGCTAACAAGATATAATTTGTGCCGCACCTATGGTTTTGACATAGAATGCACATACCTTGCACAACATCATAGGAAGATGAACTGTTTCGTAAAGTTGTTACACCAGTTTTTAGTAGTCCAGAGACTTGTTTTATATATTGCGTGCTCGCCTGCACATATGCCAGGCTCTGGCGTGAAAAAGAACCATTCCCAGATACTCGAGGCGCGAAATGAATTTTCCGAACCGCTTGCCATCCAGAAGACAGTTTTGATTGAAAATTAGAAAAGTGGTATCTGACAGATTCCAGTTTTATTTTTGGTACGGATGAAAAACTGCAGCCTGTAGGTGGGTCCAGGGACATTTTCACCTTACGAACTGCACAATGAACAATAAAGACAGTTCTATTACCATGCACATAATCAGTTGGACCATCACTATAGATGTTAAAACTACCTTGAACCTTCATCTTCCCAACCATTTTCTTAGATTTCGGGGCAGCTCCTTCTCCAGCAATTTCCGAAGAGCGCTTTACCAGCAATTCTTCCTCTGATTGCAGTAGAACTTGCTGCAATCTGGAGTTCAAACACGACAAATAGAAAGATTATAAAAATATCAATAAGATTGCTACTGTTTTCACAGTCATAAATTCAAGACAACATTCCTATAAGGCTATAATATGTAGACATTTAAATTGAAACTGAGTGTGTATATTCAACAGACCCACACACACACACACATGTTGTTAGCATATTCATAACACGATAGAGCTACTACATAGCTGAAACATGGTCACATGATTCAAAAACTCAAAGGGCATTCAGACTTCCTCAAATGTGGTTCTATTTATCTTAATGAGAGATATCCCTCCTTCCCTCCCTTCTCTCTTCACCAAATAATTCTTTACTTGACAAGTCATTGATGAGATATTCCCCAGCAGAAATGGACTGTTACTCATTTGATTGTAAGCATTTGGTCTTGAGGTTTTCCAAAAGGCTGCAAATCTTTGCATCTAGGATCCAAGTATAAATTAAAATGGTGAAAAGATTAATTCAGTCCTACTGAGAAGATTTAGAATTCAATTGGATAGCTGGATAGGAAATCCCTCCGTCCTTCTGCACTTGTTTGATTCTAAACATCCGGCAACGGGTTTTCTAAAAAGATTGTAAAATTTGCATCTAGGTTTCTAGGAGAGATGATATAGCTGGAAAGGCTAATGTAGAGTCTACTGACTAGGTCCTAAATTCCATTTGATGGCCGGATATTAAAACCCCTCCCTCCCTCTTATATCTACCACTACCGTAATATTTGTCCAATTTATTGCTAGAAATTCCTTGAAACAAACGTAGAAAATGGAACGAAAACAATGTTTTAAAAGGCGCTAGGCGGGAGGGCGGGGGGAGACCTAGGCGGAATTTTTTTATTTTAAGTCAATTTTAATATTTTATCTTATATTTATCCAAACAAAACAATAATATAAAACAAAACAATCTATAATAAAGGTTTCTGCCCCTCGCCTAATTTCCTTGAGGGATTTTTTGGCCGCCCTAGGCCTAGGAGAGGCGCTCGGGAAGGGCCTAGCGCCTAGGCCGCTTTTTAGAACACTTAACGAAAGTAGCTCAATTGGACATGATGGCATAGTGGATGATAACACTAGAATAAACTTACCCGAATGTGTTCCGCAACATAGCACACTCATTCTCAAGAAACATGGGCGCTTCCATGCAACCCTTTGCCCAAGCATGAAGGCAGAGCCGAACACATGCATCATATGCAATTACTGCATGCCATGGCCCTAGCGCACTGAATTTGATCGATAAACATTGAGGTTCAGCGTGAAACTTATATATGTAATTTAATATCAAACATTATGAAAATAAAATAACCAGTAAATATCATTTGTGAAATAATACAGCCAACTTCAGTCTACTAAGTGGTAAAAAAAAATACCTTGCGTGGAATGTCGGAAGACGAGTAGGAAAAGAACTTGAAGGTACCCCACTTTCTGCACAAGCTGCAGTCCTAAGAAACAAACACAAGGGAATAATTTATTAAACTCAAAGCTAACAGAACATGAGCAAAAAAAAAAGGAGTATACCAGTATTCCTCCAAACGTAAGTTTCTTTACATATTGTTTTCCTAAAAAAGGAGAGTATAAAAATCTGTACAAACCTCACGGATACGTCAGGAATCTCCCGTCGAATATTATTCTGTGAATTGACAATGGGCGACTTTCTTTCCATACTATTTGGATTCGAAAAACCTTGTGCATCTGCTGCCGAAGGCATGCATTGTGCTCCGAAGGCAGGAATATGCTCTGCATCTTGATTGATTTCCTCAGTAGCACCAGAAAATGGAGGTGCACTGGGATTGTCATCATCAAACGGCTTTTGATTCTGCAAGTTTCTTGCATTAAAGTCCTGAGAAATTGTTGGTTTAGCAGGACAAACATGCTACATTATGTAGCTGAATTCATAAAAAGTAGTGGTTAATTATACAATTGACAAGCTGATTTCCACCACTATACTTTGTTGTTCAAGAAACAGTTAGCTATCGACAGATATACTCATACAAGAGTTTGCTCTTCAACAAATTATTACTTTCAAATGCCACTACAAATGCATCCACCACTCCTATCCTAAGGCCGAGGGCACAAGATGAAGTTTCTCTATAGATTTGCATCTAATATGCATCTTCATTGATATTAAAGGATATTTGTTAAACTTCACTAAACATTTCATAAATCTTATCGTTATGTGAAGTGCTCCTGCTATTACAATTTACACATAAAATGTAATGCTGCCAGTTAGAGATTTGTGGAATATAGTTCTCAATTGAAGGTTCATATCTAGTTAACCCTAGCAAACCTTTGCATTGATGCAACCTATGTACAGATCTCTTTTGTGGTGTAATATGTTCCATTGACCGTAAATATCCTAAAATATGTCCATCCCACCTTAAATTTTATGATTTGAAGGGAAAGATGTAACCAAGACGCACAAATACCACACCAAAAATTGATCATTAGTAGAATGGCAGTAAAAGGAGTGAGGACTAAACAGTTGTATTGCCTGATCGTTGGGGGAGAAAGGCAGGTCTTCCATTTTTAATCATCATCACAGATATTATCATTGATTAGTGCATTCTTTATCCAGTGAACTTTGATTTGTAAATTCTTTCACTAAGTACTTCATATACTTAATTCTGCCATCACAAGGAATCATCTAGTTAGCCATACACAACAATATTCCCATCGAACGTGTTGTTCAAAATAGTTCATTTGTTACTCAATTATAATTCAAACAAGATGATTGTCTTATTTTCCAGCTGCATTAAAAAAAAAAACTAATGACTTGCCCATCCTGTATAGCATACATCAAACAATCTGTTTTACAATAAAATCCTTTTACAACCAATGCATCACCTTGTTCAACCAAAAAATTGAATGGTAACTTGATTGGTCAGTTAATCGATGCAAGAATCAACCAATGAATTGTTTCTCCTAAATTAGAACATTTTATGGACTTCACCACAGGTATAGGCTCCAGCACAACATTTTAATAATCAAAATCTCATGTTTGCTTCTAAATCGAAGTAAAAGAATCATCCACATAAGCGGTTAAATTTGAAATTCCTATAAGTTTCATCTATTAGCCATAAGAAGAACCTTAAAAGTAAGACGAACAATTGAGCACCTGATGTACAATCCACATATAAAAATAACAAATAATTCAATAATTGAGTATATTCCTGCCCCCATCCCTGTCGTATAATGCAAACAAATGCTCTTAAAATATTTCTCAGTCACCAGCACACATTCAATATCTTAAACACATAAAAGTTGCTTTAAATGCTGTAAAAATGTTACAATTTAGCATTAGTGTTCTCTTTCAACTAATATGAGCAAAAAACTGTAAGATGGGGAAGATGCCAACATGATTTCAGATGCATTGACTTTTTGCAGTTTGCCCAATTAACAAGTTGTTGCATGTAACTTAGATTTTCATTCACTCATCATACAACAAAAATAGATTATGACAAGATATATTACCTTAAAAAGTTTGAAAAACATAAAACATCAAGTTGGGGAAAGATTATTTCTATAAAACAAGAATTCGATCATCATCACTAACCACCATAACTAGGTTCAAACCAAAAAATGCGCAATTGCTGTATTTTAAATACTAAATATCTATAGAAGCACATATTCCTCAAAATTTGAAAGACAATCAAAAGTAACTTTAATCAAAAGATACCTTCTTGGAAGCACCTTCTGTATTCACCCGTGAAGGCCCACTAGAAGCATAGCCCTCAGAAGCATACACCTTTTTACCAGGCAAACTTCCATTACTCCTCCCCACTTGGGTAGATGAAAACTCAGAGCTTGCAGCCGAATCCGATGATTCATCCTCGGTAAAGCCATTGGTTCCAACTGAGTACCTATTGGCGCCCTTCATGGGTATGCCCACCACAGTCCCACGTCCTCTCCCAATGGTTTCTCTCGAGGAACTAACATCATCTGAATACAAACTGTCACTTGCATATTGAGTTTGCCTTTGCGCAGGATTATAGTATCTTCTAGCTGCAGCATTGGTAGGAGCTCTAGCATCCTGCGGCGACGAGTCTAAGGAATATCTACCCCCATAAACCTCCTCTGAATCCGTGGACATATCATTTTCTGACACGGATCCACTATCAACTTCTCCTGGAATCGTTCTAGAAACCGGGATCACCCCAGGCAAATGCCCACTTCGGAATTTCGACGGCGGAGGCAGTCCAAAGCCTCTACTGCCACTTCTAATATTAGAAATAGGATCTATCCGAGTTCTTTGGTTTGACATTGAAAAAGGAACTTCTTTCTTCTGATGATTAACAGAACCCTGAATTAAAATTCAAATATCAAAATTCCAGATGAGGCGCAAATTCACAACTACCCATTAACTTCAATTCACATTAAAAAAGCATTACATTAGATAAATTCAAAGGCATTGTGCATATCCAAGAATAAAAACAACAACAACAACAACAAAAATCTAAAAACAATTCAAGTAAATCAACCCATACTTAACTGAAAAACATTGACAAAAATCAAAACTCTTAATTAATGAAGGAACAAAAAAAGGCAAAAAAAACTGACCTCTTTAACCCAACGAAGGGCACTATTGTCAAGGCCTTCAGTAAACATCCTCCTTAGAGCTTTAGGCTGCAATCACCTACACCACCATAGTCGAATTTTCACACTCACTGTGAGGGGGAGGGGGGGGGGGGGGGGGGGGGACAGGAAAAAGACAAAAGGAAACAACAATCTTTATGCAAAACAAGAGTAAAACTTACATACTAATCAAACTCCAGACACTTAATGGGCGAATTGGGGCTCAAATTAAACCCAAAAAAGGGGGAAATTACACTAATGCAGAGGGTTTAAGAGAAATCAGACGGATCTAGAGAGATAACGAGGATAAGAAGATCCTAGATCAACTCTGTCAAAAAAGAAAGAAAATTACAGCAATAGAAAGTAATGGATTCAGCCTGGAGAAAAGGCTTTTTGGGTTACAGCTCTTTTATTGTCCTGTGAAGTTAGTAGCAGAGAAAAAAGAGTGCAGAAGAAGGTGGGCGAATTAGTAGTTAAATTAAATATAATTTATAATTATATTTAAAATATTAAAAAGATTAAATTAAGAAATTTGATAGTTTATGAATTATAATTTTAATTATATTTAAATGAGAAACTAAAAAAATAATTTATAATTATATTTAAAATATTAAAAAGATTAAATTAAGAAATTTGATAGTTTATGAATTATAATTTTAATTATATTTAAATGAGAGACTAAAAAAATAATTAGAATTTTTTAAAATTTATTAATTATTTTAATCTTTTTATATTATAATCTACGGAATAATTTATTTATTAAAAAAATAAAAAAATATATTTTTTTATTAATATCATATAATCTATAAAATAGTCTAATTACTGAAAATGCTGGAGCTGCCGATGGTAATTGAAATGGATTTTTCTTACTTTTTCTCTCTCTCTCCATAATGTACACAAGGAAATTATAAAAAAAAATAATAAATAAATAAAATTTTGATCTTTACTCTATTTCGAATATTCCCTTTTTCAAATTAAAATTATTTCGAACGAAACGATCCTCCTGTGAAAGAAAAACACAAGTTATGTCACTAACAACGTTGTCGGTGCAGACGACATCGTTTTCCATGGATACGACGTTGTATTATAATGATTGAGACTTGCGTTATAGAGATTGAGACTTGGGACGTAGTGAAGTGGGCCATACGTTTGGATTTGTGGTACACGGTATATTTTTGTGGGATACTGCTGCATATATAAAAATGGACAATTTTACCTATATTATAATTAAGTATTATATATATTTTAATATTTAAAATAAATAATTTGATATGAATTTTTATATTAAATCCCATTTTTTAATTATTAAAATCAAAATATTATATTTAATATTTGTACATTTATACTTATCTCATAAAAATTAAACACAAAATTAAATATTATATTTAATGATTGAGATGAGATACATTATGTCAGTGATTTTTGTAAACTTATATTTTTCTATTCTAATGCATAATATTATATATATCTTAATTTTTGTATTAAATGGAGCATTATATATCTTAAATTTTGTATTAAATAATGCATTATCATTATATTAAATAAATTAATATTTTATAAATAAAAATAATAATTTCATATTTCTTTCTTATATAAATAGTAAATAGTGCCTACCTTCATGTGAAAAATAATTTTATAAAACTAATATTTTTTTACTTGTCAAAATATTAATTTTTTATATTTGTTAAATATATTTTTGTATTAATTATTTTATAAAATATTATTTATTTTACTCTCTCACGTAAGAGAGTCTTGTCTATATCAAAAAAAATTAATAAAAAGATTGTTGATTTAATGATAATTGGTTAAATTATTAATAAATCTTTGAACTTATCATGATATAACTATTTAAATAATAATTATTAGATTAAAGAGTATGTATTGAATAAGATATTTTTTGTAAAATATATCAAGAAAAGGAGAATTAGTAAAAATATATAAATAAATAAAAGCAAGAAAAAGGTAAAGAGCCGAAAATAAAGAGCACCATTAGTGGTGTGGTGTCCTTTAAAAAGGGTAAGGTGGAGGCCTACGTGGCATGGAGGCTGTCCGGTTCTTAAGCAAATTAATTAAAAACGAACAGAGAAAGTCGAACGTTGGAGTGGGAACACAGAGATGTGGATGGTTTGCTTAGGTAGGAAGAATTGGTCACATGGTTGTGGTGGGTCCCACTACCGTACTGGACTTATTAAAATCCCTTAATTACATACATTAATAATTAATAATTACAATCCTGTCTCTGTTTGACCATTGCCGGGAGGTTCTTTGCACCAATAACTCTTGGGCGCATGATGCTAGCGATTGTATAACACTATTATTTATATATATTTAAATTATTAAATTTTATAAAAAAATTATTAGATAAATGTTATAAATATTTTAAAAATAAAAAAATAAAAAATAAAGATATTTTTTGGATCGGTCTCCCTAAACACAGTCTCTTTGCAGCATAGAGTTGTTTGATAAAATTAAATAAAATAATTTTAAATATTTAAATAGTTTGAATAAATTAAATGAAATAAAATTTTGAATATTAAATAAAAAAAATTATTTGATAATTGATATTTTTGAAATATCTGAATAATAATTTTTTACTATTTTATCCTTCTAAATTATGCTGAACAAATATATAAGTATAAACGTATTAAAAAATAAATTTAAGACAATATTATTATAGTTTTATTATCATATTATTATTATTAATTTGATACTTATTATATTTAATTTAATACAAAATTATTATAATTTTACTATCGTATAATTTTTTTCTAATAATTTAAGTCACTTGTTTTTTGAAAGAGTACCGACTCACCATCCCTGTTCATAGGATTAGGAAAAGGGAGTTTTAGTAACAAAAGGAATAGTGGAGAGATTATTTTATATTATTAGATAAATGAACGCTATATTCTTTTTTTTATTTATATATTTATGGAATTTGTAATGAGATCTATAGATATATGAAGAAAAAAAATATATTCTTTATTTACTCTAAAAACATAAAATAGTTTTTCGGAATAGTGTGTCCCTCTTCCGTCTTCCATAATCATCCATAAGAGTCCCTGACAATTTGGATTTTCTAAAAAATATTAATTTATTTTTATTTATAAAAAATGAATTCTCATGATATTTTAAGTAAATTGGAGGGTAATTTTTTTTAGAAGATTTCTGTTACCAAAAAGTAAAAATAGATTAGTTGGTTCAACTTGTTATGAAAATATAACATACAAAATTCAAATTATATTTTTCAAAGTTTTTAATTAGAGAATAAATTCGATAAGGACTACAGATAAATTGGTGTCTTTACATGATCCAATAAAAATCTGTAAACTCTATAATTTGATAAAAAAAAAATAAAGGAATTTTGAATGTATTAAAATTATAAAATAGATTTTACCATGATAAATAATATTATATAATCTGTTAAAATAATCAAAACTCCTTAATTTTTTCTAAAAATATAAATTTGTTTGATTTTTATTGAATACTGTAGGGTTTCGACACAGTGAAAGCAACGGAATTTAAAAATTTTCGAAATCCTAAAACAGGATCCATGCGAAAAACAGATTAATTAGAGGTTTAGAATTTATTTTACCGATTATATAAGCTTGAATGGAGACGCTGGTGAATTCTGAAGCAGCCTTGAATCCTCAACACAATCCAACGATTGCGTCTCTACAGTATCCACACGAACGTTTCGCGAATCGTCCCACGATCTGCAGCAAAAGGAACTGCGGTACTAGCCACCAAGATCAGGATTTCCGAATTATTTTTCTCTCTAGTCTCTTTCTAAAAGCGGCTAAGATTTTAGTTTTGTTTCTTACGTGATTAAGACTACTGATATATCATATATATAGTAGTTAATAGGAATTAACCAAAACCTAATTTAATTAGAAAAATAAAATTCGAGTTTATATATATTATATCTTAATTAAGTCCAATTTAATTAATATACATATATATAAATTATCCTATTAATTTAAATTCGTAATTTTAAATACTATTAATCATATTGACATATTTAATACTTACAATTTAAATTAATTCTTTTTTTAAATACGTTCTAAATGTGTGACCCTATAAGTTATTATTATGTTGGCAATAATTTTAAAATCATATTATAAAATTATAAACAGTGAATGACATCTAGTAATGCATCACTGCTACCCAAATAATAATAAGATCGGTGATTCGATGCAACATTTTCGTGACCAATGTTTCAATGCAATTTAATCATTTTAACCTTGACATCCAAGATTAAACTCGAGGCATGGAAAGTGTCATACTCTTCATAATTTAATCTGAGTTTTCTTGATCAATGAGTAGACTATATGAAACAAATCACTATTTGAGCATAATCATGCATTTTATAGTCCTATTCAATCAAGAGACCTATGAATATCACCCCTAATATATATGAGGGTTAAATTTCATCTAGATCATTAATATTCCTGACACGATTCATGATGTACCCAATAATCACCTTTATTGTGCACCATATTAAAAGTAACATTTGATGATATCAAAGTACATAAATTCTCGTGTAATAATATAGTGATCTCAGGTCGGAGGATCATTACATCATTGTCACTATGAGAATTTCTTATGATACTTTGCATAATGCTCCATATAGAATTCTCATGGTGGGTCAGTCCAGTACATTGTTCTCTAACATGTACTTATGCATTGACTCAAATATCTTATATATTTATGACCAATGAGATTTGTCCATCAGTCAATCCACATATTAGTCTCAATGCATCATTGTTGTCCCATTAACAATGATACTCGACTAGGGACATTTAAGAGTAATGATACTAATTGTAATTATATAATCTCATGTTCAAGTCACATACTTGAAGCTATATAATTTGTATAACTATTCTAAGGACTTTTATTATGCTAACATTTATATAAAGCAGTAAATGAAATCATAATAAAATAATCCACTTATTCAATCAAATATAATATCAAAAATGTTAAGTAATTACATCAAATAATTAGTCTATAGGGCATAAACTCTAACAAATACTGTAAAAATATTAATTGACAGGCAATTTGTATAAAATTAATTTAAAATAGGTGAAAACTAACCATGCATGAGATTTTACTTCAAATTTTAAAAATATAAGTATGCGGTTAAAATGTGTTTAATTGTATATCATGAAATTTATTTATGATAATATAAAATAACACAATATCTTCCGATCAAGAAAATTAGATAACGTCATAAAATTTAATATTTTACTTTCACTACACTACTAAATTAAACGCTTAGTATATTTAAGGAAAATTTTTAAATTTTTTTTTTTAATTTTAAAATTTTAATAATAAAACTCTTTCGATAAGTTTGTCGACGCTGGGATTTCGGTCGTTTCGTTTTTTTATAATTAAAAGCCCCTTTCCAATTTTAGCCTTTAGATTAAGATGTGACTTTTGAAAAGGGTCGGCTTAGTGTCGACGGGGTTTTCGAAATGTCGAATTTTTATGAGCCAATTGACCAGAGTCGCCAGTTGGTATTGTTGAAATGGATGTACCAACTCATCCGAATTTTGTTTTCGTAATCGTAATGGCTCATATGTGACTCCGAATTAATTGGTCCGCAAACCGAGATTCATAGAGTTCGGGGGCTTGCTTAAGTGAGGGGAAGGTGTTAGGCACCCCCCGACTTCCGTGAAACACGGTTACCGCTATCTTGATGTTTTTCTATCCTTTTAAAATCTTAAAAAATATGTGTGTGTGTGTGTGTGTGTATGTGCCTAAATGAATGTCGTTGAAATGCTTTACTTTGAAAGTGCTTCAGAATCTCGTTAACCCTATGCACGAAGGATTTGACTTAACCGAAAAGTTCATTTTTTTTGCTTTTTTGTTTCAATAATAAAACCGATGATATTTGTAAAACATATTTTTCAAACCCTTCGTCAAATAGGAATAGAGCTCATCCGACACTTACAATTTTATTTAGCCTACGAGTGATCTAATATCCTACTTTGATTGATTTTATGAAAATCTTTATCTTTTCATTCAAAAATTCGTTTTCTCATGTCGGAAGGGAAAACCAAGCACCAAAATAATGTGGGAGCTATTTGTGGGCATGTAAGCCGTCTAAATAGCCCCAAACGCCCACAATCACATATTCCATTATCACGGGGCCTTAAACCCGATTTTCGATTCGACATCGTTTTAAGGCCCATAAATTACATATATATAATACAAATGCATCGCCATCGCTACGTACGTAAAAATTATAAAATAAACTAAAGGGATATCATCGGGAGGTTAGGAGGAGATTCCATCCGCCATAAATCCTCTCTAACCGTCCCTAATCCATAGATCTACAATATATTGACTACATTGGATCTAACTTCAAAATACACCGAATCAAACTACTTAAATAACAATGCACCAAATATTTTCGGATCTAACAGTAGATCCACCCAACAAAAGCACAAATAAACAAGTATTTACCGATTAAACTACCAAAACAAGATAAGATATTAAATCTAATAGATCTATAAAACAAGCACCAATACGAAGAGAGATTGAATTTTTTGCCTTGATATTGATAGAAATCACGCACTAGCACTCAAATCCAATGTAGGATACAATGTATAGCATGAAGATTGAACAAAATGAGAAGAAATCTCACACTTTTTACCAAACCCGAAGGTTTCTGTAATATCCCAGATATTTTCAAGATTTTAACTAATATCTTAATTGATTTTATTAAAGGTTAAGGTTTAAAACCTAGAATGTGAGAAGTAAGATGTGTAGAAAATAGGTGAACATTTTTTTTTAACATAATTTATTTGTTAGAAATTAAATGTGGGAATATTTTAATGATGCATGTAGAGAATTTATTAAGGAAATAAATTCAATTGAGAAGTGAAGGTAATTATATTAATACGTATATACCTAAAGTGTGCTTGTTAGCCAAATAAGAGGATGAGTAAGTTAATACTCAATTAAGCTAATAAATTAATTAGTTTAAATATGGTGTAAGAAGGAAACTTATGAAATATAATTAACTAGGTTAATTATATTAGTTAAGAGTTAAAGTTATAGAAAAATTAGAATGATTGTCTAGAATGACAATATTATGAAGTTAATTAATTAAGTAATTAACTTAATTATTAAGTTGTTGTATAGAGTCCATTAATGGATTTGAAACAAGCCCAATATGAGAATATTTGCTTGAAGGTGGGTAATTAAATAATAAGCCCAAATGTTATGTTGATTATAATCCAAGAGGTAATTAATATAAGTCCAATTAAATTATGTTGGCAAGTATTGTATATAATGTGGTGGTAGTCCAATTACATTAATTACCTAGCCCAAGTTATAAAGATGTATGAGTTGTGTTGGGTAACCCAAATAATTAAATAAGGGAGCCCAATGCAAAATAAACTAGTAGCCCAAATATTGAGTCCAAATTTAAAAGTCAAATATTGGTCAATATGTTGGGAGAATAAATTCAAGTATTGTTAAGTGTAGAGAATTAACTAATGTAGGGTTAATTGAACAACCCTAGTTGGTAGATAAGAGAGAGCATTAACCAAACATTGGTTAAATGCTAGGTGGGTGAATTTGATGATGAGAATTAACTATGGATGAGTTAGTTGAGTAACCCTAGGTAGTAAATAAATTAAAGATTTAACTATGCATGGGTTAGTTGTAGGAAGAATATTATAGATACAATTATGTATGTATATAATTCACCAAGGTAGAATTGGTAGTTAACCATGGGTTACATGTTGTAGAGAATTAACCATACATTGGTTAATGGTTAGTAGAAATTGCAAGTAATATATAAAGGAAAAATGGTGGAGTGTTGACCAAACATGGGGTCCCACTTGGAGATTGAGTAAAGATGCATGTTGCTTGTATTCAATTTAAGTTGGTCAATTCAAGATATGATGTAATTTAAATAAGAGGTTATTGGTGAATATGTAGAGATATATATGTTGAAAGTATATGAATTGGTAGAGAGTTAACCAATGTTGGTTAAATGAATTAACCTTCTTTGGGTTAAGTTGTGTAGAAAGAATGTGTAGACATATAAAATATGTATACATATTTGGTGAGAGTTAACCAAGCATTGGTTAATTGTTGGAGGATGATAAGCTTTAACTAAAGTTGAATTTGGTAGATCAACCCTAGGTCACTTGATGTGTTAGTAAGTTAACCACATTGTGGTTAATTGTTGGAAGATATGTGGATGATCAATTGAGACCATGGTTGATAGTTAAGTTAACCTAGGTTACAAAAGTAAGAGTTTTAACCACACATTAGTTAAGTGTTGGAGAATGATTGCTTTTTCTTTACTCAATTGGTTGCTTGGAAGTTATCTTGATGTAAGTCAATCACCTTGTCATTCACAAGGTCAATCACTCCAATAGTAATTACAATTAGCCCATAAATTTACCAATATTAGTTGATTAGTAAGAGTTAATGATGATTAAGGGTGTGCTATAAATATAGTGCTCCACACATTGGCTATGTTTGTTAGTCATTTGTCTAGAATTTCTAGAGAGAAAAGAGAGCTCTTGGAGAGAAAAATAAGCAAACACTTGTGAGTTGAAGGAGATTGCTAGAGGAGGAGCTTGGTGGATGACACATAGCTTCATAGCATACGTTGGAAGGAGAAGAAGAAGAGCATCCATATCCAAGAGGTTAAAAAGTGTTCTAAACTTTCCTTAAGTTCATTTTTGTAGTCTAGTTATGATTTGAACGGTTAAAATATATTTTTAACCGATCAAAAGTTATTTTGATGATCTAGAATTCTAAATCTATGATATATAGGTATATTCATGGTTTGATAGGTTTAAATCATGTATTGGTATGAGTGGTGCAAATAAATGAAAGAAATTTTCATATTGTGATTACCGGTAAAATCCTAAGTGGTTCGATCTTTAAACTTCTTGTCAAAACGTTTTCAAAAATATGATCGAACCATGAAATATTGTAAAACAAGAAGTTATAAAGACAACAACACTTAGTTGGTGTCATTTGGATGTGTAAAGTTTATTATATTCAAGTTTGAACCATTAAAACCAAGGATTTGTGATTTTAGTTTTCACTTTGTCCTTGTGAGCAGTTTTTGGTCTAGTTAAGCTCGGAATTTGGATTTGTGATCTAAAGAGAAGTTGTAGAGGGGGAAATTATGATGAGAATGGACTCAAGAATCACCCCAAAATGTTTTAAAATGAAGAAGTTATGGCTGTCGGAGCGTCGGAGGGTCGAGCAGTCAAAAAGTTGACTTCCGGACGGATATGGCTGACGCAGCCGCGTCAGGACTGACGCAGCTGCGTCAGAATAATCTGTTAAGCAGATTTTTGGTGCTCCGGGTCGGGTCGGGTCGGTCCGGGTCGGGTCGGGTCGAGTTTTCTTTGAAAAATTAAGTTGAAATAAGTGTAAAATGAATGTTTTTGGTTATTAAACCAATATATATGAAATCCATTAATCATTAATTGGTAACTAAATGTTTAAAATAAAGACTAAAGTTAACACAATTAAAAAGTTAACTATTGGTATTAATTGAAGATTATTAAAATATTATTAAATGAGCAATAATATTAGTATATGATTAAAAAGTTATTGAATGATGAATAACATTTGTAAATGATTAAAATATCATTACATGGTTAATAATATTAGTGAGTGATTAAAATATTATTAAATGGTTAATAATATTAATGAGTGATTAAAATATTATTAAATGATTAATAATATTAATGAATGATTAAAATATTATTAAATGGTTAATAATATTAATGAGTGATTAAAATATTATTAAATGATTAATAATATTAATGAATGATTAAAATATTATTAAATGGTTAATAATATTAATAAGTGGTTAAAATATTATTAAATGATTAATAATATTAATAAGTGATTAAAATATTATTAAATGGTTAATAATATTAACAAGTGATTAAAATATTATTAAATGGTTAATAATATTAATGAGTAAGTAAAATATTATTAAATGGTTAATAATATTAATAAGTGATTAAAATATTATTAAATGGTTAATAATATTAATAAGGAATTAAAATATTATTAAATAATTAATAATATTAATAAGTTGGTTAAGTTTACCGACATGTCCAACTAGGTTTGTTGGGCTAGGATTTTTGTCCGGAACTTAAGGGTTCGTTTATCGGACAACTAAAGAGTTAATAATTTGAAGTTAAGGTCTTAAGTTAAGCCTAATTAAAAGTCCTGGTAGCTAATGATTATGTCAATTTGTTATATAAATTGTAGGTTGAGCAAATGACGCAAATTGGCGTAAATGGTAGAAGCAACCAGGCAAGTTTTTCAGAACTTGCTCCTATGTGCATTAATATGCTATAATGTGATTTATATTGATAATATGAAGATATATTGATAATGTTTGTGGTAGATAAACAGCATGTGGTATGACTACATGAAAACTATGTATAAGAATAAAGCATGATTTGCAAAGTGCTAGTTGATGATTATATGTGATGCATGAGAGGTATGAAATGTTATTAATATGAAAAGCATGATGTGAGATTAAGATACAAAGCATGTGTATTATGTGAATCATGTAATGTGTTATGTGTAACTGTTAAACTTGCTGAGCCGTCGTGCTCACTCTTGCTTAAACCAACATTTCAGATAGTACAAGTATTTGAAGTCTTGATAAGGATCAGGAAACATGAATGCATATTACATTCACTGAAGGTCTAGCACGACCATTGTAGATATCAGTCCGAATTGGACAGGTAAAATGATTGTGTAGTATAAGAATTGGTTGGTATGTATTATGAGAATTAAATACTCAAATTGATTGTAATAGAATGTCGTATCATGTATGATATTAAGACAGACTAGGAATGTATAAAGATTTCGATTCTGGAATAGAAAGATAAGTTGTAAAATTGTAAATAAATGATTATTTAGCAATTATAATATTGTTGTAATTCATGAACAATAAGGAAAAGGTTGTACTCGTGTTGAACCGGATCCGAGGTTCAAGGAACCCGGATTTGGGGTCGTCACAAGTTGGTATCAGAGCTGATAGGTTATAAACCTTAGGTAAGAGTACCTTAGGCTATAACCGTGGTAGAAGATAAGTAAAATGATAAATGAATAAACTCCGAAAGAGTTTAAGTAATAAAAGATGAATTTAGAAATTCATAAAATTATCCAAAGATGGATTTGAGAAGATATAAGAGAAATGAAAAGGGTCATGTTGTACCTAATTTGAATAAATGATAGAAGATATCTTATCATAAGATTTTGAGAAGCATAAAGAAAATGCTAATAAGGTCATGAAATGATCTAGAGAGATGAACTCGTAATGAGGCAGATGTGCTAAAATATGAATGGATAAAATTCGTATTCAGTTAAGAAAAATTAGTGGTTTGTGGGTTTTTAATTGAGGACTCATATTAGTGGTTGAGTTGTACGATTCCTTGTATGGGCAGGGAATTTGTGCTTTGGTTTTAGAACCGCTTAGCTTCCTATATTAATATAGTGGTTGAGTTGAACGAACCCTTGTATGGGCGGGGGCTATGATATGTCAGCGAACCAATTTGGGAGATGCTGCTGCGAAACTTGGCACGATCAGTGTGTATCGTAGAATAAACGTATGCACTGATGGCAGGTGTTCCTTACAGTGTTGAAGAGTTGGGAAACTGATGTATTTGTTCTTGGTTTAACGACCGCTTAACTTTCTATATTGATTAGTGGCCGAGTTGACCAATTTCTTGTATGGGCAGGAGATTGTGTTTGGTTTGACGACCACTTAGCTTCCTATAGTGATAATCGATTGAAACCTGGTGTTACGCTATTTGTTATATGAATGTTGAGAAGGTGATTCTTCTCTCATGTATAACGAATAGGTAGAGGATGTTAAGTTAAGTTCGTGTTCTGAGAACCGACACGCATGGAAAGTTTGTGACTCATAGTTATGTGGTGGAACCCCTCAGCGAATGGGCGACTTTGGCCTGACTAGGACAAGTTCCTCAAACCATATGATTGTGGTAAGTTCCTGAACCCAAATACGTGGTGAGTTTGATGAACAGTGAGTATGGATAGAGTTAAGTAGTCAGGTTAAGGCTATACTAGATATAGTTATTAAGCTGGAAAAGAATGTGGAGGAAAAATTTGAGGTGTTTTGAGGTTTTAGGATATTCCAAATCCTCTAGCTATGCTAGACTTTGAAATTCTTAAAATCGTGCTAAATTCGCACTGCTGTGCTTTTGAAAAGACAAATGTATTTTTAGAAATCATTAATGCACTTAGTGCAAAGATGATAAACGATGGAGTCATCAATGCAGAATAACCTAGTGTTGGATGTATTTTTAAGCCCACTATGGTATGATGTAATATGACAAAGTCAAAATGATTTTCAGTATTTTGAAACGTTTAAAGAAGAGTCTATGCTAATTGTTTCGGCTAGACAAATTGATTTGAAAATATCAAAATGTATTTATAAAATCATCACACGCCATTAAAGCCATGGTGCAGAGATGAAAAAGACGGAATCCTCAACGCACTGTTGCAACGGTGGGGTATCATGAAGTCCTATAAATGAATTTTAGTTACTTTAACTAATCTGAAATGATTTTTGAGTCGTAATATACGAACAGTTCAATGATGTGAGTCTATGTCATTTATTTTGACTGGACACTTTTTGGTCAGAAATGACTCAAGTTTTATTTTCCAATCCAACTTATGCTGGAGCGGAATTTTGTAGTAAGTCTGAGGTGAACAACCCCATAATGGGGGATATGTCAGAGCCATGAATAAAGAACCCGCGAGGGGGCGCCCAACAGTGGTGGCATGTTGATATGGGTTGGTAAATCCAAAGAGTTCGACCCCGAGAGAAGTCGTTGTGCACAGCGCTAGAGTACGATAGGCTGATCACCTAGCGTACGAAACCATTGTGGTATGTTTTCAGTCTTTGTGATTGATAAACATTCTCGCAGTATGTTCACAGTCTTTATGACTCCTCAGAATAGTATGAAAGTTTTAATGAATATTTTGATTTTCAATTTATTCTTTTATAAGATATTGATTTTCAATTTATTCTTCTGCAAGATATTCCATTGTTCTGGAATTGTGAAAAGTATGAACTTCCTAGAAAAGGGTGGTCATAAAATTTGATGAGTAAAGAGATATTCTCAGAGATAAAAATTGGTAGAAATGAGTATGATAAAATTTCGGGGACGAAATTCTTATAAGAAGGGGTGAATGTAATATCCCAGATATTTTCAAGATTTTAACTAATATCTTAATTGATTTTATTAAAGGTTAAGGTTTAAAACCTAGAATGTGAGAAGTAAGATGTGTAGAAAATAGGTGAACATTTTTTTTTAACATAATTTATTTGTTAGAAATTAAATGTGGGAATATTTTAATGATGCATGTAGAGAATTTATTAAGGAAATAAATTCAATTGAGAAGTGAAGGTAATTATATTAATACGTATATACCTAAAGTGTGCTTGTTAGCCAAATAAGAGGATGAGTAAGTTAATACTCAATTAAGCTAATAAATTAATTAGTTTAAATATGGTGTAAGAAGGAAACTTATGAAATATAATTAACTAGGTTAATTATATTAGTTAAGAGTTAAAGTTATAGAAAAATTAGAATGATTGTCTAGAATGACAATATTATGAAATTAATTAATTAAGTAATTAACTTAATTATTAAGTTGTTGTATAGAGTCCATTAATGGATTTGAAACAAGCCCAATATGAGAATATTTGCTTGAAGGTGGGTAATTAAATAATAAGCCCAAATGTTATGTTGATTATAATCCAAGAGGTAATTAATATAAGTCCAATTAAATTATGTTGGCAAGTATTGTATATAATGTGGTGGTAGTCCAATTACATTAATTACCTAGCCCAAGTTATAAAGATGTATGAGTTGTGTTGGGTAACCCAAATAATTAAATAAGGGAGCCCAATGCAAAATAAACTAGTAGCCCAAATATTGAGTCCAAATTTAAAAGTCAAATATTGGTCAATATGTTGGGAGAATAAATTCAAGTATTGTTAAGTGTAGAGAATTAACTAATGTAGGGTTAATTGAACAACCCTAGTTGGTAGATAAGAGAGAGCATTAACCAAACATTGGTTAAATGCTAGGTGGGTGAATTTGATGATGAGAATTAACTATGGATGAGTTAGTTGAGTAACCCTAGGTAGTAAATAAATTAAAGATTTAACTATGCATGGGTTAGTTGTAGGAAGAATATTATAGATACAATTATGTATGTATATAATTCACCAAGGTAGAATTGGTAGTTAACCATGGGTTACATGTTGTAGAGAATTAACCATACATTGGTTAATGGTTAGTAGAAATTGCAAGTAATATATAAAGGAAAAATGGTGGAGTGTTGACCAAACATGGGGTCCCACTTGGAGATTGAGTAAAGATGCATGTTGCTTGTATTCAATTTAAGTTGGTCAATTCAAGATATGATGTAATTTAAATAAGAGGTTATTGGTGAATATGTAGAGATATATATGTTGAAAGTATATGAATTGGTAGAGAGTTAACCAATGTTGGTTAAATGAATTAACCTTCTTTGGGTTAAGTTGTGTAGAAAGAATGTGTAGACATATAAAATATGTATACATATTTGGTGAGAGTTAACCAAGCATTGGTTAATTGTTGGAGGATGATAAGCTTTAACTAAAGTTGAATTTGGTAGATCAACCCTAGGTCACTTGATGTGTTAGTAAGTTAACCACATTGTGGTTAATTGTTGGAAGATATGTGGATGATCAATTGAGACCATGGTTGATAGTTAAGTTAACCTAGGTTACAAAAGTAAGAGTTTTAACCACACATTAGTTAAGTGTTGGAGAATGATTGCTTTTTCTTTACTCAATTGGTTGCTTGGAAGTTATCTTGATGTAAGTCAATCACCTTGTCATTCACAAGGTCAATCACTCCAATAGTAATTACAATTAGCCCATAAATTTACCAATATTAGTTGATTAGTAAGAGTTAATGATGATTAAGGGTGTGCTATAAATATAGTGCTCCACACATTGGCTATGTTTGTTAGTCATTTGTCTAGAATTTCTAGAGAGAAAAGAGAGCTCTTGGAGAGAAAAATAAGCAAACACTTGTGAGTTGAAGGAGATTGCTAGAGGAGGAGCTTGGTGGATGACACATAGCTTCATAGCATACGTTGGAAGGAGAAGAAGAAGAGCATCCATATCCAAGAGGTTAAAAAGTGTTCTAAACTTTCCTTAAGTTCATTTTTGTAGTCTAGTTATGATTTGAACGGTTAAAATATATTTTTAACCGATCAAAAGTTATTTTGATGATCTAGAATTCTAAATCTATGATATATAGGTATATTCATGGTTTGATAGGTTTAAATCATGTATTGGTATGAGTGGTGCAAATAAATGAAAGAAATTTTCATATTGTGATTACCGGTAAAATCCTAAGTGGTTCGATCTTTAAACTTCTTGTCAAAACGTTTTCAAAAATATGATCGAACCATGAAATATTGTAAAACAAGAAGTTATAAAGACAACAACACTTAGTTGGTGTCATTTGGATGTGTAAAGTTTATTATATTCAAGTTTGAACCATTAAAACCAAGGATTTGTGATTTTAGTTTTCACTTTGTCCTTGTGAGCAGTTTTTGGTCTAGTTAAGCTCGGAATTTGGATTTGTGATCTAAAGAGAAGTTGTAGAGGGGGAAATTATGATGAGAATGGACTCAAGAATCACCCCAAAATGTTTTAAAATGAAGAAGTTATGGCTGTCGGAGCGTCGGAGGGTCGAGCAGTCAAAAAGTTGACTTCCGGACGGATATGGCTGACGCAGCCGCGTCAGGACTGACGCAGCTGCGTCAGAATAATCTGCTAAGCAGATTTTTGGTGCTCCGGGTCGGGTCGGGTCGGTCTGGGTCGAGTTTTCTTTGAAAAATTAAGTTGAAATAAGTGTAAAATGAATGTTTTTGGTTATTAAACCAATATATATGAAATCCATTAATCATTAATTGGTAACTAAATGTTTAAAATAAAGACTAAAGTTAACACAATTAAAAAGTTAACTATTGGTATTAATTGAAGATTATTAAAATATTATTAAATGAGCAATAATATTAGTATATGATTAAAAAGTTATTGAATGATGAATAACATTTGTAAATGATTAAAATATCATTACATGGTTAATAATATTAGTGAGTGATTAAAATATTATTAAACGGTTAATAATATTAATGAGTGATTAAAATATTATTAAATGATTAATAATATTAATGAATGATTAAAATATTATTAAATGGTTAATAATATTAATGAGTGATTAAAATATTATTAAATGATTAATAATATTAATGAATGATTAAAATATTATTAAATGGTTAATAATATTAATAAGTGGTTAAAATATTATTAAATGATTAATAATATTAATAAGTGATTAAAATATTATTAAATGGTTAATAATATTAACAAGTGATTAAAATATTATTAAATGGTTAATAATATTAATGAGTAAGTAAAATATTATTAAATGGTTAATAATATTAATAAGTGATTAAAATATTATTAAATGGTTAATAATATTAATAAGGAATTAAAATATTATTAAATAATTAATAATATTAATAAGTTGGTTAAGTTTACCGACATGTCCAACTAGGTTTGTTGGGCTAGGATTTTTGTCCGGAACTTAAGGGTTCGTTTATCGGACAACTAAAGAGTTAATAATTTGAAGTTAAGGTCTTAAGTTAAGCCTAATTAAAAGTCCTGGTAGCTAATGATTATGTCAATTTGTTATATAAATTGTAGGTTGAGCAAATGACGCAAATTGGCGTAAATGGTAGAAGCAACCAGGCAAGTTTTTCAGAACTTGCTCCTATGTGCATTAATATGCTATAATGTGATTTATATTGATAATATGAAGATATATTGATAATGTTTGTGGTAGATAAACAGCATGTGGTATGACTACATGAAAACTATGTATAAGAATAAAGCATGATTTGCAAAGTGCTAGTTGATGATTATATGTGATGCATGAGAGGTATGAAATGTTATTAATATGAAAAGCATGATGTGAGATTAATATACAAAGCATGTGTATTATGTGAATCATGTAATGTGTTATGTGTAACTGTTAAACTTGCTGAGCCGTCGTGCTCACTCTTGCTTAAACCAACATTTCAGATAGTACAAGTATTTGAAGTCTTGATAAGGATCAGGAAACATGAATGCATATTACATTCACTGAAGGTCTAGCACGACCATTGTAGATATCAGTCCGAATTGGACAGGTAAAATGATTGTGTAGTATAAGAATTGGTTGGTATGTATTATGAGAATTAAATACTCAAATTGATTGTAATAGAATGTCGTATCATGTATGATATTAAGACAGACTAGGAATGTATAAAGATTTCGATTCTGGAATAGAAAGATAAGTTGTAAAATTGTAAATAAATGATTATTTAGCAATTATAATATTGTTGTAATTCATGAACAATAAGGAAAAGGTTGTACTCGTGTTGAACCGGATCCGAGGTTCAAGGAACCCGGATTTGGGGTCGTCACAGTTTCTCTCTCTATTCCGCCATTTTTCTCTCTCTAAAAACCTTCCAAATTTTCCCCTCTTTTTCCTCTCGGACGAAAATGGCGATGTATAGCTGATCTCCAGGCAGCCGCAGATGCATCTGCGGCTGCCTGCTGTGGCCGTCTGAGCCGCCGCCTCGGCTGCCGTGTGCCGCCCTCGAGCCACGCGAAGCCCCAAAAGTCGTTGGCCGCAGATGCATCTGCGGCTGTCTGGCTTCCTTTTCTCGATTTCCGTGCCACGCGGTCTTAAATCGCCAGTTTTTGCTGTATTGTTTTTGGAAGGCTGTATTTTTGCAATCTGGAAATCCCTGGGAAACGTGCCATATTGTTCTGGGAGGCTAGTTCGGCGGGCTGCGACTTGATATAGAATTTGATATTGTGCCTGGCTTCCAGGGGGCGCTGCCCCCTTTCCACCCCCGCCAGCTCACCGGCGAGCTGGGCAGCCGCTCGCTCACCGGGGAGCGAGACCCCCGAACATCGTAAGCGGAGTGGCCATTAGTCGTCTTTTGTGGTCAGCTCAGGCTTTTCTGGATCAACTGTTCGCCTTGCCTCAAGTGACCGGATGCTCGTTGTCCGTTGTGGCGGTTTTGACCATAAATCGCTGAGGTGACTTTGTGCTGGGGTCCACCTTTCTTTCCGCATGTCGGGTCAAATGACGATTTTGCCCTCCTGCCAGGGTTAGTAGAGAAAGTGCAAAATTTGGGTGTCTACAAAGTTGAAATATGATTTTTTTATACAAAGTTTTTTATTTAAAATTATAATTATAAAAAATATCAATACATAATTAATAAAATTATAGTGATGATTCACTATATTAATAATTTAGTTAAAAAATTTATCACTCACATTTATTTACGTAAAAAAAATAAAAAAAATTAATACATAATATCCTAAAATATATTAGTCTCGTTTATAAAAGTTACAAATGACTGTTGTTACATTTGTAAATAGCGTTGAAGGTCACGTTCTAGATGCTAATAAAATTCGGTGACTAGGTAGCTGTTTCATTTGAATTTTTTACTCTGTACTAATTTGGAATCATATGGTAGGGAACTTTAATTTGAAATATTTTGAACATGCATGTGAGTGTGACCGGCAGCAAGTAACAACTTGTTTTAAAGGTTTGTTTCTTCTTTATACTCTCTCCCTTTTTAATTATAAATTTAATATTAAATTTTTAAAAATTAATTTAAAATATTTTAAAATATAAAATTTATATAATTCATTTAGGCTTAAAAAATATAAATTTTATAATTAATAATATTTATTAAATAGTTTATAATATTCATAATTATAATAATATATATTAAATAAATTTAAAAAAAATTAAATTTAAAAAAAATTGAAATTAAATTTTTTTAAAATAATATTAATTTTATAATTAAGAACAAGTATTATTCGCCGTCCACGCCATGGCCCATCCAACATAAACTAGGCAGCTTATCATTTACATATTATTTTGGATCTTCTGGGTATTTTATATTTATATTTTTTGAAAAAGGGTTTCTTTTTGTTTGTTCCATTGTTGCTTGTGAGTGCTTTATTACTTTTTTTTAATAAAAAAAATGCATGAAAAAGAATAAAGAAGAAATGGAAAATGGAGTAATAATTTCCTTCTAATTCCATATTGATTTGTAACCAGAACATGGCCCCAGAGCTTGCTCTATTATTGGAAATTCGAAACAACTAAACAGAGCCATCTGGATCCCTGCAGTCTGCTTATTCTCTCTCCTTCTATAAAAATTATTTAATGTTTTTAAAATATTGTCACGTAATGTTCTTTGAATTACATGTTATTATCAATAGACTCAAATATAAAAGATTCACTGTATATATTAAAATAATAATATATAATTAACTTAAAATATTATGTAATAATACTCCAAAAATACCGAATAACTCTCCTCCTTTTAGGTTTAATAAGGGTTCTTCTACTTTTATAAAAGGTTTATAGCTCATCTCCTTTTTAATGTTTCAAATAAAAGGTTTATAGCTCATCTCCTTTTTAATGTTTCTTTTTTTATTATATTTATTCTTTTCTTTTTTTGTGAAAATTTATTTTTTCGTTGAGTGGTTTGATTTGTCTTGTGTATGTGAGAGTTTCGGTATCATCTATTGTGATATTTTATTATTTAGATTTGAAAATTAATTTTTTCGATTGTGAGAACTATTTTTTATTTTACTAATTCACCATAGTAGATATTTTTATATTTTAGGTGTAGGGTTAACACGATTGTTTGTTATTATATCGTATTGAAAAAACTACTTCGATCTACATATCCTCTAATTTTTCTAAAAATTTGACTGTATTTTAAATATTTCTTTTGTTTACTTATTATTGTTATAGTTGATCTTTTACCTTATATAAAATATGTTATTTAAAAGAATTATCATTTGATTTCTTTCCACCATTATAATTTTTTATCATTTGTAATACGAGATTGATAATCTGTGCAAGTCACGTGTTAGTATTGATGATTTATTATATTTGGTATTATAATTTGAGTATAAATAGTATAATATATATGATAATAATACATTGAACATGAAAATTAAAAGGCTGTATATATATTAAAATCATTGTATGTACATTTTTAATGCATGCATATACATATTTAAAATAATAAGAAAATTTTGATATAATTATATTCTAAAAAAAATGATATAATTATGAGTATGACATACATTGTATTAGCAGAGATAATAAACTCACAATTAATTTGTTGACTAACTAAAATGAATTTGTTAATTTGGATAAGATCCCATTTGCCTTGTTATATATAATATTCCATTTGTTCTAAATTATAATATTACAATTGACTCTCTAAAAATTAATTTGAGACATTTTCAAATTTAAAATTGACATGATTTATTAAAATTTTAAAAATAATTAATCTTATAACTAGTAGTATTTTTTTACTTAGTTTATAATATTCGTAATTGTATTGACATAAACTAAATGAATTCATGTCAATTTTGAATTTAAAAATATTTGAAATTGAATTTTTAAAACTTAATATTGATCTTATAATTTTGAACGAAAAGAGTGTATAATAGATACTACCTTCATTTCTTTTTATCCGTCTTTTTAAGGTTACGCACATAGATTAAAAAATATAATAAATGCTTTGTCTGATTGACTAAATTGAGTATAAAATTTCAATGTTAGCCTTCTAAAATTTATTAGAAAGATGAGAGAGAAATATATTAATTTTTAATTACAAAGAATAATATGAGAAATTAAGTATTTAATGCTCGTTTAAAATCTATAAATGACAAATAAAAAAGAATAAAAATTTCTCTGTAAAAAGACAATAAAATGGAATGGAGGGCACCATGACAATAAAAATGGTATTGTTGGATGTCATTAACAATAAAGATGTGATCATTAACGCGCTGCTCGTAAAGGATTAGATGGTATGTACATCTTCAGGAGAATTCCTCAAGCGTCAATGGTGGCTCAACAGGCTCTTTACAGCTGAAAAAACCATCAAGGACAATGCTATAGTTCGGTTACCAGGTAAAAGAATAATGCAAAACTATTCATGCACAGGTGCTGTGCCTACAGGCTAGGCAATTTACTTTAGTGACTAGTCAAATAATATTAAAGTTATTGTGTTGCAGGCGAGAGCTTTAGACACAGATGACCAACATAAGATTCAGATAGTCATGAACACCCAGTTTCAATTATTAATCTCTGCCAAACAAAAGAGAACTCAAGAATTTTGGCAGCTGAACAAAATATATTATGCATGTCCACTGACATGTATAATCCAGTGTTTTGCGCAATGAAACATACATGCAGCGCTTTCGAGGAAGAGCTACGGGGGAAAACATATATATATAGAGAGAGAAAGCTATTTACGAAACAGTAAAACCAGGAGAAACAAGATGTTTTTCCTTCAATTTACATGATTGTTCATCTAAAAAAAATCATAATATATGAGAGAGAGACGGATATATGATCAATTCATCAATGAATAGCCCAGGCAAGGACGACCAATGAAATCATAAATGAAGGCATATAAAGATCCATCCTCTCGTTTAAAACAAATGGACAAAACATCTAGAACCTCACAGATGTTGGAATAATAGAAGCATACCTGGCCTCACTGACTACTGTAAGAACCCGCTTCTGAAGAGCTAATACTTCTCCAGCTGCTTTTTTCCCAGCTGCCACACCTGATGTAGAATAACATTCATTAGCAGCACGCATAGAAGGTAGAAAAAGCATGCAACATCAACCATATTAATAAATTTTCCAACAAAACACATATTATGAATTCATAGGAGAACCCTGAAGGAATGATTTTTGGAACAGAAACCACAAATTTTTAGGTCTCAAGTCCAGATCAATAGGCAAAAGACAAAAAGAAATATTTACCAGGTTGATGGTAAGCATTAACATTGACCAATGAGGCATAGATCCCAACTACTCGCTCATGTAGTGCCACTAGAGTCCCTACTGATCTTGGTGTCACTTTTTTCACGGTTACTGTAATAGACTCTCGACCATTGGCATACAGTGCTGACCTTGTTCCCTTAAAAACTCATATCATTGTTATGCAGAACCATTGATTGACAAAGCAATAAATCTTTTCTCAAGTGTTAAAAAGTAAATACTCTAATTGGGTACAAGTCCATCACCAAATACATTTTAGTATGGAACAGTTTGACAATTTAAACAAGTAATAATTGACAATAAGTCATCAAAACAACCCGCAGCATTCCAAACGGGTAGTCATCACAAGTGACCCCTGGTTTAAGCTCCCAATCATGACCAGGAGGCCTATCATGTAGCACTTCAATGAAAGAAAGAAATTGTGCACATCCCTCTCTCAGCTGTTGAATGTAGCTGAATTAAAAGTTATGGAAGGATTAATTACTGATTAGTCTAGAAATATGTAGCATCATGGAATTACAAAACCAGAAAAAAAACTCATGCGTGCTGATCCGTGCACCCTTTATTTCCATAGACTTTAAGCCCTTGATTCACCTGTCAAAAAGATATGCAGAGTAGCATGAAGACGGATCTTGAACCTATAAAACAACATTGACACAAATGACAAGGTCTGAAACATATAATTATATAAATATATAGCAAGTTTTTGAGAAAAAAAACATAAGTCAAAGTAAATGTTTAGAAAACTTAAAAACGGAAATTGGGGTTTCATCATTCCCATCATATGGCAGATGCTGTTAATTTATTTAATTACAGCCCAGTAATAACACTAGAATGTGAAACTTGTACGTGCGAAGTTTTATATCATGTATGACATGAACAGGGTAACATACTCGGCACCAAAAATGGGACAAGGTCAGCAAGCACCGTCAATGGTTATACTCAATATTAATATGAAAACAACGAATAATGATCCTCACACACAAAGTTGAGATGTCACCAGCGATGGAGTGATTATATATATATAGTTCTTGAAGTGCTCTATTTCAAAGTTCTGATGCTCAAAAAACTTTCGCTCATTAAAAAGTTGTCGATGTAAGACTTAAAATGGCTTGGTTGAACATACGCGGTTGCCATCTAGGTCAAATTCCTTTCCAAGTGACTCCATGACCAGTTGCTGCAAATACCTACTAAATAACAATAGACTGTCCTTGTAAGTAAGGACTACCATGTTCTGTTGATAGCCATTAAACAAAAGCAAGGCTAAGACAAATTGAATCCATCATAAGACATCCTCAACAGGAGACTGATAGTGAATACTGTGACGACCCCAAATCCGGGTTCTTTAGCCTCGGGTTTGGTTCTCACTGTACAATACTTAACCACAATGAAATACATATATTGTATTCAAACTACGCGGAATAATACAAAAGGTTCCTTATATAAAGGCTACACTTCCCAAGGTCTATTAACCTTAAATTGTAACATTACATATCTTAAGGGAAATACAAAAGATTTACAACAGTAATTACATAACCGCAATTTAAACTAGCATGTAATTACTACAACTAAGCATTCGCTTTCCCCTTGCCTTTGTTCGATTTAGAGCTTTCGGGATTGGCTGAAATATAGTCATGATATAGCAAGAATGAGCAACTAAATGGCTCAGCAAGTTTATAAACAACAATCATACGATATATCATGATGAAGGGAAATAACTTCAAGGTTTCAACAATAGCAATTGTGAAAGATAACAAGAATCAATGTTCAATAAAAGAAGGAATTGACTCTTTACTGCTGAGTGGTCTTTAATGACCATGAACTGCTACTAAGGTAGAACAGACATACAATGTCTGACTCCTTGTTAAAATAACGGGACACTTGAGGGGATCAGTCCTCTCATGTCCTATGTATATGCATCACATTTAGTTTTCTTGCGCGCTGTCGGGTCTCCGACAAATAAAAGTCCCCTTTAACTAGGGTTGTTCTATCTCAGTCTTACTGTAAGAATCCGCACCAGCAAATGGTTTGGATAAGCTTTTATAATATTCAATTAAATGAATTTAACATGCATTTGTCTAGCCGAAACAATTAGCTTAGACGTTCTTAAACAGTTTGCAAAAGCACTATGTGCGAATACAATAATCAATAATGATGTGAAGTAATTTTTGATAATTAATTCACTCAAAGGTCTGTCAAGTAACTATGGGTGTAGAATACTTGCTCAACAATAATTGAAATGTAAATACGGTTGAAGAATATCTGCAACAATAAATACAAGTTTAAGGGTAGAAAACTTGCCTGTCTGCACAGCTACAATAAATGTCTAGCTTTAACTACTTGCTTTGAAAGACCTAACATTAATAAAGTCGGTCTAATAATTAGCACGGCGTATTTGCATAACTATACGCTTGATAATGAACTTATTTACCACACATAAGTACTAACACATAATTTACATCAGTCAAAACAATATTATTAACCTTATAAACCCTTAATCATATTAGGTTAATAAGTTAGAAAATATTTTTCTTAAGTGTTGGACACTTATTAAACCTTTAAACAACTTATTATAATTGTTTAATTAAATTCAATTTATTTTATTAACTCAATCTCTTTTTAATTACTATTTAATATTGATTAAATAGAATTAATTAATTAACTCTAGTTATTATTTAAAATAAATAATAACTAATTGTACTTACTTATTATTTAATTATAATTAAATAATAAATAATTATTAACTTAGTTTTAACCTTCTTTAATTTAATGTTAATCAACCAATAATTAACCAAGTAATTAACTTTACTTATTATTTAATTAAGGAAATTAAATAATAGTTTACTAATCTTAATCCTCTTTAATTATTATTTAATGTCAATTAAATAATAATTAATTATTTAATTAATTTTAATTATTATTTAAGGTTAAATAATAATCCAATCATTCTTATTTATTATTTAAATTAAATAATAAATTATTACTCTAATAACTTAATTTCCATTAATCGTTATTTAATGCTAATTAAATAATAATTAATTACCTAATTATCCTTATTTATTATTTAATAATATTTAAATGATAAATAATAAATTTATAAATTTTATCTCTCTTTAAGTATTATTTAATGGGCATTAAATAATAAATGCTAATTTATCATCTTTATTTATTATTAACATTTAAAATAATAAACAAATAATAAATTTATTTAACTTAACCATGGTTTAGCTAACTAGATTAATATTTAAAATATTTAAATATTAAATTTAATGAAAAATATCCTCCCCAATATTATTTTTGTATTATAATTATTTTTGTTATAATTTTAATTTAGTTTTTAAATATTTAAATTAATTAAATTTAACCCGAATGGCATTTCCGTAAATAAGTCGAAATCTGAACCGAGGGCAGAATGGTAATTTTGCCAAGAAAAACACGGAGGGGCATTCTGGTAATTTCTCCGGAATTTTCCTACCGCGCATGGCGCGGGTTACAGATTTAACGGGCCAAAAACGACGCCGTTTTTGGAAAGCCGGATACGGCTTCCGCGCGTACGCGCGGAGTAACTTTTTACGGACACCAAACGACGTCGTTTGGCTCCGTGTTTTCGGTGAACAGTGGCTGCGCGCGCATTGCGCGGAAACCCTTAATTTTTTTTTCTTCTTCGCAGAATGTGAACAGTGTTCCGGCACACACATTTTAATTAAAAATATACCATCAAGTAAGCTTTAACTCTTCAATAAAAATCCACAAAAATTACCAAACACCTTATATTAATTTATAACATGAAAAAATTAATTTTTCATAATTTAATAACATATTTTTTTATAAAAAATTTTACATCACATAAACTACTATAAATCATAAGTTTTTGTATATAACTCCATTTTGAGTGATTCAAACTTTGTTTTTCTTATGATTTAATGTTCTATTATATTAGAACATCAAACCTAAGTTTTATAAAAATATTTTTGGACATAAATTCCAAAACTTGTTTACACACGATTAAATACATATTTTAGCATATAAAATATACCAAAATACAAACCAAACATATTAAACTCAAGCATGGCATAAAGATTACAACTACACATTAATAACTATATTAACATGTTTATACTAACATGATGATTTATTTAATTTAAAAACAAACTACATTTAAAATAATCATTACCTTGTTTTAATGGCTATCTTTCTTTTTCTTCCAAAATAGGTGATGAGGTTTGAAGGCATGAACCAAGAACTCCTTCTCCTCTCTTAGTATTTTGCTCTCAAAATTTTCTCACACTCTCAAATGCTCACACTTTGCTCTCTAGGAAATTCTCTAGCAATGAACTAACCAACCTAGAACAAGTGTGGGGTGTTTCTTTTATAGCCATCTACTAACACACCATTAACTCACTAATTCATCTATGTTGGTCAAATTAAAGGCTAATCAAGCTTACTATTTGATGGATTGACATGGTGATTGACTAGTTGATTGACTAGAGTTGTTGGCCAACTTTGATCTAGTGTAAAAGAGAAGCAATCTAGCAAATCAAGCAACATCAAGTGGGACAAAAAAAAAATCAGCAAAATGGTATTTTCCATGCCATTTTTCCTTTATTTTTCTAGCTTTTAATGTGTATTTATGCATATACAAATATATCTATACATGGGTTCAATTGTTGACCAATTTTGACTTCCTATTGGGCTCCATGTTGGACTTAGGAAATTAATATATTGGGCTCATCCATTGAATTGGTTTGGGCTCAATTTAATTAACACTTTGGGCTAGCATTTAAATAACTATGCTAACTTTAATTAAAATAAGCATTGAGCTTGTTTAATTAATTATATGGGCTAGTAATTAAATTAATTACATGGGCTACTAGGTTAATATCTTGGACCTAGTTTAACAACTCATTTGGATTAAAAATATAATCCAATTAGATTTGCTTTAATTAATTATACCCTTGCTTTAATTCTTTAATTAAATATATGCACGAACAAGTACATCTATTTTATTATCTAATGCACAATTTATTAGTACAAAAATTTTAAATTCATTGCTAATTATATATTAATTATAATTACAATGTATAATGAAATTCGTGGTCATTACATTCTCCCTCCCTTATAAGAATTTCGTCCCCGGAATTACAATTTAAACTACTCAAAAAGATTCGGATAGTTAGCCCTCATCTTTTCTTCAAGCTCCCACGTAGCTTCCTCAGCGTTGTGGTTCCTCCATAGGACTTTGACAGAATGTATAATCTTATTCCGTAATTTCTGCTCTTTCCTATCTAGTATCTGGACAGGAATTTCCTCGTACGATAAGTCTTTCTCGACTTGTATTGGCTCATAGGATATCACATGTTTGTGGTCTGGCTTGTATGGTCGCAACACTGATACGTGAAACACATTGTGAATATGCTCCAGTTCAGGAGGTAAAGCTACATCGTACGCCACTTCACCCACTCTCTTTAATATCTCGAACGGTCCTATGAACCTCGGACTCAGCTTTCCCTTCTTTCCAAATCGGATCTTCCCCTTCCAGGGAGATACCTTCATGAACACAAAACTCCCAACTTCGAAGTCTCGCTTTTGTCGATGTAAATCGGCGTATTTCTTCTGACGGTCCTGAGCTGCTACTAGCCGAGCTCTTATTACCTTGATAATCTCTACCGTCTGTTGGACCAATTCCGGTCCCAACAGTCGGCGTTCTCCTACCTCGTCCCAACATAGAGGTGTTCTGCACTTCCTTCCGTACAATGCTTCGTAAGGCGGCATGCCTATACTTGCATGATAACTGTTGTTGTATGCAAACTCAACTAATGGTAGATGGTTCTCCCAACTGCCCTTGAAATCCATCACACAGGCCCTGAGCATATCTTCCAAAGTCTGTATTGTTCTTTCACTTTGCCCATCGGTCTGCGGATGATATGCTGTACTCATTCTCAACTGTGTCCCCAATCTCTCTTGAAGACTCCTCCAAAATTTTGACGTGAAGCGCGGATCTCTGTCTGACACAATCGATACCGGCACCCCATGTCTTGAAACTATCTCCTTGATGTACAGTTTAGCCAACTGGTCCAAACTGAACTTAATCTTGATCGGCAAAAAGTGCGCTGACTTTGTTAGTCGATCCACAATCACCCATATTGCGTCAAATCCCTTCTGTGTTGCTGGAAGTCCTACCACAAAATCCATTGTGATATGCTCCCATTTCCACTCAGGAATCTCTAACGGCTGTAGTAATCCACTTGGTCTCTGATGTTCGGCCTTTACCCTTTGACAAGTTAGGCATCGGCTGACACATTCTGCGACCTCCCTTTTTAAATTCGGCCACCAAAAATGCTGACGCAGATCTTGATACATCTTCGTACTCCCCGGATGTATCGAGTATCTCGTACTGTGGGCCTCTTGCAAAATCTCTTCTCGTAGTTCAGGCACTAGCGGCACCCAAACACGATTTTCAAACCTTAGCAATCCCATGCTATCCTCCTTGAATTTGACCTCTTCCCCTTCGGTCATTCTCATCCTGATTCTGACACATTCTTCATCTTTGTCTTGAGCCTCTTTCACCCTATCTAGTAAGGTTGGGCTTGCTTCCACTTCCATTGACTCATTTGGATTTCTTACCTCCAACTCCATTCGAGCCATCTCTTGAACCAATTGTTCCTGATCTGTCAAGATGAACAATTTCTCCCTGCTCTTTCTGCTTAGAGCATCTGCTACTACGTTGGCCTTGCCGGGATGATATAGAATTTCACAATCATAGTCCTTGATCAATTCTAACCATCTTCGTTGCCTCATATTTAACTCCTTCTGTGTGAAGATATACTTCAGACTCTTGTGGTCCGTGAATATCTCACATTTCTCTCCATATAAATAATGTCTCCAGATTTTAAGGGCAAACACTACCGCAGCCAGCTCCAAGTCGTGGGTAGGGTATCCCTTCTCGTAATCCTTCAACTGTCTGGACGCATACGCAACGACCTTGCCGTTTTGCATAAGCACACAGCCAAGTCCCTTGTGCGATGCATCACTGTAGACCGTAAAACCTCCCGTATCGTCCGGTAAAGTCAATACAGGTGCTTCACTAAGTCTCTTCTTTAGCTCCTGAAAACTCTCCTCACACTTCTCCGTCCATACGTATTTCACCGTCTTCCTCGTTAGATTGGTCAGCGGTGTTGCTATCTTTGAAAAATCTTGAATAAATCTCCGATAGTAACCCGCTAACCCCAAGAAACTTCTTACCTCCGTCGGCGTCCTTGGTTGCTCCCAATTCATCACTGCTTCCACCTTTGCTGGATCTACTGAAACTCCTTCCTTGTCAATGACATGACCTAAAAATTGAACTCTCTCCAACCAGAATTCACACTTCGAAAATTTAGCATACAACTGCTCCTTCCGTAAAATCTCCAACACCAATCTTAGGTGTTCAGCATGCTCCTCCTCCGTTTTAGAATACACCAGAATATCGTCAATGAACACAACAACAAATTTATCCAAGTACTGCTTGAATATTCTGTTCATCATGTCCATAAATGCGGCTGGCGCATTCGTCAGTCCAAACGACATCACCAGAAACTCATAATGCCCATATCGAGTTCTGAATGCCGTCTTGGGTACATCCTCCTTCCTGACTTTCAACTGATGATAACCAGTCCTCAAGTCAATCTTTGAAAAGTACTTCGCCCCTTTCAATTGATCGAAAAGATCGTCAATTCGTGGCAACGGGTACTTGTTCTTAATTGTCACCTTATTCAGCTCTCTGTAATCCATACATAACCTCATCGATCCATCCTTCTTCTTTACAAACAGCACCGGTGCTCCCCATGGAGAAACACTTGGCTGGATGTACTTATTATCCAACAACTCCTGTAATTGCACCATCAACTCTTTCATTTCTACCGGAGCCATTCTATATGGTGCCTTTGATATCGGCGCTGTCCCCGGTACTAAATCAATCGCAAATTCTATTTCTCTGTCCGGCGGTAAGCCTGGCAATACATCTGGAAAAACATCCATAAACTCCCTAACTACTGGTATTTGCTCCATCTCGGGACTCACCACTTGTGTATCAACCACATGAGCCAAATACCCTACACAACCTTTCTTTAATAATTTCTTGGCTTGCATCATCGTCAGACAAGATGACTGTCTTGACGATTTGCTGCCATAAAATACGACCTTAGACTTATTTGGTGTCTTAAGGTGTATGCACTTCTTTTGACAATCAATTAAAGCTCCATGGTTAAACAACCAATCCATTCCAAGTATAACGTCAAACTCCCCCAAGCGTATTGGAATTAAATCTACACTCAACTTCTGACCCCTGATTTCAGCACAACAGTCTCTATGTACATACTCTACAGGAATCACTTCTTTATTTGCAACTTCTATGTTCATTGGGTTCTCTAGTTTTTGTCTAGGCAATTCTAACCGCTTAGCGAATTCATCAGACACAAATGAACAGGTAGCGCCCGAATCAAATAATACATAAGCATTTATATCATTGATCGGAATAATACCTGACACCACGTCTTTTGATTCGACGGCGTCCTGCACCGTCATGTTGAAAGTCCGTGCCGTTGGTTTGTTCTGTGGCACCGGCCCTCCAATGGTCAGTTTGGCGTTGTTGTTGTTGTTGCTGTTGCTTCCCCTATAGCTCGAACTCCCTCCGGTGTTCTTCTTCTTCGGACAATCTTTAAATTGATGGTCCATGGCCCCGCAGGCGAAACAACCTCCTTTCCTTTTTGGTGTGGGACAATTAGGAGCGATGTGCCCCTCTTGCCCACAGTTGTAACAAACATTCCTTCCCTTCATGCACTCCCCTGAGTGATTCTTCCCGCATTGACTGCATTTGCTTGCTTTCTTTGACTCACTGCCCTGGGGTGTCCCCGAACTGCTGTTGTTATTCCACTTGCGTTTGTTCGAGTTGCTACCCCCGCTGCTACCCTCTCTGTTTCCCCCATCGCTTCTCTTCTTGTTCCGTTCTTGATTGTGCTTATTCAAAGCTTCATTTCCACCCTCAGCTATGATAGCTTTCTCCAACAGTGTTGCAAAATTTGTGATCTGGAGAACAGCTACCCGACTGTAAACCCATGGTTTCAGCCCCTGTTCGAATCGTCTGGCGCGTCTTGCCTCCGTGTCCACCTGATGTGTAGCAAATCTTGCCAATTCATTGAACTTGGCGGCATATTCGGATACCGACATGTTACCCTGCTTAAGCTCTAGGAATTTAATTTCCATCCTAGCCTTTGTACTCTCTGGAAAGTAGTTTTCCAAGAATACCTCTTTGAATCGCGCCCATGCGATCGTTCCCTCCCCTGCTCTACTCTTATTGGCCTTCCACCAGTGGCTGGCCTTTCCTTTCATCATGAAGGTAGCAAATGAGGTCATTTGCTCCTCCCTAACTCGTGCAACCTCGAAGACTTTTTCCATCTCCTCTATCCAGGTTTGTGCTTCTATAGGATCTGTGGTCCCTTTGAACTCGGGTGGTCCTATCAGTTTGAAGTCTTTAAAGGTTGCTAGTGGAGCGGCAGGGTTTGTTGCTCCAGTAGCCTCTGTGTTGCGTCCGCGAAATGCTCCCATTAGCATTTCTACGAACTCTTGGACAGGGTTTGGCGGTACCCCTCCGGCGTTCACTGACTCTTCGGGTGGTGGTGGGGGTAGTCGTTGATTTCTTCTCTGTGGCGGCATTTTCTGTATAAAGAAAATTTAATTAATTAAAGTTGTTTCAATCTTTTTACTTTCGTTTTGTAGCTTAAGTAATTTAAACTAAAGCACAAATAATCATCTCGACACATATAAACATAAACGGAAATGCATTTATATTCATATGCCAAAACACAGTGCGTAGCACTTTTACATCATAAGCATACTGCTATAAACGCTGCTAACCCCGATAGTTAAAACAAAAGACGGGATCTAACATATCCCACAACTTCATAGAGTTGGGATTTACAACATACTAACCCTCTATCAAAACAAAAGTTGGGTTTCTACTGCATCTATGTACATACAACATAAATAAAGGAAATAGTACAACTAACGGCGCATCCCTCGACGAACCGCATCGTCGTACTCCTCATCTCCAATGGCCCTGACCACGCCCCTACTAATGGTGTGCAAGGTCTGACCCTCCTCAGCAGGGTAATAGTGCACCCTACTCTGGATCCTACCAACTGATGAGCGATAGACGTAACTGAGTCTATCTATCCTCACCTTCTTCTCCCTAACCTCCTCCTCCAGTTCCATCATCTGCCCGTGAGCTGCATCACGCTGAAACTCCATATCTAACCTTGCCTCAACGGCCTGCTGCATCTGGCCCCTCATGGCCTCCCTCTCTGCCTGTGTCTGCTGAATCTTCAGCTCAGCGGCTACTAACTTGGCCTTCATCTCGGCCATCCTCGCCTTCAGCTCTATGTTCTCGCCAGAGAACATATAAGCTGTATCTCTGTACTGCTGCTCTGTCTGCTGGTGGATCTGGTTCTGCTCCTCCAGGTGCTGAACCCTCTCCTCTAGCTCCTCGTTAGCCGTAGTGAGAGTATCGATGATGTCACTGGCGACAGTGCCCATGCCATCAACATACTCAGCTGGCTCCTCATCCTCAGCATCATCAGTATCAGCCTCCTCCTCACTGTACTGCCCCATAACTCCGCCCCAGACAGCGTCCTCTCTATCTCCCTCCTCGGGATCTGACTCTGGCTCCTCAATCAGTGCAGCCACCCGTGGCTGTGCGGTATCCATAGGGATATCCGTATAAATCACCTCCTCTACAGCAGTGCTCGACTGGCCTATCTCCGTCATCCTACAATAACATAAATAACACATGTTAGTACAGCAATAAAATATATTCATTGATGAAATGAAATGATATTTTATCATGTACATCTCGGCTCGATGGATTTTCTCAATCCACCTCCAAAAATACACAACATGATGAATCTCCCCGATTCATCTCCTAACGCACTCGATAAGAGTTTAGTACTAAGGTTATACCCTAGGTTTCGCAATCCTAGAGTTTCTAACCTACAGCTCTGATACCAACCTGTGACGACCCCAAATCCGGGTTCTTTAGCCTCGGGTTTGGTTCTCACTGTACAATACTTAACCACAATGAAATACATATATTGTATTCAAACTACGCGGAATAATACAAAAGGTTCCTTATATAAAGGCTACACTTCCCAAGGTCTATTAACCTTAAATTGTAACATTACATATCTTAAGGGAAATACAAAAGATTTACAACAGTAATTACATAACCGCAATTTAAACTAGCATGTAATTACTACAACTAAGCATTCGCTTTCCCCTTGCCTTTGTTCGATTTAGAGCTTTCGGGATTGGCTGAAATATAGTCATGATATAGCAAGAATGAGCAACTAAATGGCTCAGCAAGTTTATAAACAACAATCATACGATATATCATGATGAAGGGAAATAACTTCAAGGTTTCAACAATAGCAATTGTGAAAGATAACAAGAATCAATGTTCAATAAAAGAAGGAATTGACTCTTTACTGCTGAGTGGTCTTTAATGACCATGAACTGCTACTAAGGTAGAACAGACATACAATGTCTGACTCCTTGTTAAAATAACGGGACACTTGAGGGGATCAGTCCTCTCATGTCCTATGTATATGCATCACATTTAGTTTTCTTGCGCGCTGTCGGGTCTCCGACAAATAAAAGTCCCCTTTAACTAGGGTTGTTCTATCTCAGTCTTACTGTAAGAATCCGCACCAGCAAATGGTTTGGATAAGCTTTTATAATATTCAATTAAATGAATTTAACATGCATTTGTCTAGCCGAAACAATTAGCTTAGACGTTCTTAAACAGTTTGCAAAAGCACTATGTGCGAATACAATAATCAATAATGATGTGAAGTAATTTTTGATAATTAATTCACTCAAAGGTCTGTCAAGTAACTATGGGTGTAGAATACTTGCTCAACAATAATTGAAATGTAAATACGGTTGAAGAATATCTGCAACAATAAATACAAGTTTAAGGGTAGAAAACTTGCCTGTCTGCACAGCTACAATAAATGTCTAGCTTTAACTACTTGCTTTGAAAGACCTAACATTAATAAAGTCGGTCTAATAATTAGCACGGCGTATTTGCATAACTATACGCTTGATAATGAACTTATTTACCACACATAAGTACTAACACATAATTTACATCAGTCAAAACAATATTATTAACCTTATAAACCCTTAATCATATTAGGTTAATAAGTTAGAAAATATTTTTCTTAAGTGTTGGACACTTATTAAACCTTTAAACAACTTATTATAATTGTTTAATTAAATTCAATTTATTTTATTAACTCAATCTCTTTTTAATTACTATTTAATATTGATTAAATAGAATTAATTAATTAACTCTAGTTATTATTTAAAATAAATAATAACTAATTGTACTTACTTATTATTTAATTATAATTAAATAATAAATAATTATTAACTTAGTTTTAACCTTCTTTAATTTAATGTTAATCAACCAATAATTAACCAAGTAATTAACTTTACTTATTATTTAATTAAGGAAATTAAATAATAGTTTACTAATCTTAATCCTCTTTAATTATTATTTAATGTCAATTAAATAATAATTAATTATTTAATTAATTTTAATTATTATTTAAGGTTAAATAATAATCCAATCATTCTTATTTATTATTTAAATTAAATAATAAATTATTACTCTAATAACTTAATTTCCATTAATCGTTATTTAATGCTAATTAAATAATAATTAATTACCTAATTATCCTTATTTATTATTTAATAATATTTAAATGATAAATAATAAATTTATAAATTTTATCTCTCTTTAAGAATTATTTAATGGGCATTAAATAATAAATGCAAATTTATCATCTTTATTTATTATTAACATTTAAAATAATAAACAAATAATAAATTTATTTAACTTAACCATGGTTTAGCTAACTAGATTAATATTTAAAATATTTAAATATTAAATTTAATGAAAAATATCCTCCCCAATATTATTTTTGTATTATAATTATTTTTGTTATAATTTTAATTTAGTTTTTAAATATTTAAATTAATTAAATTTAACCCGAATGGCATTTCCGTAAATAAGTCGAAATCTGAACCGATGGCAGAATGGTAATTTTGCCAAGAAAAACACGGAGGGGCATTCTGGTAATTTCTCCGGAATTTTCCTACCGCGCATGGCGCGGGTTACAGATTTAACGGGCCAAAAACGACGCCGTTTTTGGAAAGCCGGATACGGCTTCCGCGCGTACGCGCGGAGTAACTTTTTACGGACACCAAACGACGTCGTTTGGCTCCGTGTTTTCGGTGAACAGTGGCTGCGCGCGCATTGCGCGGAAACCCTTAATTTTTTTTTCTTCTTCGCAGAATGTGAACAGTGTTCCGGCACACACATTTTAATTAAAAATATACCATCAAGTAAGCTTTAACTCTTCAATAAAAATCCACAAAAATTACCAAACACCTTATATTAATTTATAACATGAAAAAATTAATTTTTCATAATTTAATAACATATTTTTTTATAAAAAATTTTACATCACATAAACTACTATAAATCATAAGTTTTTGTATATAACTCCATTTTGAGTGATTCAAACTTTGTTTTTCTTATGATTTAATGTTCTATTATATTAGAACATCAAACCTAAGTTTTATAAAAATATTTTTGGACATAAATTCCAAAACTTGTTTACACACGATTAAATACATATTTTAGCATATAAAATATACCAAAATACAAACCAAACATATTAAACTCAAGCATGGCATAAAGATTACAACTACACATTAATAACTATATTAACATGTTTATACTAACATGATGATTTATTTAATTTAAAAACAAACTACATTTAAAATAATCATTACCTTGTTTTAATGGCTATCTTTCTTTTTCTTCCAAAATAGGTGATGAGGTTTGAAGGCATGAACCAAGAACTCCTTCTCCTCTCTTAGTATTTTGCTCTCAAAATTTTCTCACACTCTCAAATGCTCACACTTTGCTCTCTAGGAAATTCTCTAGCAATGAACTAACCAACCTAGAACAAGTGTGGGGTGTTTCTTTTATAGCCATCTACTAACACACCATTAACTCACTAATTCATCTATGTTGGTCAAATTAAAGGCTAATCAAGCTTACTATTTGATGGATTGACATGGTGATTGACTAGTTGATTGACTAGAGTTGTTGGCCAACTTTGATCTAGTGTAAAAGAGAAGCAATCTAGCAAATCAAGCAACATCAAGTGGGACAAAAAAAAAATCAGCAAAATGGTATTTTCCATGCCATTTTTCCTTTATTTTTCTAGCTTTTAATGTGTATTTATGCATATACAAATATATCTATACATGGGTTCAATTGTTGACCAATTTTGACTTCCTATTGGGCTCCATGTTGGACTTAGGAAATTAATATATTGGGCTCATCCATTGAATTGGTTTGGGCTCAATTTAATTAACACTTTGGGCTAGCATTTAAATAACTATGCTAACTTTAATTAAAATAAGCATTGAGCTTGTTTAATTAATTATATGGGCTAGTAATTAAATTAATTACATGGGCTACTAGGTTAATATCTTGGACCTAGTTTAACAACTCATTTGGATTAAAAATATAATCCAATTAGATTTGCTTTAATTAATTATACCCTTGCTTTAATTCTTTAATTAAATATATGCACGAACAAGTACATCTATTTTATTATCTAATGCACAATTTATTAGTACAAAAATTTTAAATTCATTGCTAATTATATATTAATTATAATTACAATGTATAATGAAATTCGTGGTCATTACAAATACAGTGAATGATTAATACCCTTGATCCTACTCCATCAGAAGCCCAGTACCAGCATAAAGCCAGCAATGCAGCAGGGTTACTCTTTTCTTGTCCCATTAATTTCATGTAATTGCTATCCAGTCTAAAAATGGTCAAAAAAGTTAAAACTTGGTAGGAATTTTGGGATGGAGTAAATTAAAAGTGACTACCCAAAATAAAGTAATAGCAATGGACTTTACCACAGTAGTCCTGTTTGCCTCATCCATCAATGATGCAGCATTTCTTTTACGTCAATTCCCTGAAGTGAACTTGCATATAAATAAATGCGAACTTCAGAAACTACTATATTTAGGAGAAGATGAAAAAAAATCAGTTAAAAGATTATTAATAAACTGAAGTGCTGTTGCAAGTAAACCAACTGCAGACATTTCACAAGTTCTACCACCCACCCAATCAAACATGGGGAATCTAGCTAACCAACCTTCAATTCTAGCAGTGTTGTCTAGTAACGAATTCTCTTGTGTAATAGCCACACCCTACAGAACAATTTATATAATCAATAGCAATAAATCACACTTCCTAATGAGATGAGAGAGCAGGATAATTGATGAGGATAAAAACCCAAATTATAAACTACTAGTAGAAAGTCCCAAACTTTGAGTACATCACTTGCACATACAACATATAAAGTAACACAGTTAGAAGGCTCAACACTTTTTTTCCTTTTAGAACCTTTTCTATATTTATGTCAAAAATATAAATGTATACCAACATCCTTAAAAGTGGGTAGAAATAATTAAAGCAGAAACAAGAACCTGAGATCAAAACCTGTCAGCTTCAGGAAATGCCTTCTGTACTTCTAATAAACCATTTCTAGCTTCTGGACTACCTCCACTCTACCCAAATTTGTAACATAACTAAAAGCTTCATGTCAGCAACATGCTTAAAAAGCTGACAGGAACGACTAAATTCAGGTAAACAAGATAATTTCCTCGCATACCTTTGAAACCACTATTACAAGTGTTGATGCCAGCTCAGAAAGTTGTGCAATTTGATGATCAATACCAGCTGGATCTGCATTATCAATGAACCTTATCTGCCAAAAGCACCATGACACAATAAGGAGATATAGAAAGTAAGACGCGTACAGGAGAGGGAGAGGGAGAGGGAGAGGGGGAGGGGGAGAAGAATGAAGCCTCGAAGAAATGCTTAACTAATTTACCACAACAGCCAAATTTAACCTTACTTGAATTGAATTGAAGCTTTTAAAAGGCAACATGGGAAAATACTTGAATAATATTCACACCACATTGAGAAGAGAAAATCTAAATTTACCCCACAATCACAAGTAGTGAAAATATAAATGATGCAGATTAAAAAATGACTCAACTAATCAGATGTTTCATGTTTAAATAGAATTAGAGCAAACAATTACAAGTTAATTTCTCCACAGAAGATGCTTCTTTTTCAAAAAAACAACTGAAGTTATACGTGTTTAGCAACTCAATTACCAAGAGAAGAGGATTATCAGGAGCCATTTTATTTGGTTTCAAGAAGCTCTCATTCTACCTCTTTTATTTCTTATTATTTTTTGGAACACCCCAAAATTCTTTCATTTAGCTTTTTGTCTGATATTAGAGTCTTCATGTTTTCCATAAAAACATCAACTTCGGGGAATAAATACAGTACGTGCGGAGTATACATAAAACAGATTCTACAAGTTTCTTATGTTCCAACATAATTGAGATGACCTTTTTTGGGCACACGGAAAGCATCAGAGAGCCTGTTCACATCTTGAAAAAGTCTCATAAATTACACTAGAAAATCCCATCTGCACCAAAGCTTTTTCCAACATAGAGCATATTAGTCTGGCCAAAAAAGACAAGCTCACTCATGGTGCTGGACTGGACTTCATATTTCTATATATCAGTTACAAAATAATCAATTGTGTGGTAACAATGAGGATCTAATTCTTCAATCTGTAATCTCAAAAACGAATTCGGCACAAGCATAGGGTTCCCAAGGCAAGAATGCCCCACCATTCTCCCTTCACTTTCGGGTCCTTCTTCCACAGGAATTAAGGATTTTTTTTGGGATCGAGGTATAAGTAATAATTTCATATATAGGAGGAGGGAGGGATAGAAAGTATAAATGGTTTGGTTGGTTAAATTTGAGGAGGATTTTGGGTTAAACAGTTGTGGATAGTGGTGTATGGTGAAGGAGAAGGTAAAGTCTCAAGAGGTTGAAATTTCGAGAAGAGATAGATAGCTTTGATTAATCTCCTAGTGACTAGTGAGGGGCAGATGCACCCGGGGGGGGGGGGGGGGGGTAAGGGATAGATAGGGACTGACAATATGGGAATCTGAATTGGAAATTATGTAGAGATTATAGGATGCATTTTTATACCAAAAGTTGCAGAAAGTTGGCATTTTTACAGGGTATTAGTTTTGGTTTATTTGATTTTTTTTTTTATGACTAATGAGAAATTGAATATAACAGCTGTGCTGCAATATCCAAGTATTCTTCTATATTTGATTGAAGGGTAATCTTAACATGTGTTTTAAGCGCGAAAAATAAGGGTAAATTTTATTTATTTATATATTTATACGGAATTCAATACATGAGGTTCATTAGTATATTATTTTTTTATGTATTGAATTCAGTGCAAATATATAAATAAATATTATTATATATTATTTTCAGCGTTTAGAATGTGTCCTTAAAAGAAAATTCTTGATTGAATAGTAGAGGAATAGGTGGTTTGGTTTTTAATGTAAGTATTAATTTTACTAACATTGTGAGAAAGTTTCTTTTATGTCGTGGCCTCGTGGGCTACATCTTTTCAATACGTCTCATAGCTGAATAGTATGGACTAGGTATACAGAAATATCCCATCAAAGGATTAATGAATACTAATATACTATGTCTTGTGGGGCTCGGGAGTGCAACTTTAGTGTCCAATTCCTTTATTATCAAGTAGGCCTCTTGGGTTGTAGACTCTGGGCCTCTACTTTTGAACTTGACACACAGACCTTTAGGCCCATATCTTAACAGACACCAAGGGCGTAATAACCATCTCACCAAGGGGTATTGTAGACATATACCCCATTGAGGGCATAATGGGATTTAGCATGCTTCATTTCAAATAGATTTGAGGGCATAATGGTAATTAAGACGTTTCATTCCTTATAAATAAATAATAGCACTAGGAACCCTCTCTTATTTGTAGATGATTATAATCTAGAGAGAGACTCCCTCAACTCCTCTAAATAAGAAAAAATTATTAGTTGATCTTGGAACATAATCAGTTAGTATTTTACACTAATCACATATTGTTAAATATATGAGGAGATCAATTAATGTCTTACATCAATTACATGTTATTAAATGTATGAAATTTGCATAAATTTTAATAAATTAGTAAGTCCAAATATAAAATTTACATAAATCTCATATAAATAGCAGTATAGTATATGATTAATGGAATACTATCTAATCCTGTCTCCGAAACTCTGAATAATTACTCTAATATAAGAAACACTGAGACCTTAAAGTCAACAGGTGCTCATGTATAAGTGTAGGTAAATTACATAAATGAACACAATAATTATAATAAATTACAATTATACACACCGTTTAATATTCACTACTAAAATATTCTCTAGTTCTCAAAGTTTTTCCTATATATCCGAAGTGATTCTCCTCTGCCGTACACTATCAACGGCGTCGTTCACAATGTTTTCGGTAACCCCTACCGTCATTGCCACATCAGCATCCAGATCCAACGGCCAAATGCAATTACTACACGCCCATCGATACAACTAATACGTATAAACCGATATATATCGAAGAAAAAGGGAAAGAAATTTCCCTCTTTCTATCTGCTCAGCATTCTATTTCTCTCTCTTCAATGGCGAGCGCAATACCAGACAACCTAACCAGAGAACAGTATGTTTACCTGGCGAAACTCGCCGAGCAAGCCGAGCGCTACGAAGAGATGGTCCAGTTCATGGAGAAGCTGGTGGTTGGCTCGACTCCAGCCGCCGAGCTGACCATCGAGGAGCGAAACCTCCTCTCCGTCGCCTACAAAAACGTCATCGGCTCGCTCCGAGCCGCCTGGAGAATCGTGTCGTCGATTGAGCAGAAGGAGGAGTCTCGAAAGAACGACGATCACGTCGTGCTAGTCAAGGACTACAGATCTAAAGTTGAAGCCGAGCTGTCTGAGGTTTGTGCCGGTATTCTGAAGCTGTTGGAGTCGAATCTGGTGCCGTCGGCTTCCACGAGTGAGTCGAAGGTGTTTTATTTGAAGATGAAGGGGGATTATCACAGGTATATGGCGGAATTTAAAGTTGGTGATGAGCGGAAGGAGGCTGCTGAGGATACTATGAATTCCTATAAGGCTGCTCAGGTAATTTATACTTTTAATTTCTAAGGGCTTTTATTATTTTGTGTTGAAAAAGGTTAAATCCAGCTCAGATTTGTATATTTATTTATTATATGTTGTAATTTATTTGCTCACACTTTGATATTTCACTGATTCAAGTTAGGTGAGAGATTCGTCTCAAGTCAATTAAATGGTTTTAGTAGATAAGACCCGTGGATGGACGAAGTAGGAAATATATATATATATATATATATATATATATGATACATGTGCAAGTGATTAGTAATTTTGTGGTTTAAAATGAGTTTATGTATGATATTATGGTAAATTTAAATCTGTAATGCAAGAATTTTGTTTTGGTGTAAGTTGGACTGTGAATACAAGTAATTTAGGTAGTTATAATTTTATTGTTCTTGAAGGAATTTAAGTTCTTGATAGTGTGACTAGAGATTTAACTTGGGAAGTATTTGTATGCATTATGTTTATTCAGTATGGGATTATTGGTTTTAGCATATGAGTGCTGTTGATTGTGGGCAAGATTTATGTGCATATGCTTACGCTTCATGTACTAGCACCTTACTTTAGGTTTAGGCTGTAATACTTGCTGCTTGAATGTGGATATAGCCTAGATGTGTGCGTGGGTTTGTAATTTATCGGCAACACTTGTCTTCACTTGTGAATGAACAAATGTATCTACTAGGTACAAAAAGATACTAACTTATGTTTATATATTATGTAAAAAGTTGTAGAGACATTTTAGAAAAAAATATTCAAATACGTATGGTCTCGGTCATGATTACCTATCAATAAAAAAATCATATAAGTAGGGGCTAGTTCATATATGTATAGCTAATTACATATATGTAAGGGCTTCCTTGTAAATTATTGAACAAAGTGAAATATTTTAAGATCATAATTTGGGCTGCTGCCACCTCCCCCTAGCTGCCATAGGGAGATCTGTCCCTTGGTAGGCAATTAACTCTAGGTTGTCATAATATATACTCCCTCCTCTCCAAAATATAAGATCAAGTCTGACTTTTCAAAGTCGATATGAGATTGTTTCACGTTCAAAATTGACATGATTCATTTTAAAGATCAATATTAATTTAAAAGTTGAAAATATCTCAAATTAACTTCACAAAGTCAATATTGATTCTGTATTTGGGAACAGTGGGAATATTAAGCAATTAACTTTAGGTTGTCATACTTTGTTATATTAGGGATTCAAATTGATGGGGTTTACAAAAAGGTGTGTGATTAATATTGTTAAACGGTATTTGATTTTGTGCGCATGCTGTTCTTGAAGGATATTGCACTGGCAGATCTGGCTCCAACACATCCGATAAGATTGGGGCTAGCACTCAATTTCTCAGTTTTCTACTATGAGATTCTTAATTCATCTGACAAAGCTTGTAGTATGGCGAAACAGGTATGTTTATTCATTCCTGTTACTTCATAAATGAAGGCTTGTTATTTATTAGTTGGATGTTGTCCAGACTTGATCATCGGGCAATTATTCTACACTTTTATTTTATATAGGCTTTTAATTTTATTTGATCGTATTTTATTATATAAATTGGTTAGGAGAATCATTAGGCAATAATGTCAATAAGCAACTATAAAAATAATAATAAATTGTCCTCATTATTTCATGGTCTTACTTGCTTATATGTGGCAGATGGTCCATTGACTTTTGTGGGTATTATTATAATCTTTAGTGTAGTGATGAAAGCAAGATGCATATTTGATTCTTAAGAATGAGACTCTCTTGTTGATGAATCAATTAACTTGTTGCTCATATCTCAGACTCTAGACCTGATTAAATCACCTTATTTTTCTTTCATTTTTTCTGGTAAGCAAATCTTTACATCAGGACAAATCAGTGAGTTGTTTCAGCTTTATTTACAGCTGAAGTTTGGACGTACTAGCCATCAAGTATGCAAACAATGGACCCCTTTCATGTTGAAAGGATGTACACCACATATAACATATTTACCTAATCTCTACTTTAGATTTCTTTGATTTTCAAGGCTGCGATTTAGCTTGCATCTTTTGGGATACTGGTTCAGGGTATATACATTCTGGTACTTTTATGTTTACGCCTAAAAATGAGCTTGAGCTAACGTGAGAGCATATCCTTGGAACGCTTTGCTGTTGAGTAAATGATTTCAAAATTACATTTTCTTGGTTCATTTGTGTAATAAATTTGCCCAACCCAACCTTTACGAGCCTAACACCATATTGTTCATGAACAATTTGGTCCATTTAAATCTCTGTTTTCTGTGCCACTTGTCAAACGAAAGATTCTCTATTTCTGTGTGCACTTGCAATATCTTTTATATTATGTGATGTAAAAGCAAACTTAAATCAGAGTGTCTTGCATATCATTAGAGTTGTAACTTGCATGGGACAATGTTCTGGAACCATTTTTGTCGGCTAACAAGTTATAGTTGACGAAGTGCTACTTACACATGTTCCATCTTAGGTCGAAACCAGTCGGCACAAGCGTGTCTTTAACCGTATAATGGCACTTCTAAGTTCCCCTATGCAAGCGCCTTTGTAATCTATTCCTCGTTTGCCTATAGCAGTAAAATTAAGCCAAGTAACTCACCCAGTGGATGGTTACCAGTTGCCTGTCTATTACTAGTCGCTGCTGCATATTATGCTACTGTTAATGGGTTTGAAAATGAAATTTTATGGCATTTTTTAGTTTTCAGATCTTATTATGTCAATATTGATTTACTTGTACAATTATCTGCGTATACTTTATAGGCATTTGAGGAAGCCATAGCTGAACTGGACACTCTGGGTGAAGAATCGTACAAGGACAGTACCCTCATCATGCAACTCCTGAGGGACAATCTCACCCTTTGGACTTCAGATGCACAGGTTAACAATGCTTACTACTCTCTCTCTCTCTCTCACACACACACACACACTCACACTCACAAATAGTCACACGCAAAAATGTACTCCCTCCGTCTCTCAAACAATGGCTTATAGCTTAGTTTGAATTTTTTTAAGTCAAATTGACCATTTTGGAATCAAAATTTATACTCTATCCATTCCGAATTATAAAATTATTATTGACTTTTTAAATATTTTCAAATTTAAAATTGACATGATTCATTTAAGTTTTCAAAATAATTAATCGTATAACTAATAGTACTTTATAGGTAGTTTATGATTTTCATAATTATATTGACATAAACTAAATGAATTTATCTCAATTTTGAGTATGAAAATATTTGAAATTGACTTTTCAAAAGTCAATAATGATCTTATATTTTGAACGGAGGAGAAACTACTATTTTCTTATAAATATAGGTGGAGGAACTATAGCCATAATAAACTAGAATTTACTATTATCTCCAATTTTCTTGAGTTTGAAAATATAAATAAATATTCTTAATTTTAAAATCGGTCAATTTGACTAGAAAAGTCAAACTAAGTCAAGTTTTTTTAGGGACAGAATTAGTTATATACAATCATCATTTGACGGGAGCGGAACAGTCTAGTCTACTTGTTCAATTAGTCCAGTGTGATGATCGATATTCTAACTTCTTATTGGGACTTCTGCAGGACCAGTTGGATGAGCCATGATTTGTACGCTGACCTTCTGTCACTATCGTCTCCTCGAGGAGGTGGGCTTGAATGTCACATTTGTTTATGCTGACTAATTGTGTTATCTGATAAATGGCCATCAACTCATTACATGTTGTGTTTTATTACTAAACATGCTTTTAGAAATCTAGAATGATTCGGAACTTGCAGTGGTGGGAGTACAAAGTTATTATCTTCTGCTTACATTTTATTTGGTTTACTGTTATAGCTATTTTCTATCTTCTCTAAGAACACATGTCGTGTAGTCAAGAGCTTGAATACCCATCGGTTGAAGGGTATAAATGAATTATTAAATACCCTACAGCTTTGTTTGCTTTTAGTGTTGAAAATGTTTTAAATGTGCTTGATAGTAAATCAAATGCTCTCCAGCGCCATTGAATGATTAATGGTACTAAAATGTAGGAAATACAGGTGTTACTGCCAATCCTCTGGAACAGCTAATAGAGAGTTGCCTAGTTTCATTCCTGCCCCAGTCAGAGGTAGACATGCACAAAAAGCCCGCGGCCTGAGGCCTGGCCTTGATCTGGCCTGGCCCGGCCTGGTCAAAGCCTGGCCTGGTCAAAGGCCTGGTCCGGCCTGGCCCGGCCTGCAGGCTTTAAACAGGCCACGATTTTAGAGCAAAAGCCCGGCCTGGCCTGGCCTGGGGAAAAGCCTGGCCCGGCCTGGCCTGGCCTGGTCAAAAGCCTGGCCTGGCCTGGCTAAAGTCTACCTCGATTTTTGGTAAAGTGACAAGAATACTGAACTGGGATACACTAAATACTAAATTGTATTTCTATTTCTCCTATCATATTATATTATAATATGATTATTAGTCTATGAGTGAATATTTAATTCAAATTGGGGTGATGGTGATTTGCAGACAACCCTATATTATATAATTATATAGTCATTATCACTGTGGATCATTTCTAATTTTTATGCAGCAGTACTAAAAATTATGAAAAATGGTGATTTTGATGGATTTTTCAATATTTGGTCTTCTTGATTTGTAATTTTGTACACGTTCGTACAAAAAAATATGCAACCGACGATTTCGCGGCTCCCTCATTCTCTCTTTCTTCTCTGTCTCTCTCTCGGTCTAGGCCTGGCCTGGCCTGGCCCGCAGGCCTCAACAGGCCCTATTTTTTTTGGAGAAGCCCGGCCCGGCCTGGCCTGCAGGCCTAAAAGTCAAGGCCTGGCCTGGCCTGGTCAACGGAAAAAGCCTGCCAGGCCTAGGCCAGGCCGGCCTGGCCTGGCCTGTTGTGCATGTCTAGTCAGAGGCAGCCGGTTTTACACTTTTACTAGAAAATAAAGCGTCGCCAAATTAAGAATTTTAATGGCATATGCAGATGGTCACGTGTTGGACCGAATTTACAAATTTGACCTCAAGCTGTTAAATAAAAATTAAAAGTTCATAGAACACACTGATGGATATTTTCACATGAGAAAGCGATATTTTCATATGTTTTCTAAATGTGTGGGTTATACATATATGTGAGAAATTTATGTAAAAATATTGTTTTTTTTATATGCGAAAATATTAGTTTTCTCAACTTTTATTCTTTTGTAAAATGATGATGTGAAGTGATATTTTTCATAAGATTTTTTGATATTTTTAAATATAAATTATTGTTATAAATTTATAATGACGGTCAAAATCATTGTTACAGACTTATAGCGATATTTTTTATATAAAAATATTAAAAAATCTTATAAAAATATCTATTTCCATGATAAACTATTTTTACGTTCTTTTTAAAATAACTTTTGCCCAGAACTTCATATTTAAAAGTGCAACATCTCACTCTGTCAATAGGCATTTATATATAAATTTACAATTATCTCCTCTATAGGGAAAATTACACGAACCTTTCTGACGATTGACGTGACAACCAACCACAAATGAAATCTAAAAATGCGTTTTTGGCTCCAGTACTGCATATTATTTCAAGTGATTGGATTCTTGAAGGAGATCATCACATTAAAATTATCAATTTTCTTTCTTCTTTTCCAAGCATATACTCCCTACTCACCAATTATTCAGTTGTCACATGTAATGAGGTGAAGGCCAAATTTATCTTCGCTCAGCTGATTGCATTTTCCCACACAACTGAACTCATCACTGAACCTGTTATTCAACACAGAAAAGAAAGCCTCTAATACTTAACAACAATGCATTTCAATAGAAGTACCCAACATAGCTTGGTCACGTTTAAAAAAAACACAGAGAGAGAAAGAGACAGACGATACAGACACGTTTCATCTGAACGTACAACTGAGCAAGGAAAAGTAATTCCTCATGGTCTATTACATAGTTCTAGGCTTCGAGGAATTTCAGTCCCTTGTGTTCTCTTTTAACCACTCCAGGTACGGAATGCTGCCACCGACTATGGGCAACGCGATCACTTCAGGTACACTGGAAAAGAACAAGCAAAGTAAGGTGTAAGAGAGAAACCTTCCGGTTCAAAAAATTTATTCTGTTACGAAACTTGTCATCATATCCCAAAAATCGTGAAGCTTGGTATTAACAATCAAATCAAGGCACAAACTAAAATCTGTCTTTTATGAGAAGTAAGACCCTGTGTTTTTCTATCTTTTTGCCAAAATAAGATGACAAAAAAACTACTTCAAAAATATCAGAATAGGATTGGTATCAGCATCACTCTTCAACATCCTAAGTCCAACAATCTGTGTAATATATGCAGTATCAATCTTTAAATACTTGGTCTGACAACCACTCCTCTTTTTCACTCTTCTTCTGGACATCACAAACCTTGAAAATAACAGGATGCAGAAATAGACCAATCCAGAAATATACAACCCTCCACTATTTAGCGATTAGAGGGATTTGGTCACTAAGTCTTGATATCTCTATGACCTAAACATTTATCACATTCCTTTTCTAAATTCGTCTTTCTGACAAGGATACACGGAAATTAGATTATGTACTTAATCTTACTACTTACTCATATTCATGATTTGCTTCAACATGATCTTTCAGAGCTTCCAAAAGGGATTCCCTAGTCTTGATTATAAGCAGTTCCTCGGAATCTGTCTGTATCTGCAACCAACAAAAGAGAGAGGTATATCATAATCACTAAATAAGATTTAAGTACCATGTATAGATTATCTCATCCTTTGTTTCCAAATAGTATTCTTGTTTTATATATGATTTTTGAAATGGAAATTTACCTCTCCCTTCCACTGATACACTGATTCAATACCTGCACCCAACGTAAGGAGGTTTCAACTACTTAAAGTTTGACAAGTACTGAAACTACAGGTTGAAAAAGAAGGATTATGGAGAGGAGGATAACAATGCATGAAGTTTTATCTTGATACAGGAAGTATAAAAAAAATCTGAGCTGCAAAACTTTCACAGTAATTGACTAATTTCTATACTTGAGTTATCAAAATTCTTTAAAATACAGTGAAGACCTTAACATTTGCACCATAGCAACAACATGAAGAAAGACAATATAGATAAATTCATTTCACAAGGAAAAGTGTTTATCAGACTACAAAAACAAGTGGTAAAGCAAATGAAAGAACAGGTTCTCCTTTAGTTTAAAACTTAATATAAAGCTAGACATTAAGATATTTATTCAAAAGATCAAGCACATGCCTGGCACTCGATTTACACAGGCTGCAAGTTTTTCTTTGACTATGCTTTCAGCCAGTTTCTTGCCTGCATAAGGTGACAAGCGGGATAAAAAAAGTAAGCAATCAAGTAATTGTGTGGGAAAAAAACTGTTTAATATATTCATTTGCATGGTAGGAACGAGGAAATATCAAAATTTGCTCTAAAACTATAATATGTTTCTTAATATACAAAAACTTTGACTGATATATGTAGATGCAAAAAGGGTGGGGGGATCAAGAGAATCAGATTGCTTCTAGCTTTAAGGAATCAAAAGTTTCAAGTTATCTCTGCAATCAAGAGCACCATAGCATGTGCAAAAATGTAATTGTAATACTTGAGTCGCACATCAAAACATGTGGTATATACCAAACTTTAAACTTCACTACCAAAAGGACCAATAACGTGCTATGATTTTTGACCCAGATAGGCATGTGATGGGCCATGATGACCAAATATGATCTTGAGCCTTGATCTAGGTTTGTGGTTGGGATAGGTTCCTCAAAGTAAATACAGTATCAAACCTCCAAAAAAGGTTTAAACTCTGACGGTTAGTTGCATTCACATAACTAATAGACTGAAAAGCAAAAACGGACAGTTCAACTTGTATCCTTGTAAGAGTATCGTCCTTCAGTTTTCATGATTGTCAGTCTCACCCTCGAGGTACATTAAGCTATTCAAAGTAGACTCAAGTTTCTATGTATGGTTATAGTCCTCCTGATTAGGATAATACATTTAAAGATATTTTGGTCTGCTTTAAATAACTAATAATAGGTCATAAGAACACTACCCAGACTGTTGTTGTATAGAAATTGCAACATATAGTGTTAGGTTATACCAATCAATTCACTTTATCAGCTAACAAAAGTAGCGCTATGATCTGCCAATTTTTTTGAGAATAACGACTACACCAAGACATCAGCATGGTATACTCCTGCACTATTTTAAAGAAACATTGAAAGAAAATGTATTACTTGTGTCCAAAGTCTTTGCGTTGAGATAAACACACAGGAGGTCAAACTTGAAATTCTGAAGGTGTTACAATTGGATACTCCAGACAATTTACACCCTCTCACACAAACACCACACAAATATTCCAGAAACCAAGTGTTCTGCAGCTGGCACATCGAGTACTTGAGATGTAAACCGTTTTAATTTTTTTAAAATTTATTTTATTAGTATTATTTCTTTTGGGGGAGGGGAGAATTTAAGATTACATCCATTTGGTCTGATAATATATAGATGAAGATAGAACAGCTGAATTGAAACAAAGAACTAACACATGCCAATGAAACTATCCGTACAAAAGCAGGACAACTACAATACAATTGATATTCTTGGAGGAACACTGGCCAAGTTAAACTTAATAAATTTTTTATTAAGACAATGAAAATATTAGAACAAGGAAGCCTCCAGAACATAACAAAAGAACCATAGTGACCAAACTAATGTCTTTCTACTAATAAACTTACTCTCATTAGAAACCCAAATAAATAATTCAGTATCCATCTGGAACTTTGTTTCAAACTATTATCATTTAGTTACCCTAGAGAATCAAAAAGGTGCTGAAAAATATAAGATACATAATGGGAAAAATAATTATATATAATATGATACATATAGAGAGAGAGGAAGGAGGAGACAAGAATCAAAGATCAGTTATGAAAGTTTGAGCAACTTAAATATTGAAGATTTGTAATTTAAGAGATAAATTAAACAATCAATGAACCATTTCGTTCCCATAACACAAGCTCAATCCTACCTATATTAATAAGTGTAGTGATAAATTATATTTTACCAGCTAAATTAACATGATTCAGTCAAACATGTCAAAAACTCCAAATATATACAAATTCATTCGAATAATAGAACATATTAACAACTATAAGCACCACAAACACGAAGTTTTCTTAAAAAAACAAAACCATCAGGGGGAGATATAGCAATTTCAATCTAAGTTGTTGTAGTAGTAGTAGCTAAATCAAAATATTTAAAGTAAGAACGTCATGGAATTACAAAAAGCAAGAATCCCTAACCTGCATCTTTATTGGGGACAGTAACATAAACAACAATACTAGGCACAGTCCTGTTACTCGCTTCCATTCTGATCGTCTGAACACCCTTAGCCGGCGTCTGTCCAGTAGATTTCGATCTGAATCGCCATAAATTAAAAATAAAAATATAAAAAAAAAACAAGAAAAAAATGAATACCAACCATGAATTAGGTAAAATATACCTTAAGATGGTGGTTTTGGAGGAGAGAGAAAGAGATGGGTAGAGATTAGAGAGACCCAAACTCAGCATACAAATAGCCCCAACAATGGGCAATCGCCGACGAATTACTGCCGATGAAACAATTGAAGAGATTGGTGATAGTGCCATTTGAATTAATCATCATCCTATGTGCTCATTTTTCTGGAAGATTCGAAGAGAAGTGAAATGACTTATTTTCAACTTATAAGTCAAAATAAATAAATAATAATTTCGTATTTATTTAAAAATAAGATATAAGTCATTCTTAATAAATTAATTTGATCAAATATAATATCTATTTTATTAAATTATATTTTTATTCTTTTAATTTAATATTTATTTATTTTCAACATAAATAAATATATTATTAAAAATATTAAAACAAAAATATTGTCATCTATATAAATAAATAAATAAATAGAATAGAATACCTACTAATATATATATATATATATATATATATATATATATATATATATATATATTAGTAGGTATTCTATTTATTTTGTGCGAAAGAATAAACATCCAATGTTCGTTTCTGATAAATTAGTAACATTACCTCAATTTAATATTTGTCTTTTTTGTTTTAGTTTGATTTCAAATAATTGTCACAAAGAATTTTTCTTTATTTTTTGGAAAATTATTCTCTTTTATGAGGGAAGGGGATCGGTTGGGAAAAAGAAGTCAAACAATATTATACTTTGTCTATATAAAATTATATAATTATACTTTTATATATTATGTGCAGAATTCTGATATATTGAGATTTTTTTATTAAATTATAATTACGATTTATATTAATATATAATATTAAAAAATATATGAAATTGATCAATTATATTAAATATATTATTAAAATATTATTAACTATTGGTTTCCATTATATCATTTTACTTTCTATATACACAACTAGTAAATTTGGTTTTTGAGCTCTTGTCAACCATTCTTTTATTGCTAAATTTTAAAGTATTAAGTGTACAAATAATATATTAATATTGTGTAGAATGATTTTTATACGAAAATATTTTTTTTTCCAAAATATATTACTTAACTAATAATGTATAACTAGTTATTAATAAAAACTAAATAAATTTTAAAATGTACAATAATAGTTCATCTTTTTATATAATATAAATGATAGTGTTCATTTTGAAATTAATTATTTACTTGTTTATGTATTCATCTATTTATGAAATAGGTAAATTTTTATTTAAAATCAAATAGTTATACTTATATAATTTAATAATAAAATATTATTATTATCAAGAATATAAATTTTAAAGAACATTAATTAAACTAAAAAGTGAATGAGAATAAGAGATAGTGGTAAGTAAATACTTATGATAGTAAGAAGGTAGAAATATTTGGAAATCAAATAATAGATGAAATAGTTTGTTTTGCTAAATTTTAACATTGAAGGATTATTCTTAAATTTTAGAATTAAGAGACGATTTTGTACTATTTATTATACTAAGTATACCCCGTGCAAAACACACAGTCTTATTCTTGATTTTTAGATTTATTATTTATTTTTGAGTAATATTTTTTTTATATAATATTTTGAATAGAATAAGTAATATTACTTTGACTTAACGGGTTATTTTATTTTTTACATGTTAATATTTTGGATTTTTATTAAATTTATTTATTAATTATTTATTTTTAATGATAAATTTTTAATTTTCTTATTCTTTACGTAATTTTTTTGTACATATTTTTTTTATGATTTAGTTTTTTAAAAATATTTTTTGAGCTATCTAATATCTATGTTCAAATTTCTTATTTTGAAATTAAAAAATGTACTAATAATTAGTCATTAAACATAACAAAAAAAATTGCCTTCAATTCAAAATATTTTGAGATTATTTGGTCGATTAATATATTGTATTTTAATTTAAATAATAATAACAATTATATTATCTAAATAATTATTAAATTTTTCTTGTACTCAAAATTATAATTATATTTATATTTAATAATAGTAACAAAATTTATTATGTAAGTGGTAGTATAATTTTATTTAAACTTGTATTATTGTATATATATTTGAATAAACAAAATTAATTAATATTAGATAAGATGATCTTATTTTGATTATTTTCTTATAAAAGTATATTACGAATTCATGTTTTTCTTATAAAACTATTATATTAATTCCAAAAAAGTAACAAATTAATATTAGGTAAGATGATCTTGTTTTGATTATTTGTTTATAAAACTATATTACTATTTTTTATTTCCCTATAAAATTACGATACTAATTCCAATTTTTGATTTGAATCGATAAATAATAAAAATAGTTTTGACTTAAAATATATAAAAAAAAAAGTAATTTTTTGACTTAGAATATGTAAGACCCCGACTTTTATGAAATACAAATTTAATTTTTTTTTTATATATTTTTTATGCTGAAACGGTAAGTGGATAAATTGACAAAAGTTCAAAATATTTTGTGCAAATTTTATCTTGTCGAAGAATATTCGTTTTGTCGGGAAAATATTTATTCTGTCGGAAAATATTCGATTCGTACGACGGCGCCGAAATAACCAAACATTTGCGGACCCCATAATGAAATATTATCGGATATAAGTAACATTTTTAAATAAAAATAGTCAATGGTACTATCACTTTTAACTGTTAAAATGTCTGATGGCAAAAGAATAGTAAAACACGGTATTGCACGGTAGCACTGTGACGACCCCAAATCCGGGTTCCTAGAACCTCGGATCCGGTTCAACAGGAGTACTACATTTTCCTTATTGTTCATGAATTACAACAATATTATAATTGATAAATAACCATTTATTTACAATTTTACAACATCTCTTCTTATTTCAGAATCGAAATCTTTATACATTCTTAGTATGTCTCAATATCAGATATGATACGACATTCTATTACAATCAATTTGAGTATCAAGACTCATAATACATATCAACCAATTCTTATACTACACAATCATTTTACCTGTCCAATTCGGACTGATATCTACAATGATCGTGATAGACCTTCAGTGAATGTAATATTCATTCCTGTTTCTTGATCCTTATCAAGACTTCATATACTTGTACTATCTGAAAATGTTGGTTTAAGCAAGAGTGAGCAGGACGGCTCAGCAAGTTTAACAGTTACACATAACACATTACATGCTTCACATATACTCTACAATTTATACTTACATCATGCTTTTCATGCATTTCAGTTTATGTCATACTGCTCATGCATCACATATAACATCTTGCAATTCATGCTTCATATTTATACATAATCTACATGTAATCATACCTCATGCATATCATAATTATCATCAATATCTTTCTATTAACAATTTAATATCACATCATAGCATGTTAAAGCACATAGGAGCAAGTTTTGAAAAACTTGCCTGGTAGCTTCTACCATTTACGCCTATTTGCGTCATTTGCTCAACCTACAATTTATATAACAAATTGACATAATCATTAGCTACCAGGACTTTTAATTAGTCTTAACCTAAGACCTTAACTTCAAATTATTAACTCTTTAGTTGTCCGATAAACGAACCCTTAAGTTCCGGACAAAAATCCTAGCCCAACAAACCTAGTTGGACATGTCGGTAAACTTAACCAACTTATTAATATTATTAATTATTTAATAATATTTTAATTCCTTATTAATATTATTAACCATTTAATAATATTTTAATCACTTATTAATATTATTAACCATTTAATAATATTTTACTCACTTATTAATATTATTAATCATTTAATAATATTTTAATCACTTATTAATAATATTAATCATTTAATAATATTTTAATCACATATTAATATTATTAACCATTTAATAATATTTTAATCACTTATTAATATTATTAACCATTTAACAATATTCTAATCATTCATTAATATTATTAACCATTTAATAATATTTTAATCACTCATTAATATTATTAACCATTTAATAATATTTTAATCACTCATTAATATTATTAACCATTTAATAATATTTTAATCACTTATTAATATTATTAACTATTTAATAATATTTTAATCATTTACAAATATTATTCACCATTTGATAATATTTTCATCTCTTATTAATATTATTAACTATTTAATAATATTTTAATCACTTCTTAATATTACTAATCATTTAATAATATTTTAATCACTTACTAATATTATTCACAATTTAATAATATTTTATTAACTTCTTAATATTATTAACCATTTAATTATTAATGGATTTCATATATATTGGTTTAATAACCAAACACATTCATTTTACACTTATTTCAACTTAATTTTTCAAAGAAAACTCGACCCGGACCGACCCGACCCGACCCGACCCAACCTGACTCGGACCGAATCTGCTCCCTGAGACAGCCGGCTAGAGCGCCTAGGCGCTTAGTAGGCGCTAGGTAGGCGCTCGACCACTTTTTCGAAAACCCTAATTTGGACTGCCCGACCTTCAGTCGCTCCGACAGCCATAACTTTTTCATTTTAAAATATTTTGGGGTGATTCTTGAGTCCATTTTCATTAGAATTTCCTCCTCTACAATTTATCTTTAGATCACAAATCCAAATTCCAAACGGAAGTGGACTAAAAATGGCTCACAAGGACAAAGTAAAAACTAAAATCACAAATCCTTGGTTTTAATTGTTCAAACTTGAATAAAATAAACTCTACACATCCAAATGACACCAACTTAGTGTTGTTGTCTTCCTAACTTCTTGTTTTACAATATTTCATAGTTCAATCATATTTTTGAAAACGTTTGACACGAAATTTAAAGACCGAACCACTTAGGATTTTACCGGTAATCACAATATGAAATTTTCTTCCATTTATTAGCATACCACTCATACCAATACATGATTTAAACCTATCAAACCATGAATCTACCTATATATCATAGATTTAGACTTCTAGATCATCAAAATAACTTTTGATCGGTTAAAAATATATTTTGACCGTTTAAAACTTATATAAATTATAAAAATGAACTAAGGAAGAGATAGAGCACTTTTGAACCTCTTGGACATGAATGCTCTTCTTCTTCTTGATATGATCTTGCTAAGGACTCCTCCTTGACTATTCTCTAGCACTTTTTCTTGGTGGAATCATCAATCTCCCAAAGTTTGCTTGTTTTTCTTTCCAAGAGCTCTCTCTTTTCTCTCTAGACTTTCTAGACAAATGACTAACAAACATAGCCAATGTGTGGAGCACTATATTTATAGCACATCCTTAATCACCATCAACTTTTCTTAATCAACTAATATTGGTCAATTAGAGGCTTAATTGGGATTACTATTGGATTGATTGACTCTTGGATTGACATGTCGATTGACCTACATCAAGTTTGCTTACAAGTTATAGGTTGAGTAAAACAAAAACAACTTTCTCCAACACTTAACCAAAGTGTGGTTAAGGTCTTTACTCTTGTAACCTATGATAACTCAACTATCAACCATGGTTCAAGCTCATCAATTAAACATACACACATCTTCCACCAAATAACCCAAGTAAGGTTAATTCTCTACAATTAAGTATACATATATATCCAATATATTTATATATTTACTAACACTTAACTCTAGCATTGGTTAAGGTTTTATTTTTATAACCTATATAATTATATAAGCATCTATATATATATACACCAATATATGTATATATATTCACTTATACATGCACAATACTTGTATTTTTGATATTTAAAATGTCATCCATCAACTTGACTACAAGCAACATAAATGGTGAAGTGTAAAATAAGCAACAATCACCAACACTTAACCCATATGTGGTTAACTCTCTACAACATCCAACCCATGGTTACATATAAATTATACCTTGGTGAATTATATACATACACAATTGTATCTATAATATTCTTCCTACAACTAACCCATGCATAGTTAAATCTTTAATTTATTTACTACCTAGGGTTACTCAACTAATTCATCCATAGTTAATTCTCATCATCAAATTCACCCACCTAGCATTTAACCAATGTTTGGTTAATGCTCTCTCTTATCTACCAACTAGGGTTGTTCAATTAACCCTACATTAGTTAATTCTCTACACTTAACAATACTTGAATTTATTCTCCCAACATATTGACCAATATTTGACTTTTAAATTTGGACTCAATATTTGGGCTACTAGTTTATTTTGCATTGGGCTCCCTTATTTAATTATTTGGGCTACTCAACACAACTCACACATCTTTATAACTTGGGCTAGGTAATTAATTTAATTTAACTTATATTAATTACCTCTTGGACTATAATCAACATAACATTTGGGCTTATTATTTAATTACCCACTTCATATCAATATTCTCATATTGGGCTAATATCTATAATTCTTTTGGGCTAGTCCACTAGTAGTAATTAAATTACTTGGACTCTTCATGAGGCTAGATCCTTAAAGTTATTTGGACCTCTATAATTACCAACAAGACTTTCAACCATTCAAATATTGGGTTTGCTTAAATCCATTAATGGACTCTATACAACAACTTAATAATTAAGTTAATTACTTAATTAATTTAATTTCTTAATATTGTCATTCTAGACAATCATTCAAGCTTCACAATAACTTTAAACCTTAACTAATATAATTAACTTAATTAATTATATTTTATGTCTTTCCTTCTTACTCTATTTTTAAACTAATTAATTTATTAGTTTAATTGAGTACTTAATTTACTTCACACATCATCTTGTTTGACTAACAAACTTAACTCTAGGTATATATATTAATATAATCACCTTCACTTTTCAATTGAATTTATTTTCTTAATAAATTCTCTACAAGCATCGTTAAAATATTTCCACATTTAATTTTCTAACAAATACCTTATGTTAAAAAAAATGTTCACCCATTTTCTACACATCTTACTTCTCAAATTCTAGGTTTTAAACCTTAACCTTTAATAAAATCAATTAAGATATTATTTAAAATCTTGAAAATATCTGGGATATTACAAGCACACTATATTACAGAGTGTTTCATATTATTGAACTAATAAAGTGACTATTGTATAATATTAACTTTATTGAACCAATAATTGTCACATGCACAATAATTCATATTATTGAACTGATAATTATCACCGTAGCATATGCACAGTAATTCACATTACTAAATCAATAATTATCATTACACAGTAACGTGCTCTTTCTTTTATTTATTTTATGTATTATTGTTATCCCTATTATGATGTTGATTAAACTGTTATATTCCATTATTAGTTGATTTTTCTGTGACACCCCCAAATCTGGGTCCACATAGGCCAAACTTGAGTTGTTAAAAGACTACAATAAAATTATTACAACGTTCAACAATAAAGTGCATATTAATACACAACTAAGTCTTCACTATTATTGTCACATTATTTTACAACACGTGACGACTACGATAGCTATCCCTCGGACTCTCAGTCCATCCTCCGGCTAGACCCAGCTACGTTCTCATTTCCTGTTGAAAAACAATAGAACAAAAAGAAAGGGTGGGCTCAAATAGCCCAGTAAAGAATATCATGACTAAAATAATGACGAATAAATTATCATTTGTAACGCCCCCAAAATCCCCGCACTTTTACCTGCGGCGGACCTTGTGCGTTAACTCCATACATTATCGACTTAACTAATGATCTCATAATCATATTAGTTGAATTAGTCTTATTTTAGACTATACATTAAAAATTTCTCTTAACTTTGTCCCTGGATCTTAACTTGATCTCAGTCTCAAAAATATACAAGCATCAACTTGTATTTCATCCGTATAAATGGATAAAACCATATATAACGGTCTAATTTTAACCTTAAGATTTAAATATTCTATAACTTTACATGTTCCAACATCCACGGTATTAAATCATTAGGATGGCTCTTGGGAATAGAGAATCTCGCGGTGAATGTTTGTATCTTCACCCGTGATAAATGTTTGCATCTTTATCCGTGACAAATGGTTGTATCTTTGTCCGGTGCAAAATTCTCTTTCCGTACAGAACATTACCCAACTAGTTAAAACCCTCATTCGAAACATATTTGTTTATAGTGATATCTCTTCATATCAATAATCCTACTTATATGGTATTCAGAATAGTAATAACGAGTTATACCTGGGTCCGATGAACCTTAACGATGGATTTGACCAGTCAACATCGCAGAATAGTAATAACATCGTAGTGGCTCATTACGAAAATAAAATTCGGATGAGTTGGTACATCCATTTCAAATATACCTACTGGCGGCTCTGGTCAATTGACTCATTATAAAATCGACATTTCAAATCCCGTCGACATTCAAGCCGACCCTTTTCCAAAAAACACATCTTAATCCAAAGGCTAAAATTGGAAAGGGCGTTTTTATTATTAAAAAACGAAATGACGAAATCCCGGCGTCGACACATAAACTGCGTATGTGCTGTATGTTAGACTTGTTGAGCCGTCGTGCTCACTTTTGCGAATAAAACCTTATTTGCAGATTAAATATGAACGTTAAGAAGATCATGAACGTAAAGATGAAGCGTAAATTAGGTTTTCATGTTTATTACTTGTATTTGTATAAGTCATAACGACTGTTGTAATACGAACAAATAAACATGTAACCGAATATTGAATGAATGATATAAATTATTATCATCAGAATGTTGTTATGTCTTTATTTTGATATAACCTAGAATTGTTAAGACTTAACATAGTATTGATAATGATCTACTTATCTGGATGAGGATCGATAAATAACTTGTGAGTGTTGTACATCCGAGAACAGGACTAAGCGAGGTTGACTGGTCAAATCCATCGTTAAGGTTCCTCGGACCCAGGTATAACTCGTTATTACTATTCTGAATACCATATAAGTAGGATTATTGATATGAAAAGATATTACTATAAACGAATATGTTTCGAATGAGGGTTTTAACTAGTTGGGTAATGTTCTGTACGGAAAGAGAATTTTGCACCGGACAAAGATACAACCATTTGTCACGGATAAAGATGCAAACATTTATCACGGGTGAAGATACAAACATTCACCGCGAGATTCTCTGTTCCCAAGAGCCATCCTAATGATTTAATACCGTGGATGTTGGAACATGTAAAGTTATAGAATATTTAAATCTTAAGGTTAAAATTAGACCGTTATATATGGTTTTATCCATTTATACGGATGAAATACAAGTTGATGCTTGTATATTTTTGAGATTGAGATCAAGTTAAGATCCAGGGACAAAGTTAAGAGAAATTTTTAATGTATAGTCTAAAATAAGACTAATTCAACTAATATGATTATGAGATCATTAGTTAAGTTGATAATGTATGAAGTTAACGTACAAGGTCCGCCGCAGGTAAAAGTGCGGGGATTTTGGGGGCGTTATATCATTAGCCTTCAACAGTTGAGTTCTTGATATAATACAATAGACTACAAGGTTTATATCAAAAACAGCAGTTAAATTCTTGAACAACGTTCAGATCAATAATAGCAGCGGAATGAGCAATCTATTAGAAGAATAATGCAGACTATAATGTCCATTCGCTTCTCCTTTTAGGAAAAACATCATCAACTTTTATCATCTGAAATACCATTAGTCATGATAATACAAATTCACAGTTCCTGATCATAATCACGCAAATCAACAATTCATCTTTCCACAACGGGCCAAAGATATTCAATATAACACCAACGGTCATGATTATACCAGTATTCAGTCTTTGGTCATAATCATACCAAACAACAGTTCATCTTTGCAATACGGGCCAAAGATATTCAATATAACACCAACGGTCATGATTATATCAGTATTCAGCCTTTGGTCATAATCATACCAAACAACAGTTCATGTTTGCACTACGGGCCAAAGAGAACTTTCACCACGTGTCATAAAAGACACCGAACAGATATATCGCATTTAACTTATTATATTGCCTTTAACCTATCATTTGTTCAACAATTATATCGCATCTGTGCATCCGGCCATAGATATTCACAACAGCTTGATTCTTGATAACTAGTACAAATAACAGTGATACAAATGATGAATAGAAGAAGCAGGATAAACAATAAGTATCGGAAGTTTACTTTGTGCAGATTCAAATAATATCCAAATTGTCAACATGATGTGGAGTGAAATTCAAAAATGATATTCAAGATCTACAGTTCAGAATAACGGTTACAGTTCAATAGAAAATATTTAGAAAAATAGGAAAGTTCAATTGAAATGATATTGGATGAAGCACAAACTATTAAGGAACATATAATCATTTCAGAAAACTTTACCAAATAGTACTTACCATAGTAAGTTAAAAGTATAAAAGAAATACTATCCCTTACTATAGTAAGTTTGAATAATGGAAGATGAAAAAGATGGTATCCCTTATGAATACAAAGGAAAATAATATCACTTACGAATATGAAAGAAAATGATATTACAAACGAATATGGAATAAAAGTGTCATGTGATAATTCGTGTAGACAAATTATTTCCACAAGAGACAAATAAGAAATTTACAAAGGGTTATTCACCAACAGGCGATAGTCCGCGCAGTAAGGTTATTCCCACAATTTAATAAAATTTGAATACGAAGAGTTATTCACCAAACAGGCGGTAATCCGCGCCGTAAGATTATTCTCAGAGAATGAATACGAAAGGTTATTCACCAACAGGCGGTAATCCGCGCTGTAAAGTTATTCCCACAATTTAATACATGAAAATAAATGACACATCTTATGAGTAAGAAAGAAACGATATTATTTTCGAGAATCAAAGAATGATAATCCTTTACCGTAGTAAGTTTAAATAATAGAAGATGAAAAAAGATGATATTCCTTACCTTATCACGTGACTGGATATTGATAAAAATGAGGTTGATCAACCTATATATTTATAATATAATTAGTAATTACCACATATAAATTTCAAAGTGTATGATAACTCGTATAATATGAACTATCAAAATTATATATATTTAACATAATTTTTGTAGTATAATATAACAACTTTTAAAATGGTTTTTAAAATAATATTCTAAAATAAATCTTCCAAAGAAAGCTTTTAAAAATGAATCTTCTTAAAGAAGAGTCTTCTAAAGGAAGATTTGTAAATACCGTGAAAAATAGGAATTTATGAAATTACTACCCTTTAATAAAAGACTTACTTGAAAAATTTCTGCACTCCTTTTGGCTTTCAAACACTCAAGATAACATTACTATTCTTAGAGAAAACTCATAAAATTCTTATAGAATTTTTTTATATTTTAGGTGTGATTTTTCTATTCAGCTGAGCAAGCTATTTATAGGAGAAAATAAGGCACTATGCATGGTACGTGGGGGTAGGTGGCTGGCTGCTGCTCGCCAGCAGCAACAGCCTCGTGCTGCAAATTTTATTTTTTTTCAACTTCTTCAACTTCACCAACTCATGTGGGCCCCACCAATGGGTCCACATGTTTCTTACTATTCACGTTACTATTCATATAAAATAATAAATAATTTTTTTTATATTTATTTATTTATTCTTCCTGTGGGTCCAACATATAAAATAAAATAATGCTACAACAATAATTCAACAATAATGTAATAAACACGTTACATATTATTATTAATTTAATAATATAAATTACTGTGTATTTGCTACTGTGACAATTATTTGGTTCAATAATTTTAAAATACAGTGCACCAACAATTATTGACTTAATGATATGAAATACAGTGTAATGACAATTATTAAATCAATAATGCAAAATATTGTGTAACAACAATTATTGAATTAATAACATAAAATATTATGCAGTGACAATTATTGATGAAATGATGTGCAACAGTTACGGTGTCAATTATCAGATCAATAATGCAAATACTGTGTAATAACCAATTTATAGTTCAATAATATAAACGCCGCACAATACCTTGTGCTACTGTAGAATACCGCGTGCTACAGTAAAATACCATAAATTACCGTAGGCTACTATTCTTTTATCACTGGTATTTTAATAGTTAAAAGTGATAACACCGTTGACTATTTTTATTTAAAAAGGTTACTTCTGTCGTTTCTATATCCGACAAATATTCCGTTGTGGGGTCCACCAATAATTAGTTATTTCGGCGCCGTCGTACGACCCGAATATTCCCCGACAAAATGAATATTCCCCGAGCAAACAAATATTATCCGACAAAATAAAATTTGCACATAACATCCTTAACTTTTAACTTTATCAATTTAACCACTTACTGTTTCAGGAAAAATATATATGAAGAGAAATTAAATTTTGTATTTCATAAAATTCGGGGTCTTACATTTTCTGCTAGTATTGTGAATATCTAACTCAGAAAATCAATTAAACTGTATTTATAACAATTGTTCATAATAATGAATAATTATGAATTATTGTTGAATAATTGAATTGATAAAGTTATTTGTTTTATTATAATAAATTATATAAAGTTATTTACTTTATATAAATTATGTAAAGTAAATTATTTTATTATGATATATTATATAAAGTTATTTGTTTTATATAAAAAATTAATTGATTTATATATAAAGTTAGTTATTTTATATATAAAGTTAACTGATTTATATATAAAGTTAGTTGTTTTATATATAAAGTTAATTTTGTTATTAAATGAATGGTATATGTGACGACCCCAAATCCGGGTTCTTTAACCTCGGGTTTGGTTCTCACTGCGCAATACTTAACAATAATGAAATACATAAATTGTATTCAAACTACGCGGAATAATACAAAAGGTTCCTTATCAAAAGGTTACACTTCCCAAGGTCTATTAACCTTAATCATAACATTACATATCTTAAGGAAAATACAAAAGATTTACACAGTAATTACATAACAGTAATTTAAAACTAGCATGCATCTACTAATCTACGCATTCGTTTTTCCCTTGCCTTTGTCTGATTTAGAGCATTCGGGCTTAGATGAAATATAGTCATGATATAGCAAGAATGAGCAACTAAGTGGCTCAGCAAGTTTATAAACAACAACATAAGATATATCATGATGAAGGGAAATAACTTCAAGATTTTCAACAATAACAATTGTGAAAGATATCAAGAATCAATGTTCAATATAAAAATGGATTGACTCTTTACTGCTGAGTGGTCTTTAATGACCGTGAACTACTACTAAGGTAGAACAGACATATAATGTCTAACACATTGTTAAAAATAATAGGACACTTGAGGGGATCAGTCCTCTCATGTCCTATGTATATGCATAACATTTATATTTCTTGCGCAAATTCGGTTACCCGACAATATAAAAATCTCATTTAACTAGGGTTGCTCTTTCTCAGTCTTACTATAAGAATCTGCACCAGCCAATGGTTTGGATAAGCTTTTATAATATTCAATTAGATGAATTTAAACATGCATTTGTCCAGCCGAAACAATTAGCTTAGACGTTCTTAAACAGTTAGTGAATTACTGAACTATACAGTTGCAAAAACATTATGTGCGAATACAATAACAAATAATGAGGTGGAATAATTTTAGATAATTAATCCACTTTAAATTCTGTCAAATAACTACGAGTGTAGAATTTGCTCAACAATAATTTGAATAGCTTAATGTAAATAAGGTTGAAGAATAATTGCAACAATAAATACAAGTTAAGGTGTAGAAAACTTGCCTCGTGCATTGTCTACGGCTAACCAACTTAATTTAATAATTCTTTAATGGACCTAACAATTAAATCAGTTTGATCTTAAATTAGTATCATATACACATTAGTATAATGACCTTTATAACTCTTACGAACCATATAATTATATAATTACGGGTATACAATCACTTAGAAAATATTATCACTACTTGATCATATTTCTAACACAAAGAACCTATATTAATTATTTAATATAGTCCAGACACTTATATAATATTATTAATAATTTAATAATATTTTCTTAGTCTTATAGTATTATCAATCATCTAATAATACCTTATTAACCTTCTTATATTATTAATCATTTAATAATATATTAATAACCTTATAATATTATTAGTCATTTAATAATATTATTAGTCATCTTCTAATATTATTAACTATTTAATAATATTTTATTAATTATCTAATATTATTAATTTTTTAATAATATTTTAATCATTTTATAATATTATTAACTATTTAATAATATTTTATTAATTATCTAATATTATTAATCATTTAATAATATTTTATTCATTATATAATATTATTAATAATTTAATAATATTTTATTCATTTACTAATATTATTACTTATTAATAATATTTTATTGTTTTTCTAATATTATTATTCACTTAATAATATTTTATCTAATTATTAATATTATTAATTATTTAATAATATTTTATTGACTTATTAATATTATTACCCATTTAATAATATTTTAATCTCTTACTAATATTATTAACTATTTAATAATATTTTAACCAATTGTTAATGTTATTCATCATTTAATAACTTTTTAATCATATACTAATATTATTAATTATTTAATAATATTTTAATAAAAATCTTTAAACAATACTAATAGTTAAGTTTTTAATGGTGTTAACATTAATCTTTATTTTAAACTTTTTGCTATCCATTAATTACAAATAAATTCTATATATTGGTTCAATACACAAATACCTTCGTTTTACACTCAGTTATACCTAAATTTTACAATAAAGCCCGACCCAAACCGACCCGACCCGACAACTTGAACTTGTTGGCCTTGAAAGCCCCAGCGCACAACTGGGCGTCGTGGCGTCCAAAACAGAACCGAAAACCCGAAAATGGGTTGTTCGACCTCTAGTCACTCCGACAGCCATAACTTGTTCATTTTAAAACATTTAGGGATGATTCTTGAGTCCATTCTCATCAGAATTTTCCCCTCTACAGTTTTATATTTAGATCACAAATCCATATTTCAAATAAAACTATACTCAGAACTGCTCACAATGCAACCTAGGGTTTTAAAATCAACATGCTTTGAGGAAAAATCCATAACTTCTTTATTTTTTCACATTTTTGAAAGATTCAAGTTGAGTTTTCTTAAAAACTCATAGATGTAACTTTATAGCTATAGAAATCATTTTTCTAACTTGAACATTTCAATCTACAACATTACACATCACATGCTTAGTTAGGGTTTTATCGGTAAAGTTCGATATGAACATTTCTACTAATTTTATGCTTTCCACACATACCAAATCATGATATAAACACATCAAACTATGAATATACATATATTACATAGTTAAAGACTTTTAGACCATCAAAATAAGTTTTGATCGGTTAAAAATAGATTTTAACCGTTCAAAAGTTATCTAGGCTACAAAAATGAAATTTAAGAGAAGTTAGAGCACTTTTAAACCTTGTGGTCTTGGATGTTCTTCTTCTTCTCCTACCAAAATATGTTGTGAAGCTAGTGGACATTCACCAAGCTCCTTCTCTGGCTTATTCACTCAACACCCAAGTGTATCTCTCAAATGCTCTCACTTTCTCTCTTATATTCTCTAGGAAATGAACTAGCAAACTTGATACAAGTGTGGAGTGCTCTATATATAGTACTCTACTAACACTTCATTAACATTCTTAATCAACCAATGTTGGTGAAATTACAAGCTAATTAAGCTTACTATTGCATGGATGGACAATGTGAGTGACTTTGTGATTGACTAGGGTTGTTGGTCAACTTTGATTTAGTGTGAGTTTGAAGAAACATGCAAGATCAAGCAACCCCAAGTGGGCCCCCTAAAATCTCGACAAAAATGGGATTTAATCACCCATTTTTGATTTATTTTTAATGATTTAATTATATATATATATACTCCTATATATATATATATATATTCATATATGTAACAATGTTGACCATTTTGACTTCATTTGGACTCCATATTAGACCTTAGGATTAAATATATTGGGCTCATCCATTGAATTGGTTTGGGCTCAATTTAAATAACACATTGGGCTATGCTACCTTTAATTAAAATAAGCATTGTGCTTGTTAAATTAATTACATGGGCTAGTAATTAAATTAATTACATGGGCTACTAGGTTAATATCTTTGACCTAGTTTAACAACTCATTTGGACTTAAAATATAATCCAATTAGATTTGTTTTAATTAATTAAAATAAACATTGAGCTTGTTAAATTAATTACATGGGCTAGTAATTAAATTAATTACATGGGCTACTAGGTTAATATCTTTGACCTAGTTTAACAACTCATTTGGACTTAAAATATAATCCAATTAGATTTGTTTTAATTAATTATACACCTTGCTTTAATTCTTTAAATAAATATACACATACATAAGTACATTTATTTAATTATCTAATGCACAATTAATTAGTACCAAAAATTTTAAATTCATTGCTAATTATTTATTAATTATAATTACAATGACTAATGAAATTCGTGGTCATTACAGTATAGATTAAAAAAAAATCTGAAATGAATGGTATAGATTAAAGATAATGTAATAATTATAAAATTTGAAATGAACTATGTATATTAAAGATGATCTTTAAATGAATGATTTAGATTAAAGAAATATTAAAAAATAAAATATGTGGTATGGATTAAATATTATCTTGAAATATACGATTTGAATTAAATTAGAAAATATTGGATTATGATAAGATTTTTGACTGTAAATAGATATATTAACTTAAGGATTTTTCATAAACTTCTTTGCTTATTTTTTCTTTCACTCTCTAAATATTACTTAGTGTAAGTTATCTCTAAGTGTGTTTAAGCTATCATGTGTATTTGTAAAAATTTACAGTGCTACGTTTGGATTGAGGGAATGGAATGAAAGAAGGAATATAATGAAAAATAGTGTATTAGATGATCATTTTGGAAGATAAACCATTCTAGTGGATGGAATGAATCATTTCATTCCTTTGATTTTTATCCCATGTGAGAGGTGGTGGAATAAAATTCATTCAAATGGAATTGATATGTATTATAATTTTACCATCATATTATACCACTCACTCCCACTAACAATCAAACATATACTTGAAATACCTTAAAATCATTTCATTCCTTTATTTATTTCATTCCTTCAATCTAAACGCAACATAAGAGTACAATTATTATTCAAGTTAGTATTTTCATAATAGTTAGTCAAGTAACCACACACATCACACGATATTTACAAATATTCCTTTAAAAAATTCATTTTGAAAAACTTTCTATTGAAGATTTTTTTGAAATAAAATTTTTAAAAACTATTTTGAAGTTTATTATACTTTATTCTATACATTTACACAATTTTTTACTATCAAATCACTTTTGATAATTTCATACAAATTGGTATACACTGTGAAATTATATGTGGTAGTTAATAATTAAATTATAAATATATAGATTAATCAACTTCATTTAAATCAATATTCAGTCACGTGTTAAGATAGGGATATCATTTTCTTTTATACTCTTAAACTTACTTTGGTAAGTATTGTTCGGTAAAACTTTCTGAAATGATTATATGTTCCTTAATCGTTTGCGCTTCATCTAATATCATTTTATTTGATCCTTCTTATTTACCTGAACCTTTTTATTGAACTTTAGCCGTTATTTTGAACTGTGGATCTTGAATATCATTCTTAAATTTGAATCCACATCATGTTGATAATTTGGACATTATTTGATTTAGGACAAAGTATCATGTTATTCTATTCATTATTTACATCTCTATTGTTATTCTAATCATCAAGAATCAAGTTGTTGTGAATATCTGTGGCATGGGGCACATATGATAGGATAAATGCGATATAATTATTGTGTGTCTTTTAGGGCACGTGGTGAATGTTCTCTTTGGCATGTGCAAAGAAGAACTGTTGTTGGTATGGTCATGATCAGTGGTGTTTCAGATAATAAAAGTTGATGATATTTTTTATAAAAAGAGAAGCTAGTGGATGTTATAGTTTACATGATTCTTCTAATGAATTGCTCATTTCGCTGTTATTATTGATCTAAAACTTCTTGTTTATTATATATTATATTAAAAACTCAACTAGTTTAATATTCCGTGCGGCACAGGATGTTTTTAAAATTTAAATTACTGTCAAGTAAAAGTTCAATTTTTTTATGATTAATAGATAATAAGAGATTAAAATATTACATTTATTAGAAGTGTTATTTATAAAATTTGCATAAATAATTTATTATGACTATTTTTATTGAGTATAGTAAAATTTGATCATTGTATATTACTCCATTAATAAAAATATTAATGTCTTATATACTAACTGAGATAATGTATGTTATTTATATTATTTTATGTAAGGTAAAAGACTGAATGTAATCTAACTATATTTGATAGGACAAGTCTACATATACAGTATTTAAATACAAAATTAAACACTATATTTATCTTAATTATTAAAAAGTGGGTATGGTCCCCACTTTTTAATAGTTAAGATAAATATTGTGTTTGAATATTGTACACTTGTACTTATTCTATTTGATACGGAGCTAACATACACAAAAGAATCTAATTATTGTATTTCAAAATAATTTTTTATTTTATTGTGTTTTAGTTAGTTTTTACAATATGTAAATTCAATTTATCCATGTCATAAATTTAATTTCATCTAATTGTATTTGGTAAGAACTTTTTGTATGTGCTTTTAAATTGGAGTTTTATTTCTAGTCAAATTTTAAACCGTAGTATATATATATATATATATATATATATATATATATATATATATATATATAAACTAAATTCTCATTTTTTGAAATGAGCTACATGTTTCATACAAGTGGACTATCTGAAAATGGGAGCATGTGGCCTGTGCTAGAATGGGTTTGGTCCGCTAAATGGTAGTGTCTTTACCCATAAGGCCATAACTTCCATTTGGTTCTTGATAGAATGGGCTGCCATTTTGTGAGAAGTTACTTCACTAGCTAAATAACTTCCCCGAGGTTTATCCAAGTAAAATGTAGAAGTCTAGAACATAACATTTTTCTTTCTTTTTGTGGGCATCCAATAAATAAATGTTAGGATTATATTTGTTTGCAAGGGTATCTTCTCATAAATTATAATCTCAAGAGTATTAATCTTAGAATTAAATAGTTATAGTCACATGTTTGTTTAGAGTGAGATTATTCATGGGATAATTTAAAATAATATCATATTATGTTTGTTTTCTTCAGGATTGTTTAAAAGATTAGATAAAAATTTATTGTTTAAACTATTACACCCTTATCATTAATATATATATATATAAATCAAATTCTAAATAGTTTGAGTATAGATGAATATAATAGAATACACTAGTAATTTTCTAAAATAAAAAAAAGTAAAGGTTAATTTTGTCCATAAAATTTTAATCCAAAATAATAGAAATTATAATACCTGATTGGACATGGTATTAAATAGTCCCACATCTCAAGTTATTTTATTATCTCTAGAGTAATAGTATCAAGTCCAATTTTAAAAACAAATAAGTGACTTAAAATTAATAGTATAATATCAAGTGTTATACTTACAACCAAGCATAACCTAAATGTTAAAGAAAATGGTTCAATTATGCAAAGGTAAGTTAGAATTTCGATTTGGTCCAAGTAGTTACAAATAGTATCATAATCGTTTTTCGAAATCTCAGATTGCATCATCCATTTCTATTACCAACGTGAGTGTAAACTCTAGAAATATAAGAGGTGGCGACACAAATTTTGTTGATATCGCCCAAAAGATACTTGAGATGACGCTCTTGAACTATGAGTAAATAGATTGAATATTATAGGACCGTCAAGAATTCATGTGTGGGAGATTTTAATACTCAATCTCTCATTGAAATATGTGGATTTGATTAGTTGTGTATAATGTTTAACTCTATTGCTAATCGTCAAGTGATATTTTGAATGAGTCAAAATAACCTAAATTGATACTTTTAGGATAATGAATTGAACTTTTATTTGATCAGGAGTCAAATTTAGGCCCAATTCCTCACCAATAATAATTATATTGTTTACATTTTATATAAAATATAGTTACATTTGAGACATTGGAAGAATAATGATTCGAGACCGTCAACCAAATACGTAGATTTTTCTGAGATATTCTTTTGATAATCATAACATAACTGATTGACAATATGTTTCGAGAATTTTTTATTATACACATCATCTAAAAAAGTGTAAATCAACTCTTAGTGCAGGTTTGATTTAGAGTTTTTGGAGTTTTTGAAAGTTAAACGCATTTGAGAATCTATTTGAACTAAATGTAATTTTTTTGCCTCACAAATATGACTTTTAAGTTACAAATTCACTGCACCAGAAGTTAAAAAAATCACTTTTCAAATACCCCGAAAGAACCAAAATAAACGAGCCCTTAATCTTCATAATAGATTGTAGTGTAGTATGCAAGTGAATTTTGTCCATTAGATTTTTTCCCAAGGTCTAAACTTAACAAAGAATCAAAATGTGATATTGAATTAGTGCATTCCACTGTCTAAAACAAGATTAGATGCTTTCCAACCTTTATTAAACAAGTAATTATTCTGATTGGTACCAAAAATATTAAACTCCATGCCGAAGGCATCATTAAAAAAATTTCCAAGCATCTTGATAGGGAAAGCACATTTGACTAAATAAACTAATTAAGGAGATCAAGCTATATACTAATGGGCAAGAGTCCTTAAAATTTGAGCAATGTACATAGATCTGTTTCCTTTTCCCACCAAGGCTGTGGTCCCTTCAATTCCTCTAACTAACCATGACCCTAAAGCTAATCCAAATGACTTTAAATTAAGACATAGCTTAAGCTTAAGACAAAATCTTGCCAGCTCAAAGTGTTTGTTTTAAAATTACATTAGAATGTAACGAACAATTAAATACTAGGTTTTGATTATATTAAGGAATTTAAAATACCGCAAGTGCGTATACGAAGAATTTGTTATTCAAGGTTGTGGTGGAGATACAAAAGATATTGCGGATGTTCGGGGGCACGGTTGAGATGACGGACCACGGTAGAGGACTACTTGGCACATGCCTAAGATATATTTGATGGACTAAGTGCCCGTTTAATGGAACTGTGCAATGTGATGCGGTGAAATGAAATATTTTTAGATGCAGAGTTTTTGACAAAAATGTTTTGTTAAGAAAATTAAAATAATGTTCAGTTACATAATTATAGAAGTACTTTTGAAAATATTACTAACAATTTTGAGATAAGTGTGTGATATGATATATATATATATATATATATATATATATATATATATATATATATATATATATATATATATATATATATATATATTGTATTTTATATTTTCTATCAAAAGAGCAGCAGTAAAAAAAGTATCGATATTTTGTTTCACGTGAAAGTGATTTTGAATTCAAATCTCTACTATTTTAAACTGCTTTTTAGAAGAATACCAAATTACCAAAATGCTGCTAACACTTGGGAGGAGAAAAATGAAAGAGAAGGTAGAGAGTCTTTGAAAACTTTTCAATCCATTCCAAGTAGATTCTTACTAAGAAATTTCTACATCTAGAGGTGATAGTTTAATAAATTGGTGATCTCAAGGTCTTTCTTTCTTTCTTTCTTTTATTTAGTTGTTCATTCTTAAGGACTTGCTACTATTAAACAAGAGAAATATGACTAAGGCCCATATATGCTTGGATAGCCTCTATATGTGTGATTACTTAAAACAAAAAATAGAGGGGAAAAGAGAGAGGGTGAGAGAGAGAGAGATTTGTTAATCAATCTCCTGATCTAAAGAAATTATAAAAATAGATACTTAGAATATAGTATTTTCTATAAATCATATAAAAAATAGAAAAATTTGAGGAAAAAAATATTGTTATGTTTACAATTTCCATATTTAATTCATGTTAATAATAATAAAATTGTTTTACTTGTAAACAATACAAAATTAAATGTTTGTTTAATTTATTTTTGTTTTTTTCAAAGATTTTTTTTTCAATTTCTTTTTGGACTCTAGAGTAGATTTTGTTATATTTTTGCAATAATAATAATAATAATAATAGAAAAAGAATCTGCTTGCAACGTGTAGATATCGTTCCTTTCTCCCAGTTTCATTTTGCCATCATGTTTGGTGGAGACCAAAAGATTTAAGAAACGAAATTCTTCATTGGAGACGGTTAATTATCACACTTTTCACGCCAAAATAAATTCTTCACCGGGCAAAAGATTTAAAGTCAACTAAATGTTAGTCGAACAAACTTTTAACCCATGCAAAATACGAAATAATTTTCTTATATGTTTCACTACAACAAAATTCTAATAACAATAGCGATGCGATTGAATTACGGGTACAAATACAATCATTAGCAACCGATAACTTCTGTCGTTAATACTTTTGATCACTGATTAAGCCCTTTTCCTATAGCTCAATCTACATTTGTATATTTAGGGTTTTATATGAAAAATCGAAGTTAGTAATTACTGTTTGTTTAGGAGTCGGTAGTAGTACATGAATTTATATGTTTTTCGTTCCTTATGATCATGCTACTGTATAATACTTAAAAAGTATTTGACGAGTCCAAATTCCAAGTATTTTATCCTGAATAGTGAAGTATTTAATGAGTCCAAATCTCATGTATTTTATCCGGAATAGTTGTAGTCTAATGTATTTCATGAGTTGTTTTAGTCATTATCATAGTTGTACATATATACATATACTTTTTCTAAATTCGTAATAACAGTTATTGAATCTAATTAAAAGACTTTTTTAATATTTTATTTACTACCTAGCTATTTCTTGAATTAATTAGTAGTTATCTAATAATTTTATGGCCAACCAAATTAATTCTAATAATATTATATTATACTTTCCAAAATGAGACTTCAAATTATGATATTATTAAATTTCTATTTATAAATATATTATTGGATGAAGTAATTATTTTTTTATTTTTTTAATAATTAAATCATATGGTTGGTTAATTTATTATATTTATACTTATATTTTAATAATAGTAATATTTTAATATTAAGTAAGATGACCCTCATTAAGAAAATAATTTTCATCTAAAATTATATTATCTAAATAATACTACAATCACACATAATATATTTAAAATATAATTATACTTATATTTTAATAATAGTAACAAATTCAGGTTAGGTAAAACGTTATTTGAAGAAATTATTTTCCTTGAATTAAAGTAGGAAAAATAATCTTTGACTTCAAATATGAAAAGTAATTTAATTTTTAATTTAAAGTAGGAAAATTAAGTGATCTTATTGTAGGAAAGTTGAATTATTATATAAATAAAAATTAGTTAATTTAATGTAGAAAAAATAAAAAAAATCGAACAAAAAAATAGGTGAACAAGAAAATCAAACCAAAAAATATAAAAAGAATCCAATTATCTATTTAATTATAATATAAATAGATTGGTAAACTCCAGACGAAAAAATATAAACGACTTTAGTTTCAACGGTAGGATTAAAACCTCAATTTTTTAATTATTTTTTTCAAAAGAAAGAAGAAAAAAAGTACATGAAAATTTTATTGTGAAATGGAAAAAAAATAAAAATAAAAATATGTTATTGTATTAAAAATATTTTAAAAAATTATATTAAATAAAAATAAATTAAAAAGTTAAATGATACTCCCGGACTTCAAATTTTTTGACTGAATGATCTGTTTTTTATTATTATTATTTTATTTTTGTAACATTAAAGCATATTATTAAAACATAATCCAGAGGTACTAGCAGTACAAGCCAGACTGTGGGCGCTTGGTTTGATGGATAGGCAGTTATCTTTAAGTCAAAGTCAAACAATTTGCGAGCTGAACTTTGTAGCTATCTTAGAAAATTAAGCCAATGAAAAATGACTTGCAAATTCAGTACATTGTTAATAGTCTCACACGGAGATAATTTTATTTATTAAGTTTTCCGGTGAGATCTATGACGGAGAGCCACCGTGAATGTTCGGTAAAACGGTAATTTATTTAAATACAATATTCAAATATCATATTTATTTTAATTATTAAAAAGTAAATCATGACAGTAAAATCTATATCATACATTATTTTTTAATAATTAAAATAAATTTAATGTTTAATTTTATACTTAAATATTACGTACGTAGACTTGTCTATTAATAGTGTCTGACTTTATTTTGATGGCCTAAGGCTAAAACGTTTTGCTTGACCAATTGGTCTTCAAATTCTAATACTCCTTTTGTTTTAAATTATATGATTTTTTTTTGTTGACAGACTTGTCAGAATTTAGATCCATTAATATGGTATTATCCTTACAAATAACGGGAAAAATCTATACATTAACAAATTTTATGACAAATTAAATTATAATTAATGTAAAACCCTAATACGTTTGTATGAGATATTTTTTAATTTTCTCATATTTCATATATTCACATACTCGTATTTAGTATTTACTACTGACACAGTTTTTTAGCAAAAGTCATAGTAATTTATACCAACCCTTTGTCCTTTAGTAAATGTCACAAGTGTTTATATTTCTTCTAAATTATCTAATAATTATTAATTTTTAAAATTTAATTTAAGATATTTTTAAATTCAAAATTAAGATAACCCATAAAAAGTTATGAAAGGATAAAATTAATAATGAGTAATATTTTTCTGATAGTTTATAATATTTATTATTGTATTGATTAAAATTATATCCATGTTGAATTTTAAAAATCTATTAAATTAATTTTAAAAAATTAACAATAATTAAATAATATAAAATGGAAGAGTACAAGATATTTTGGGTATAAAAATGATTTCAAAATAATATTTGTAACATAAATTTGTTTTTTTTTTTTTTATAGCAAATTCAGAAAGTTTTTTTTATAAAAAAAATGCACAATTTTCAATATTATATTAAAGGTATTGCATCATCTGATCATAGAAACATGTGATTTTGAATAAATATTTAAACATAATATTTAAATATTATATTTATTTTAATTATTAAAAAATAAAATATAATATTAAAATTTCTATCATATTTTATTTTTAATAATTAAAATAAATATAATATTTAATTTCATATTTAAATATTATATATATAAACGTGTCTCCTAAATTATACAATAACCTAATAAAAATAGTAATGTAGCATTTGATTGGACAGAATGAGGTCGAGATGTAATTGATAGTTAGTCCTTTCGAAATCACTCTCAGTTCTTTTGGCTGGTCAAAAACATTCCATTAATCTTTTCATTGCCACCAATATACTATTTTTTCATCCATTCACAATAAAGTCGTGACCAAATTATCCTTAACATTTTTCAATATTTTAATAAAATAATAATATTTATTTTAAATTTGTAATCTTAATTTTTAAATTTACTTGAAATTTTAAATTTACCTTTAAGTTTATAGTGAAAAAGGGATGTATCTTATAGGTTATCTAACTAGTATATCTTATAGGGTTAATATGTATTTTTTTAGAGTTTTTTTTTAAAGATAAATCCAACATTATGAATTTAAATAAAAAATATATTTTTTTAACTTATGAATTTTTATATAATTTAGTGATGTCTATTATTAATTTTATGATAATGAAAGTTCTATTAATTTTAGTCGTAAAAAAATATACTTATTTTATAATATTATAATATTGATGTTACATAACCTCAAATTAAATAAAAATTTATATTTACTCATATTTTTACATGATTTTTTCATCTGTAAAGTTAAATTTTATTTAAAAATCTGAGATAAACTTATTTTATAAAACTAAGGTATATAACTTATATATCCAGTGGCGGAACTACCCTGTGATCAAGAAAAATTATGTGGTGCATTAGGAGTAAATAAACAGTTTACTCATACTTCTCACATAACAGTAGGGTCCACAAGTGGTGGGGGCCTTGTGAACCCCATGTTATGTGAGAAACAAGAGCAGTTAATTTACTCATGGTGTACCACATAATTTCTCCTGTGGCCAGGGGAGGCCATGGCCACACCTAGCTTTTCTAAAATTTTACTATAGTACCTAATTTTTTTTTTAAAATTTAACTTAAAACCTTTACAAAAATTCTTCTATATTTTGTGTAAATTATTCAACAACTAGAAAATATATATATATGCACATAATAAAGTGGTGAACCCATTCCAATGTATAATATTTACTAATATTTTTAATAATCAACTAATTTTTTTTAGTTGTTTCTCATTTACAAAGAAATGAGTTATTTTATTTTTATAATTTGATTGAATTTATTGCTTTCATAATTATTATTAACTAATTAGGATAGACTCATTGATGTTGTACATGAGAAAAGAATAACTTAAACTTTCAAAACGTTCAATTAAAAATAAATTTATGTATTTGAAAAAATTGTTCGAGTCTCATTTTATATAGAGATTAATCTCGTCAGAACATTTCACATATAATATATATACACATATTAATTTTTTGTACTTTTGCAAACATAATTAATTATTATATTAATATTATAACTTTTTAAAATTATTTTGGCGCCTTCTGATTTAAATTTCCGATTTTGTCCCTGTATATATATATATATTGTAGAGACTATCTCCCGCAAGCCCAAATTTATATTATGTTATATTTTGTATTAGTTTATTTAATTTTTATTTATAATACTGGGTATATTTCTGTTTTCATATATTCGTCATTCTATTTAAAGAATTCAGGTTAAGGATCCCATCTCACAACCCAATTCATTTCGTCCATGTTAAAGATTAAAATCAAACCTACCCACTTGAAATTTGTATAAATGTTGAATCATTTGGGGTCAAAAGAAAAATCAACTTAAAAGATAAAATAAATGTTTAAGTTCTCTACCATATATAACACCAGCAAAATGTGAACGAAGAATACATCTGTCCTCAAAAGATCAAAGGTAAGTAACATTTTCTACACAATTTTTTGGGGACAACTCTACAATCAAACATTACTCTAAATATTACATATATCTCAACTATTAAAAAATGAGACTTGATATAGATTTTCGTACCAAACTCTACTTTTTATTAATTGTGATGCATGTAGTGTTTGGAGTGTGTTCGAAAGTTGTGTATCTAGATTTATTCGATTTTTGGACATGTCAAAACTATCCCTTGACTTGTTATCATGTAACTTCTTTAATAAAAATTATATACTCTCTCTCTCGGTTTCAAAATTAGAGATACATTTGTAAAATAACTATTTTTAAAGATAATTTTATTTTCTCAAATATATCATTAACATTATTATATAGAAATTCAGCTGTGATAATTTAATATTGAAAATGATAATATAAAAATAATGATAAATTAAAAATGTTATGCCGTCTCTCATTTTGAGAGAGAGAAAATAATACTTCTAAGAGGAGAGCAATTCATAGTGTCAAAAAGTGGTGTGAAATAAACTTGCTCTATTCACATCCCTTAGCAGCCATAATAAGATATGCACAAAGAATATGGTCATATGCTTTAACATATGACCCAGCATTGGGTTTGCAACAGTAAAGAATGTGTAGTGGGTATGAATGATGCTCTGGAGAGCTCAGATCTCAAACAAATTTGCAGCAAGACTCTCTTTAGACCAGCCTTAAAATAAACAGAAGTCCCAAACTGGGAGGGGAGGGGGGCCCCACTAATGCTCCTTTGATAACTCTTACCACAAAAAATAGTGAATTAAATAAATCAATAATAATAATATTAACATAACATATGATCTCATCTGACATGATTCATATGGGTTCAAACATTTTGGTCCAAGGAGAAATTTTGGGAGGGATACTACAAAAAGAGGGATAGAAAGGTGAACATTAAACAAAGAGAAATGAAAAAGAAATCACATTTTATGGAATTTGAGGAAAAAGCTAGGGTTACAAATTTGTGTCTAAAGTCTCTTTAATCGGTTTTTTTGGCACGTTCAGAAGAATTCAAGAAAAAGGGAAAGGGATTCAAGGAAAAGGAAAGGGATTCAAGAAAAAAGAGAGGAATTCAAGAAACAAAATTAGCATCCTAAGTTTAAACAAGATTTTCCCTTGTCTCCATGTCCGATTTCGATCGATTTTTACCCTTTGAATTTGCCTAATTATGACTCTAGGCTTAGAGGGTTGGGTTAGCAAGATCTTTAGCAAAAAACAAAGCAATCATATTGACTTTTATATAATTCCAAGTCCTTAAATAGTTGAGATTTGGTTTGAATTTTTTTGTTAATCAACTAAGCACAAGACTAAAACCCAAAAAGATTATTTGACAAGAGAAGTACGCGGGTAAGTTTTGAAGTTTTTTACATGTCCATTTGACACAATTAGGACAAGAAAAGGACAGAACAAGATCTTTTAGTTTTAGCTTATATGGAGTGCTCTATGTTGTTTATAATTCCTATCAAGGCACTAATTATTTCTAATATTTTTATAATTTTAAATAGTATAATTGAAATCAACACCGATCGACTAATTTATAATATTAAGTAGTATAATTATTCCAAAAATAAAACTAATCCGACACTTTTTCACCATTTGATGAATATGTCAGTTTTTTAATCAAAATTTCAATGATTGAAAATTCTTTTAAACTTTGAACAATGAAAATATTTTTAATAATTCTAATATTTTGTATGATTCATCTTAATGTCATCAAGTATCTATTAACATATTTTGATCATTACTAACAAAATTATTAAGTAAAAACTCTTGAACAAAGTATATACAATATTTATTCTTAATTTTCCACCATTGTGACAAAGTGCATGGTTAACTAAAAATATAATCTAAAAAATCTTCATAATTAGTAGTTAAGTAGTGTCCTAATCAAACAGTCATTGCCGAATAATTCTTTGTGTCAATTTTGATGCTACTCCTCCTACTCCACACTAAAAAAGGAGTGGCGCGCCAAAAAGTAGTACAAAAGCAAAAGTTTACTATTGTACCTCTTTTTGTATGTCTTTTTGTGATTCTTTTGGATGAGCATAAAAGAACGAGATTGATTTCCCTCCTCTTAAAATAAAATACGCATTTAAATTTTCATATAATTCAGCGATACGCGTAAATATGAGTCGTCAAAAATATATTTATTTTATATTATTATAATAATACTTCAAAACTTTAAATTATATAAAAATTTGCACTTTTTTACAAAAAAAAATCATACTCTTTGTATTAATATGGTTGAATTTTTAATTAATATCAAAATATCTTATTATTTGGATTAAGTTGCCCTAAATCTTTTTACCGATAACATATGGTTGAAGTTACTAAGATGATAATAAAAGCTTAAATAATGTTTTGCAAAGATAATATTATTTTTGTTGTGAATTGTGAGCAAGTATTATGGCTAAATTTGATACGGATATAATTTAATCAACTTAAATTAGGTTTGTGCATCAGTACAATGCCATAATGAATCGATTTGGATCGAATCGGACCAATTATTGAAATTGACTAAAACTCTGAAACAGTATCGGTATCAATTAGACTGATATACCGAACCAGTAAGTCAATTTGGTATCAATTTTTACTGAAAATATACCAAAAATTAATAATAATAATAAATAAATAAATTAGAAAAATCAGTATAATTAGTGCGATTCGATAAATACCAAACTCTCAAAATCTCAAATTAATATCGAACCGATCTAAATCGATATACTGAATCGGTACCAAATTGATCTTTTGTATCTCAAACTGATAGATTCGAATCGGTTTAATATACTCAAAATAACGAAAATACCAAATGAAATGAACACCCCTAACTTAAATTGATTCTTTGTTTTCTAAACGCGTTAACACATTCCTTTTTTCATGATTATATTTGTCGCATATATTATATTATTTGCAAAAATTCAACAGCATTTAAAATGAAACAAAAAAATGCAGTTATACTAAATTATAAGTAATACTTTGTACATATATAATTATACTCAAAAAAAATCTTTCAAATAATGAAAATGATCAATCGTAACATCATTTAATAAAGATAAAAAATACTTAAAATATAATAAAAAATAATCAATAGAATAAAATAAATTGGTTTTTTAGCAAGTAATGAATAATGTATATATTTTGAGAGTATGTTTGGTTAATCGCGTTTATCGTGACAGTATTTGATGTGATTGAATGTTCAAATACATCGTACAACTTTATAAGCGTTAGGTTTGCACTTTAAAATTTAAACATAATATTTTTGAATTAAATAAGTTATAATTAAACTAAAATATTTGTAAATAAATAACATTTTCGATTAAATTTGATGCTTTTAAAATCTTTAAACACACAAAATGTTCTAGGCGTAGATAGACGAACAAGACACTCAGACCGAGGGTATAAGCATACGTATAAGAAACTGGTACAAATACTAGTAGAAGTCTGTCAAAATCTTAATTAGACGTTTGTTCAGGTCACTGGCTGGTATTTCAGATCCACGTGTCACCACCCCACGCAAAAGGACAAAATCACTACCGATTGGTCACTTCCTTGCCATAGTTACACTGATACCCCTGTAATTTCGAATTATTTATTTGACAGTTGCTTTGTTTCTTTAAAAAAAACTATTTTAAACTCCTAAAATATGATAAATAATATATTCTTCCTCTTAAATATATGTGGAGTTCTTTATAATAAAATTCACAGAAAATTCATATGTATATAAGAAAAAGAGTAAATTATTCACTATATTATAAGAATATGAAATAATTTCTCATTTCTTTAAAACCCCCCGAACAAAATTTTATTCTCATTTTCACCACATTTCTTTGTTCATATTAAAAGTCGAAAGTAAAATAAATATTTACAGGCTTTTTAAGGAAAACCATAAACCTCTCCTTAAATAGAGATTTATTTAAATTTTTTGAAATTAATTTTCAAAATATTAAAGTTCAGAGCGGCATAATTTTTTTTTTTTCATTTTAATACAAACATTTATAATTTTATAAACTACATGAATAATATTATATTTATTACCCTATTTGTTGCTTTTAAAATTTTAATAAATTAATATTAATATTAAATTATAAAATACAAATTAAAACGTATATTTAATTTTAATACGAGTATCGTTGCACGGACCATTAGTTATAGAAAAAATATTGTCAAATCTTTTATTCAATTCATGTTATTATTAATTGCATAAATTTCTCCCCCCCACAAACTACTCTCCATTCAATTTGTTTGCCCAACAAAATCTTGTCTATTGATTTGATTAACGGGAGATATATTCATTTAATACCTCAATATTACAACAAATACTGTATTATTATACTTTTTTTTGTTTTAAATTATAAAATTATTATTAATTTTTAAAAATTAATTAGAGATATGTTCAAATTCAAAATTGAGATAATTCATCAAAAGATTATAAAATAATTTTTTTAATAATAAATAATAATTTTTAAATAATTTATAATTTTATCATTATATTGATTTAAATTAAAAAAATAATATTTTAATTTAAAATTTAAAATATTTCAAAATGACTTAAAAAAATAAAGAACGATCATCTAATTTAAAACGGAGGGATTATAATTTTGGGACAAATAAATACATTAAATATGAAAAGAAACATTATAAAAGATGAAAAATCGTAAGATTAGTCTCCACTCTCCATCAATAATAAACTTATATTACAATGTTATGAATTCAAAATTTCATAAAAATAATTTTAATTAAAGATATATACTCTCTTCATTTTAAAAATGAAGATATAACATAATAATTTTTTACTATTTAAAAAAAATATATTTTTAACATTTGTTTAAAATATAATACAATAATGATATGATAATATTTTATAATTATCGACCCAAAATATAAGTAATAATATATTAATAACATCATATGTTTTTATTAGTCTAATTATAGACGAATATCTTTAATTTTAGAATAAATTAAAAAGCATATGTATGTTTAATTTTAAAACGAAGTGACAAAATTAGAAACGGAAACCAAAACCCAAATAATAGAAGGAAAATAATTTCACAAAAAATAAATAAATAGAAAAACCAGTGATTTTCCTTTTGTAGCCACGCGTACATCACCCATTACCCTAAGGACATAACTGTCCAGAAAAACTCTCTCTCTGAAACCTTCGTCTAATTGCCACTTTCTAATGTCTATATTTTGCAACCTCATTCCTTCCCTTCCATTGTTACTATACCCCCGCCCCCCTCCTTCGTTCCTCTCTCTCTCATTCTCTCCCTCTCCATTTTGCCCTAAAAGGCTAAAACCCATTAAAGAGCGACGCGCAGTTCTTTCATATAAAGCCGCTATCTGTTGCAGCAGTTAGAAAATGAAAGACTGCTTCTTAGTTCTTCCTCTGTTTTTTTCATAGCTGCTCTTGTCTCAGTTTCATCGTTTGATTTAACACATCTTTTCTGATTCAAATGAAGAATTAGACCCAAATTTCTTTCATTCCCAGTCGTTTAGAGGTTTTATTGTACACGTTATTTCATAAACATTCATATATATATATATATATATATATATATATATATATAGAGAGAGAGAGAGAGAGAGAGAGAGAGAGGGAGGGAGAAGAGTGATTTGCAATGGCACCCAGTTTTGATTGTGGAATTTTAAGTTTACTTTGTGCAGAAGAAAATGATAGCATTTATTATGATGATGATGATGATTTGGGTGTTGTTGAGGAGTTTGGGGCCACATGGCACCATAAAAATAGTAATCAAAAGCAGAGCTTTAATGGTGGAAAAGAAGAAGAGTCAATGAGTGGGTTTCCATTGCAGAGTGATGAGTGCTTATCTTTGATACTGAAAAATGAGTTTGACCATTTGCCTGCTAGTGATTATTTGAAGAGATTGAGAAATGGGGATTTAGATTTGGGGGCCAGGCAGGAGGCTGTTGATTGGATGGGAAAGGTATATTCATTCATCTCCCTAATGGGTTTAATTTTTCCCTATATCTAGATAATGTTTCTTTGAGTTTAGATGATTGATGTTTGGATTTAGATTCAATTTTGTGAATATTTTAATCATTTAATAAAATGAATATAATTTATTTGAGGTAGATTTGGATTTTGACTTCAATTTCAGTTTGTGATAGGCCTTTTCTGGGTACCTTCGGGTGTTTGATGAACTATGTTTTGGTTTTCTTTACTTTTGGATTCGTTTTTTTATTGCAGTTACACATAAAATGAATTTCTTTTTTGGTTGGATCTTTTGTTTTTCTTGATATGTTCATTGTCTTTATGTGTTTCTACTTCACATTTGATATTCCACCACCCTCTTTGCTGTCTGAAATTGGGTTTCATTCTCTCTCCTTATCCCTTCTTTGTATTTTTAAAAAAAAGGTACATTAGATTTTTTCTTAGTTATTGAAAATTAGTCGTTGCAATTTCCTGTTTGTTTTTTTACAGGTTCATGCCCATTTCAGTTTTGGACCTCTGTGTGCATATTTGTCTGTAAACTACTTGGACAGATTCCTTTCTGCCTACGACTTACCAGTAAGCTCCTAAATCAAAGCCTAAATTATCCAATTGTAATTATTTACAATATTAATTGTAGGTAATGTTATATGCTCATATTTAAATGATTCTTTATTGCAGAAGGGCAAAGATTGGATGATGCAATTGTTGGCTGTAGCTTGTTTATCTCTGGCAGCCAAAATGGAGGAGACTGAAGTGCCTCTATGCTTAGATTTGCAGGTATATAGTTATGTAAAATCATTTTCTCACCGAATGAAATCTCCCCTATTTTTGAATCTAGTTGTCCTGATGATCTAATTATAATTAGCAGGTGTGTGAATCAAAATTTGTATTTGAAGCAAGAACCATACAGAGAATGGAGCTTCTTGTTTTGAGCACATTGAAGTGGAGAATGCAAGCAGTTACCCCATTCTCATTTATAGATTGTTTCCTTGCGAAGATAAATGGTGATCAAATCTCATCAAGATTGTCAATCTTTAGATCAACCCAACTTATATTAGGCATAATAAAAGGTAGTTTTTCTTTCATTTTTTATGTTTCATGTGTGTGCGCGAGCATAAGGTTTGGCAGAAGGACTGATATTATGTTTAATGGGGATTTAATGCAGGGATTGACTTCTTGGAATTCAGGCCATCTGAGATTGCAGCAGCAGTGGCAATGTCTGTTGCAGGAGAAACTCAGACAGTAGACACTGAGAAAACATTATATAAACTCATTCACCATTTACAAAAGGTAAATGTGTGTTTGGGGGGGGGGGGGGGGGGGGGGGGGGTTACTTAAATGATGATGTTACCCTTTTTTTTCCTCATCATTTTGAACTTGAGTACTTACGTATCAATTGAAAATTGTTTTTTTTTTTTGTGTTTGCAGGAGAGAGTGGTCAAGTGTGTGGAACTGATGAACAAATTATCATCTTTAAGTGGGAATAATCATAAAGGTCCAAGTAGATTAGTCCCATCATCTGTTCCCCAAAGTCCAATTGGTGTGCTTGATGCTGCATGCTTAAGCTATAGAACTGATGATTCAACCGTTGGATCATGTTCAAATTCTTCTCATAATAGTCCGGACACTAAAAGGAGGAAGCTAAACAGACCCTTTGAACTGGAGCTTTAGAAAGTGATGATTGTTGAACCAAATGATGCTCTAAAGGAAAGATTTCAAGAAGTTGGGGCATGGCAAAATGAACTCGTAGTTGTGTCATGCTCTTAGCATGAAAGAAAAACCATCATCAGCTGTTAATTATTAGACCTCTTAGCAGCTAGCTAGCTACTATATGATGAAGAGTTTAGCTCAAAAGGGGGGAAAAAGAAAGAAAAAACGTACATCCATCCATTTGGGATTATTTAGATGTTTGTTCTAGGCTTGAAGTTTCAATTGGCAATGTTGATTGGAAAAAAGAAACAAAAAGAAAAAAACAATAAAAGTAAAGTAAGGAATGGCAGGAAATTTTTGGAGTTGCTCTATTGTTTAAATCAATTATTTTGTCATTTTAACGTTTCTTTTGATAATATTCTTAATTATCGCGTGTATCTGTTACAATGGTGATAACATTCTTAGTTGTCACACAATTTATACCATCCTAAGCGTGTGAGTTAAGGTTAAGTGTGTTATTACTTTGGTGACTATGTGAAGTTGATAATTAAGGATGTTATTACTTAAATATTTTCTTCCCTTTTTAGTAAAATGTCCATTCCCTTCACCAAGACAAAGACCGATCCCTAATTTTATATGGGGCTCACTGCAGCAGCTCCTTGTTTGACTGGGTGTCTGGTTGGATTTTGGGACTTGCAGCTGTGGTGGGTTGCAATAATGAAGAGTGGTTTGGTTCAAATGGGACCTTGAGGACACAATTCACATGGATAGCTGACAATTGCTTCAATGTTAGTATTTACTCCCAACAAATATTAGTAATTATACAGTGGTCTGGCCATCTGTCACATGGTATCTTATACTATTCATGTGGTGTCATGTGAATACTTAAAGTAAAATAATTTATTTTAAGTGTTCACATGACACCGCTTGAATAGTGTAAAACACCACGTGATAAGTGTTCCAAAAATATCTAATAATTTTTCAACATATATAGGAGTAATAGAGAGCATTGAAATGGATGCTTTCTTGGGGATATATAAATGTTTCTTTTATTTTGTTGATAATTTTCACTTCAAGGAAAAAATATATGCTTCCAAATCTATAAGTTATGAAATCACTAATGTGCAATTCACCATAGTAACCAAATAAAGCATTATTTATTAACTAGTCGATAAACAAAAGCATAATTTATTTGCAAAAGAGAATTGATATTTTTACAAATAAAAATAATAGTTTCATGAATCACTAATGCGCAATTCACTATAGTAACCAAATAAAGCATTATTTATTAACTAGTCCATAAACAAAAGCATAATTTATTTGCAAAAGAGAATTGATATTTTTACAAATAAAAATAATAGTTTCATAAGTTTTTTTTATATGATTAGTAGATGAGTCTCACGCTTATGTGAGAAAAATCTTGTAAAATTATCAATTTTTACGTGTGAAAATAATAATTATCTTTACAAAATAATTAGAATTTGTTCATTTAATAAACAAATCTAAGAGGGTAAACCTAAACCATAAAATGAAATTTACATAATAAAATATGGATAAATGGTAAGTGCACTTCAAAAGTTCCTAATTGATCTCCACTTTAAAAAAAAATTGCTAAATTTTAACCTTAGAGCGAAGCACAACTGCTAGAGATTAAATATTTTTATTGTCTCCTTAAATTATAACCCTATGTTTAGATTAAAATAACGAATGTGAGAATAAAATGACTCATTCTTATAGAATAAAAAAAAATACGAAATGAATCATTTGTACTCGTCTCAAATTTATGAATTTTATTCTTTTGGGGAGAGTATGAAATGACTCATTCCAACTAAAATAAAATAAATCATTCCACCAGTCATTCCATTCTCTTATCTATTCAAGTCCTTAATCCATTTTATTTCTTCAATCAAAAGCTACGAAACATAGCATAATTCCATGAATCAATCTTCTCAACTTTTAAATCCCAGTTGGGAAAGCTAAAACTTATCAGCAACTAAGCATGGATAACTACCCAAAATGCTATAATTTTAATTAGTAAAATGGTTAAATTATACAAATAAAATTAAGAAAATTTCAAAACAATGTTAATCCGAGCTATGGTAGCCAAGCTGTAACAGTCTCATCTCCCATATATCATATACGAGAGTGAATTATAATTAAAATTAATTATGAAGTTTAATAAGCAACATATTTTTTATTATCCATTATAAATATTCAACTATGGGATTTAAAAATAAATTTCTATCCGCACTAGCTATGCAACATTATGAAAATTAATAGACGATATAAAATAAGTTAAGTATTAAACACTGCATAGCTTATATATATATATAATCTGGAGACGCATATCCCTAAAATAAAATTTATAAATAGTCTTGTATAGCAGTTGTACTTCCAGCACTTTATCATTACATAATCATTGAGCCATTTTTACAGGCAAACTTAAAAGACTATTTTAAAAATTTTACTTTGAAGAATAGTGCATCTATGGTATATCTCTATGTATCAATAGTTATTATCGACAGCAAGTCATAGGACGATTTTTATTTGAGTCAGTTAAGCAAATTTAAAATTAATTGTGTTGAGTCATTTTAATTATTAGTGAGTTGTGGTGGAATTTTATTCTAATTCTTTTATAAAGTTCAATCTCCTATAAAAAAGAATTTAAATATTGATTAGTTTTTAGTGAGTCAATTTTGTTTGTACGAATTATTTGAAGTTATTATTTGATTTATTTTTATATTTCTAGATAAGTACAGGCTATCTAAAAATTCAGTTAATACTTCGTTTTTATTGTTTTAATTTGTAAATTTGTAATATATGTGAGTTACGAGTTATATTTACACAAAAGGATGATCTGTAAAAAAAATGTTTATCCTATAATATAATTCTGCTCGTGCCTTATACGAGTATCATGCTTATTATATATGCAAATAGATGAACTTGTCCAAACTAAAGGCATTCAACTACAAACCTGGCTAGCCTGCCTGTTAGGTAGAAGAAAATATAAAGGATGAAAATGTGCAATAACTATACTTCAATATGGTAGGCCATATTAAATATCGTACTCTCATCAACCCTATCTAAATATTTAAATCAATGGACATAAAAATAAAAAATTCCAAGTACAATCATAAATGCAAAAACTTTGAAATAGATTGCAAAAACCAAAGAGCATGTGCCCCTAGCTAGTGTGGAATCACAGTGAATGTTGGATGCTTCTTCTTCTTCTTCTTCTTCTTTTAATTTTGTCACGGAAACTAAATGGGTTCAGAAATGGAAGACTGAGAGACTGTAATTTAGAGTGTTATTGTTTCAATAAATACACAAGGTCCAAGGACTCAGAAGGTATCAGCACTGCTCATTTGTCCATTCCCTTTGGATGAGTAGTAGTAGTAGTAGTACTAGGGAAAATAACATTTCAAGGTGCGGATATTAATGCCATCCATTGTGTGTGTAAGATAGTACTACACTCTCTTTGTCCCAAAATGGGGGTCTCAATTCAAAATTTAATGCATTTTAAGAAAAGTTACCCTAATTCAAAATCTTATTTATGGATTTTTTTTTTTTTAAAAAAAAGTAGAGGAAAGAAAGATACCATAAGTTTATTATTTGTGAGTTTTTTTAGGAAAGAAAAGAAAAGACGAGGAGAGAGATTTTTTAAAAATTTCATTCCAAACTTAAAGAAGATTTAGAAGGAAATTTAGTAAAAACTTAAATGACATACTAAAATGCCAAAATAATTTTTATAAAATAATTTTTTTTTCCTAATTGATTGAGGGTTTTTTTTAATACCATTCTTATAAATTTGGATAATATTTATACTAATTTGGATAGAAAAGAAAAAGTTGAACCAAAAGCTTGTGAAACCAAGTTTGTGCTTTATATTATATACAAATTCATCAACTAAGCACGAGCAACATGGATAATAGTTTATTATGATGCATGAATAATAGTTTATTATGCTAATTAATTAAATGTAGGACAAATATTTAGATAAAATTTTGAGAAGATAATGGTACTTATTACATTATTAAATATTTATCTAATTAATACATTGTTGAATTATATATTATAGGTTTATTCGATCGATTATTAAGCTAAATATTTTAAATTGAATGTAGATTTATTTAGTTATGTTATGAGAAAGTAACTACTTTAATTTTATTTAGATTGGATGAATTCATTGAAATTATAATCCAAATAAAATTATGAAACTTAAGTTTTAATAAATTTAATTTAGTATGAAAATTAGTTAATAATGAATTCATTATAATTTTTTTAACTAATATACAGTTATTACTAAAATTTAGATTTATTATGAGTACAATTATCATGTGATTTGATAAAATTTGTTGTTTTAATAAATTTAATTTATTTAGAATATTAATTTAATAATAAAATTCACAATTAATACTAATATAATCAAATCACATGATTTATTATGAGATTTTTCAATATCATAACAAAATTTTAATAATAAAATTATCCTACATAAAATTTGTTAAAATATATTATCTTACATAAAATTGTGATAGAAAAAGTTTATAATAAAATTGATAGATATAAAAAAAAAATCTTTCTAAAAGATCATTTTTTCTTATTAGAGATACAGTATTTAATTGTTTCAAATTTAGATAGCAGTTTTACTAATTGAAATAGAAAGAAAAAAAAAGTTGAATAAATTTTTTTTTGAAACCTTTAATTATATATATTATAGATTATAGATATATAGATGGGTGCAATGACTACAATAGACCATGCCATATTCATTTGTGATTTTGTGGGCTTCATTTTCTGGATTGAGTCATTTGAATCCAAGGATCAAATATATACTTATCATAAGCTCCTCATTTCCTTATTTCAGTTGCGTGAGATGGGGAATAATATTAGTAGAGCAAAAATTTTGAAGCTTCTTTTAGTTCTTGCCACACCCTTTGAACATTTTTGAAAGTAGTGTGGGGCCAGTGTCATTTATTCGACTAATTTATAATTTTAGCTGAAGCTAAATGACTTGACTTAATGGGAGTTTTTAGGCTGTGTAAGTGGTGTGATGTCGCAAGCACCCAAAAATAAAATCTTACTTTTAAAAAATAAATATGTAGTAGTGTAAGCAAGAGTCGATCCCACAGAGAATGATTATTTAATTTTATGTTTTTGCAAATAAAAAACTGGGGGGATTTTTGAATCAAAGAAATAGTTTAAACCAAATTAACTAAAATAATTATGCAAGTAATTTAATGAAATAAATGATGAGAAAAAGCCTTGGTTTAAGTTAATATCCACCATCAAGAATTTACAACTGATCACTGATGCAAAAATAAATCAATTAATATTTTAAAGATTCACCGTAGAAAGAACTACTCGCAGGTGGAATAATTTTTCTCCTCTCTCCTTAATTTTAGATAAGTAGAGCCACTTGGTCTAAATATCCTTACTAATAAACAACCTCCGGCACTTGCTAAAGATTTAATTTAATAGCAGCATAAAGAATTAGAGAGATCGTTGAACTAAACAACACAAGCCACTTGTTTGCATTTAATTTAGATGAATATTCTTCCTAAGATAAAATAATCTTTTGATCTGCAAAATAATTATTAAACTTAGTTGCTTCAAAAATAGCAGTAGATTAATATGAATAATAAACTAGTAGCGCTCCTAGCAATTAAACAAATCAATCAAAAAATTGAGCATAGAAGAATATTCAATAATCAAAATATAAATTGAACAATTAAAATGAATTAGATCTCACAGTGGATAAATCTTGATGGCTTCAATCACTTAAACCAAGAAAAATAATTTAGCTACTCATAATTGTAGAGAACACTAAAGAATGGAAGAGAGAATTTTTATTCTAAGAGAAGTTGTGTATTACAATGTGTGTCAAGCCCTCTATTTATAGGCTCCAAAATCCTCCTAAACCTAGTTGGAATTAATCTTTCCAAACCCTAATAGGATTTAAAATACAAATAAAAATAAAAGAAAAAGAAAAATAATTATTATTCTAACCCTAGTTGGAATTAAAATCCAATTTGGTATCAAAAAGTAGCAAATTCGCGAAATAATCTGATTTGGAAGAATTAACGTGCCAAACAAACGCGTCCTTCGCTACAGTAACCGACCGCGTCATCAGCCCGCGCGCATTGCGCGATATTGGCCTCAAAACGACGTCGTTTTTCTTTCGGTTCCTGCTACTGTTTCGCGACCGCGCGCATTGCGCGTACGCTGTGATGAAACGGCGTCGTTTCGATGATCGGCAGTCCATCCCCGCGCATTGCGCGGTCGTATCTTTTTTCGGAAATTACAGAAATGCCACCGGTGCTGGTTAATTACCATTTTCGCCTCTTTTGCGGAATTTGCAGATTTGCCCTCCGATTTTGCTGTTTTGACAGTTTTGTCCCTCAAGCTTTGCTGAAATTACAAAAATGCCATTAGACTTTTATTTCCCTACAAAATCAAATATAAAATAAATAAAAATAATATAAAAATACTAAAAATCCTAAAAACACATAATAATAAATAAAACACCTAAAATACTAAAAATAAATAAAAACACATAAAAAATAAATATAAAAATACAATAAAATTACCTAAATTAACATAAATTAACTAAAATCCTATAAAACCTATTAAAACCAAAATAAGCTAAATAATTAAACATTTAAGCATACAATAAATATAAAAACTAAGTATTAGGGAATAAAAATATCATATAATTTAGCCCTATCAAATACCCCCACACTTAGCTTTTTGCTCGTCCTCGGGCAAAACAAAAATTAAAATTATAAAATAAAACTAATAACCAAACAACTTACTTGAGCAACAGAGCAATATAAATTTCAACATCAGCCTCAAAGAATTTTAAATGATAACTCAAAGAAAATTTCAAAATTATGCAAAATCTAGAACTTTAACATATTTATTAATTCTACTTTACTCGAGACCTTTTGTGTTTGTGTGAATCCAAATGTATCGAACTAGCAAAAAACTTAGATTCATTCACATAATTAAATGTCTCATAAATGATATCAAAAATGGTTAGTGTAACAACAATACTCTATAGTCTTACTTTTCTCATCATTTTTCATTAATATAGACACATATAACTTGAAGATCAAAAGGTTTTTAACAATTATACACACTAGGATTATTAATATGCATTTGTTCAAATATTTTTTCTCATTCATTTTTTTCTTTTTTTTCTTTTTATGGGTGCATTTTATGCTCCATCCCATTTTTTTCTTTCTTCATTTTTTTTTCACTTTTTCATTTTTTTTTCACGGTGAGTGCATTTTATGCTCCATCTCACCAACGAGTGCGTTTTACGCTCCATCTCGCTTTTTCATGTGTTTATGGGTGAGTGCGTTTTACGCTCCATCTCAACCCACCATAAGATTTTTCTTTTTCAATAATAATCCTAGAAAAATTACCTGAATCATCTCCTCCAAATTATATTTTGCCTTATATTTCACTTCAAATAATGATCAAATAAGCTATAGAGTTCAAAAATATCTTTCATAAGCATTTAACCATTTAAACTTTCTCTTCATTAAAACTAGCTCAAACAAATGGATATAAGTGCATAAAAATTTACAGAATCTCAAATAAAGTAATAATCAATAATAAGCCAAAATTCAAACTAAGCAAAAATTTATCATTTTTCCAAGAGTTATTAAATCAAAACCAAAATTTTTATCATTGGCTAAAAATTTAAAATTCATTTAACTCATTGCTCAAGCGACACATCCTAAAAATAAAAAATAAAAAAAAAAAAAAAAAAAAAAAACTACCCCATTTTCGTAGGAAACACGGTTACACTTAGCATGTGCAACAAGCCTTTAAACCCCAAGGTTACCCCAAGTGGACGAGTTTTGTCTCGTGAGGGTTTGCAGTGAATTTACTCACAAAATTCAAATTTTCAAATTTTTTAAAATTCCTAATTTTTTTTTATTTTTTTTTTTAAATGAAACAAAATTTTAAAATTCCCTAAAAATAAAATAAATATCATAAATCCCTTCCCCCACACTTAAAATTTACATTGTCCCCAATGTAAAGTAAAATGCAAAGAAAAAGGCACAAATAACTATAAAAAGAAAAAGGGAAAAGAAATGCAAATCTGTTTTCTTGGGTTGCCTCCCAAGCAGCGCCTTTGTTTATTGTCCTTGGCTTGACAACATGCTTAAACACTACGTTACTCCTTCCTCTTGAATTTTGACCATTTCATCCATCTTTACTCCATTTATCATAGTATTGTTAAAACTCCCTTGCAGTGGATATGAATGTTCTACTCCCTCTTCAATGAACATATATTCGAGATGATTAGGGAGAGGCTTCAAATCTGGAATGTAATCCTGCAAAACAAAAGGTAAAGATTTCTTGTTAGAAACGGGTAAGTCAAAATATGGATCATTACCTGTGTTCGAAGAGTCATTCACAGCCGCCACAGTTTTCTTTAAATCAGCATTCAAGACTAACTCCTCTTTCTCTTTCCCAATATTCGGACTAAATGTCGTTTTCAATTCACTCTTTCCATCAGTTTTAGAAACTTTTGCTGCTAAAGAATCACTCACATCAACGGAGTAAACAGGATTATGACATTTCATGGCATTAAAAATATTAAACTTAACAATTTCGCCATCAAACTCCATTGTCAGTGTACCACTATGAACATCGATCTTAGTTTTGGAAGTCTTTAAGAAAGGTCTTTCTAACAAAATAGGAGCATTTTGATCACCGTTTTCCATATCAAGCACATAAAAATCAGCAGGAAAAATCAAACTATCTACTTGCACAAGAACATCCTCTACTATACCCTTAGGATAAGTGTTAGACCTATCAGCCAACTGAATCACAGTACCAGTTCTATTTAAAGGTTCAAGTTGCAAAGAAGCATATATAGAATATGGCATGACATTAATAGATGCTCCTAAGTCTAACATAGCCTTTTCAAATCTCATGTCTCCTATCGTACAAGGGATAGTAAACATTCCTGGATCTTGGCATTTTGTAAGGAGTTTTCTTTGAATTACGGCAGACACATTCTTTCCTACTTGCACCTTTTCATATTTTTTAAGTGCTTGCTTTCTCTTGTGTGTACACAATTCTTTCAAAAATCTGGCAAAACGAGGTACTTGTTTAATTGCATCTAACAATGGAATTTTTACCTCGCAATTATGAAAAGTCTCAAATAAATCTGAATTTTTCTCGTATGTCCTTTTTTCTGTTAAAGCAAGAGGGAAAGGGGGTACCGGTTTATACTCAGAGAGAAGTGGAAATTTATGCTTAGGAGTACCATTGTGGACTAGAACATTGTCGTCCTCTTGACTGTTGTCTACCTCCTTGTTGTCTACTTCAACTTTGCTTGTCTCGTTTGGTACAGACTCTGTCTTTGCTGGAGTTTCGATCTCGTTACCGCTTCTCAACGTGATTGCACTAACATTTGCTTTTGGATTTGCCATTGTTTGCGAGGGTACTTTTTCAGAATTTTGCGCCTCCAATCTATTAATGGCACTTGTCATTTGTCCCATCTGTGTTTCCAAATTCTGCAAATTTGCCTTCGTTTCCTGTTGAAATTGCAAAGTGTTAGTGCTAATTTGTTTAACCAAATCCTCTAAAGACACATTAGAATCAGATGATTGGCCCTGTTGTTTGTTAGGATATGGCTGCTTGTATTGTTGGTAGCTTGAGAAGTTTTGAGTCGCAGACGGATTCCCTTGTGGATTTCCATAGCCGAAATTCGGATGATCTCTCCAACCTGAGTTGTACGTGTTTGCGTAATGATCATATCTCCTTTGTGGTTGACCAGGGAAACCACCTACTGCATGCACTTGTTCGTGGGACTCCTCTTGAAGAGTGGGGCACATATCCGTCGGATGTCCTACGACCGCGCAAATTCCGCAAGCTTTCACTTGTTGCGTATTACCTACAGCCATTTGACGAACAACAGAGGTTAGGCTATCAATTCGTTGCTCAAGTGAAGAAATATTTACCTCATTAACATTCTTGGATGAAAAATCAAGCCTAGTGCCAAATTGTTGGGAGTTAGCAGCCATGTTTGCGATTAAGTTCCTTGCAGCTTCGGGCGTTTTGTCCACCAAAGCCCCTCCACTGGCAGCATCGATCATGCTCCTATCAGTAGACATGAGTCCTTCATAGAAGTATTGGATGAGGAGTTGCTCGCTGATTTGATGGTGGGGGCAGCTTGCACATAGTTTCTTGAAACGTTCCCAATATTCGTACAGGGATTCTCCATGGTTCTGCCTCACACCACAAATTTCTTTCCTAATATTGGCTGCCCTTGAAGCTGGAAAATATTTCTCCAAGAATAGTCTTTTCATCTCTTCCCATGTGGTGATACTGCCGGAGGGTAGGTAGTAGAGCCAATCCTTAGCCAAATCTTTCAAAGAAAATGGAAAAGCTCTTAGATTGATTTGCTCTTCAGTCACTCCAGAAGGTTTCAAACTTGTGCACACCATATGGAATTCCTTTAAATGTTTGTGAGGATCTTCACCTGCAAGGCCATGAAAATTTGGCAATAGATGGATTAAACCTGATTTTAATTCAAAGGAAGTGTTAGCATCTACATTTGGAAAAATTATGCTTAAAGGTTGTTGATTCAAATCAGGGGCCGCAAGCTCTTTCAAAGTTCGATTCCTAGCCATGATTTCCATCTTCAACCTGCACAACTCAAATAAAATATGTAAACTAGAAAAATAATTAAAAAAAACTAAGAATAGTTACTAAATTAAATTAATATTTACAAAAGCACAAAATTAAATTAAAATCAATTCCCCGGCAACGGCGCCAAAATTTGGTGTGATGTCGCAAGCACCCAAAAATAAAATCTTACTTTTGAAAAATAAATATGTAGTAGTGTAAGCAAGAGTCGATCCCACAGAGAATGATTATTTAATTTTATGTTTTTGCAAATAAAAAACTGGGGGGATTTTTGAATCAAAGAAATAGTTTAAACCAAATTAACTAAAATAATTATGCAAGTAATTTAATGAAATAAATGATGAGAAAAAGCCTTGGTTTAAGTTAATATCCACCATCAAGAATTTACAACTGATCACTGATGCAAAAATAAATCAATTAATATTTTAAAGATTCACCGTAGAAAGAACTATTCGCAGGTGGAATAATTTTTCTCCTCTCTCCTTAATTTTAGATAAGTAGAGCCACTTGGTCTAAATATCCTTACTAATAAACAACCTCCGGCACTTGCTAAAGATTTAATTTAATAGCAGCATAAAGAATTAGAGAGATCGTTGAACTAAACAACACAAGCCACTTGTTTGCATTTAATTTAGATGAATATTCTTCCTAAGATAAAATAATCTTTTGATCTGCAAAATAATTATTAAACTTAGTTGCTTCAAAAATAGCAGTAGATTAATATGAATAATAAACTAGTAGCGCTCCTAGCAATTAAACAAATCAATCAAAAAATTGAGCATAGAAGAATATTCAATAATCAAAATATAAATTGAACAATTAAAATGAATTAGATCTCACAGTGGATAAATCTTGATGGCTTCAATCACTTAAACCAAGAAAAATAATTTAGCTACTCATAATTGTAGAGAACACTAAAGAATGGAAGAGAGAATTTTTATTCTAAGAGAAGTTGTGTATTACAATGTGTGTCAAGCCCTCTATTTATAGGCTCCAAAATCCTCCTAAACCTAGTTGGAATTAATCTTTCCAAACCCTAATAGGATTTAAAATACAAATAAAAATAAAAGAAAAAGAAAAATAATTATTATTCTAACCCTAGTTGGAATTAAAATCCAATTTGGTATCAAAAAGTAGCAAATTCGCGAAATAATCTGATTTGGAAGAATTAACGCGCCAAACAAACGCGTCCTTCGCTACAGTAACCGACCGCGTCATCAGCCCGCGCGCATTGCGCGGTATTGGCCTCAAAACGACGTCGTTTTTCTTCCGGTTCCTGCTACTGTTTCGCGACCGCGCGCATTGCGCGTACGCTGTGATGAAACGGCGTCGTTTCGATGATCGGCAGTCCATCCCCGCGCATTGCGTGGTCGTATCTTTTTTCGGAAATTACAGAAATGCCACCGGTGCTGGTTAATTACCATTTTTGCCTCAGATTTTTGCGGAATTTGCAGATTTGCCCTCCGATTTTGCTGTTTTGACAGTTTTGTCCCTCAAGCTTTGCTGAAATTACAAAAATGCCATTAGACTTTTATTTCCCTACAAAATCAAATATAAAATAAATAAAAATAATATAAAAATACTAAAAATCCTAAAAACACATAATAATAAATAAAACACCTAAAATACTAAAAATAAATAAAAACACATAAAAAATAAATATAAAAATACAATAAAATTACCTAAATTAACATAAATTAACTAAAATCCTATAAAACCTATTAAAACCAAAATAAGCTAAATAATTAAACATTTAAGCATACAATAAATATAAAAACTAAGTATTAGGGAATAAAAATATCATATAATTTAGCCCTATCAGTAAGCACTCGTCTGATACAAAGTGATGTGTATGTTTGTGATTGGTTATAATGTTGAACTCTGGTGGATCATCTAATAATTATATTTTAACAAATCATTTTATAATTTTTTTTCTATAAAAATTCTTTGCAAGTGTAACAATACTCTTTTTGATAAATCACTTTTGTGGTTTTGTCCATGGATTTTATTTATTTTGAGATTGTCGTTGCGGCAACAAAACTTCAAAATTTAGGATGGTGTTATTGTAATTTTTTAAAAGTAGCAGGGGCCTGATTCAAGACTTTTTGATGTGTCCGTGGCTGTTATGCATTCTACTAAAGTTTAGGGGCCGTATTGTCAGATGTTCTCAAGGCTGAGGTACCTTAGTGCAGTTTCCCCCCATTATCACATCTGGTCATTGCCTAATGAGAATAAATTATATGAGTAAAACTATTGTTTTACACCATCCAATAACAAAATACCATGCAGAAAATTTAAGAGAAAATCAAGAATTTAAAATTCAATATAATTAATTGAACGGTAAATAGTAATTTTACACAATCTGTTAATTCATTTCAAAAATTTTAATTTTTTTCTCTAAATTCTCTACTTGTATAACATTCTGTACTTTCCTATTGAAGACCACGTTTGGTTGCTTTCACTCTGTGTAGGGCCTTTTGGGCTGAACAGATGTGCATATTTTGGTCTGTTTCGGCCGAAGATAAAAGCATAAGGCCTGTTGGGCCAGCTGACTTTTAAAAAGCTTATCTTGTAGTCCAAAGACATATCCGGACCAATATGCTGACTTTATAAAACAAATGTTACCATGAACGGCTAAAAATCCTAAACCAAGTCTACAAAATAAAAACTCCCCTGTGAGTCGTTGGATATGCTCATTTCATCCAGCCGCCCAATTCAAAATTAAGAGAAAGAAGTTGGTGAAGAAGGCAAATTAAGGATATATATATATCATGGACATCATACAACATATTTATTTAATTGTTTAGGGAAATAAAGAATCCCAATTATACGTAAAAGACGACCTAAACTCTGAATATAATATTCTCGATCAAATTTTGAATCGAATTAATCAAATTGTACCAAAACTCAAAGATACTTTCTTTAGTCTACTCAGAGGGAAATAGTTTAGGACTTCTTGTCCATATCAAATTAATTCAAGTGTTTTGATGCGAGACTGATGTGTTACTAAAGAGAGCTCAGATGACGATGATGATAATGAGCAACCAATATTAAAATGATTCACTGCCCTATGTTTAGTCACAAAATTCAATATATGAAAGAATTTAAGCATGCTTTAAAGAGCTATGTAGTGGGAAAAGGGGTTGACACAAAAGGAGGGAAATGATCAATAGAGAATCCTATTAACTATGTGTTGAGGAGATGGCAGTAAATGGCAATGGAGGATTGTTGTTGGGCCAATAGAGATGAAGATTTATGAATGATAAGTATAGATTCATTAGGAATTTTGAGATCAAAATCATGGATAGCATATCAATATGGAGCATAAATCATGGGAAATCCTAGATATAAATTAGATGAGTTGGCAGCTAATGTGTTGAAAGAGTACGGAGTAAAAATGACTCGAGTGCAAGGCTTTTAAGGTAGAAAAGAAGGATTTGCCTAAAGTTAAAATATCATACAAACAAATGGTAAAATTAAATCTATTACTATTCTTGATTTTGTTTTTGCATTGCAATGTTTTACATGTCACTAAATGTATTATTAATTAATTGATGTAGTCAAGAAAGGATCTCTAAAACACACTACATATATTGTGCTTGGCATATATATGCCACACATTGGTGTAAGCATGAGAGCTCTGTTTTGGCAAGTATGAAAATTCTCAATAAATGAAGAATTTGTCAATCTTATGGAAAGGATCAAATTAACAAGTCATGAAGTTTATGAACCTTGTTTTATGGTAGTGCAACAGTTGAGAATTACATGTGTCACACTTTTGATGGTGGAATAAATGAAGCAAGTAGCAAACTAATAGTCACACTGTTGGAAGAAATCAGATTCCCAATAATTGTTATTAAGATAGATGAGAGAATCTTGGCTATAAAAATTGTGATAAGAAGAGATTCCATATGCCTTTATTACCTGAAGAACAAAAGAAAAAAAGAATATATATATATATATATATATATATATATATATATGAGAAAAGATCACGAGCATACCCCCTTATTTGACATACCAAGTATACGCCCTTTATTGACAGACCGGACAACGATTTAATCTGTCGCCATAGGTTCGTCTGTCGCTAAAAGTTATAGCGACAGACGAACCTACGGTGACGGACCAAACTGTCGCCTGGTCCTTCACTAAAATAAGTATGTTTGGTATGTCAAATAAGGAGGCATTCTCTTGATTCTTTCTAATATATATATATGCCTTGCAAGTAAAGAAGTTAGAGAAATACATTCAGTACTGTACATTTTGAAAGTACAAGCATAATAGTGCATTTTTGAATGCAAGAATGTGAATGTGTGATGCACACATACAGTTGCAAAATGCGGCAGTATTCCTTGCACTCGTACAATATATGCTTACTTATTCCATCCAAATTGTTGTGTATATCTCAGAATCCTGGTTCGGGATCAAACCACTTGATCGGATCAAAGTATTTTTTGTCGCGATTTAAAAGAAAACAAATAAGAGGTTTAGAGGTGGTTTGTATCGACCTGTTATGTTATTTGCCATAATGTTTTTAGCCGAATTATATATATATATATATATATATATATATATATATATGGGGGTTGTGTAAATCTTAACAAATGGTTATTATAGATTCTATTTCATTAAATTTATATCTAACCGTCCAACGCAAGATTCAACCCTAAGAAAACATGTATACTGCTATTAAGAATAGCGACAGGATGGAAAAAAAAATTACTTACAATTATTCTTAGTAGAGGCATGAAGGAATGTTTTAAATACCTCCACTTTAACTATATTTTAATAGTTTTAATGTGATTATTTGTAATGTAATTTATATTAATTAAATTAATTTTATTACAATATGGATTTTAAATTTTAAACAATCAAATTATTACAATAATTGACAATGTTAAATTTTATTACTAAGAAATTATTTATACAAATAAATACATTGAATATAATTGTCAATGTTAAATTTAGTTACTTGAGAAATTATTTATCCAAATAAATACATTAAATATAATTGACAATGTTAAATTTTACTACTTAAAAAATTATTTATGCAAATAAATACATTAAAACTATTTAAATTTAATTAAAATGAAGATATTTAGGACCTTTTTCGATGTCTCTGCTAGGCAAGTAAAAATTTTTGTCCTCTTGTAGCGGCAAACATGTTTTCGACCGTTGCATCTCGTAATGGATAGTTGAGTATGAATGTGATAGAATAGTGTTTATAGCAATCGTTTGTTATGAATTATTACTCATATATATATTTTCTCAATTTTAACCACGTTCAAAGTGAGATTCACATATTCCATTTTTTACACTTTGATATTGTTATATTTTCCCTTCTCTCTCCAATGACTTTTTTCAATTTTTATTTTTAACGTAAATTTTATGTTTATATATTTAATTTCTTTCGCTAATTATTGTACGCCGTTAATATTATTAGAATAAAAATTATATTATCAAAATAAATATATATTTAACAACACTTTTATAAATATTTTAACAATATTTAAAATTTTAAATAACATTTAAAAATATTTTTACTCTCACAATATCAGCCATCTTATTTCTTTGAAGAAACACGTGTGCGTTCATGATCGGCACTAGTTTAACAAATTTATAAGGAGAGCATTGTCTGAATCACAGGAGTCCAAAAAGGGATGGAAGATGTACAACTGAGGAGGAGGGGATAATTACCTTTGTAAGTCAATTTTCGATAAAGAAAGAGAAGACGGCGGGCGTGTTAATAAAAAGGCGTGAGACTCGCGTGAGAACCTTTTTCCCCCAAAAGTCTGCCTTTAGATTTGCTGGTCGGATTCAAAGATTTTCCCATTTTTTTATTTTTTAATCTCCAATTAATTAATTGCTTACATAAGCATTCAATTTAAATTACACCACTATCCCTTTCATTTCATATATATATATATATATTTGGAGCTCCAAATCCTTACAATGGGTATGGGTTCTTTTTCAGCCCATGGATATATCCGAACCGTTTTCGTTTCATTCGTATTCTTATGTCTTTATTTCTTTTCTTTTTTTCTTTTTTTTTTCTCCTTTTACGTTATTACAACGATGGTAAACTCACACTGAGGACATTTTTGACAGAAAGACTATGAGGGTCTTTTTTTATATTTATTTTAGGTCTTAAAATTTTCATTTTTTGCTTATTCCAATTTGAACATTTTTCTAAATAAATAATTTTTTGTCATAAAACTTTAATATTAAATAATTATCAGAAGATATTAATTTTTCTAAATAAAATTTTATTTGTATACTTTTCTGATTCGCTTTGTTCACATTCACAATAGTTTGATTGAAAACAGCATACCCAACACAAGGATTCAATAGTAAAGACTTAATTTCAAGATAACTCAAATTATAGTAAAATTCAAAAAATCACATGTGTTTTATTCAAAATTTTGATTTACAATCTATGTTTCAGAAATTATCATTTCACCACTTATGATTTCACACTTAGTATCACAACGACACCTATTAACGATTTTCGACTAATATCATTATTTTTTGTGATTAAAAATTATTTGGCCATTTATATATATTTTTCCTAAAGAACTTTTTCTTCATTTTTTTTAATAGTAACGTTTTCTTCATTCTCTCTTACTTTATATATATATATATATATATATTGTATTATATTGTAATAATATAGTAGTAATTCTTTGAATTAGATAAATCTTTAAGTTTTGGTTTCCAATTCGTTCCTTCTTTCATTGATTATTGTTTCCTGTATCTATCCCAAGAAAGAAGAAAGTGATCCAATACTTGGGATTTTGTGCATAATTCATTCAATGAAGGTCGTTATTGATTAGTATCTCTTTTCTTTAAATTTGAATATTCTCCAAGATTGTCGTTGTAAATTTGATCATAAAAGAGGTGCATGAAGATGATGTTATTGAGACTCATATTCAGAGGAAACGTATGATTTTCATATAAAAGGGAGATATAAGTGGGATGAGAGGTTCGAAGATGAAGGGAGAAGGGGGTCTTCTGTCCTGGTGCTATGTCGCGATCCATATGAGCTGTTTGTTGAGTAACTTTTCAATTCTATTAAAATTTAAAATCAGTCATACAATGATCTCACAAAAAAATAAATAAAAATAAAAATATATTAGTGGTCATTAGTCAGACTCGTAAAAGTACAAACCAATCTCAACGCTTTCTGTCGTTGCTTTAAGTTTACAATTTTACCATTTTTTAGAATTTGCAAAACTCTGGATGTTTTCATCATTGTTCATCAAGATGTATGTATATATTTATGATTTGTGTTGCTAGAAATGAGGCAGTTCAGCAATCCAAAGCAACATTACTGATTTATTGGTTATGCACAAATGATGGGTCTGTTTAACCTGATTTATGGATTAGGGTTAAGATTTGGATATTGTGGGTTAGGTTTAATTTTTGGCATATTAGTGCATAATTGGTTAAATTTGAGAAATATTTGAGGTTATTATTGTCATTTAAAATCAAATTATTATGGTTGAAAAACACTCCACCTACTTTTGGACGAATAAAGACCACTAGCTGTTAACTTGAATGAAAATAAAGTAACTTAATAACAAACCACATGAAATTAATCGATTATTTTTGAACTAATTAATACTTAAAAATTTGAATAAATCACATCTGATTTTTTAAATTTTACTCCTCAAATTAATGACATTATATCATATTTACGTTCAAAATTTTAATATACATAAAAAGTAAAGCTATGGACAGATGGACACATATCATACATCAAAATTTATGCACAAAATGGCATGACTAATCATAAAAATCAACATAAGTATCTAAAATCACAATAAAGTTTTGGTATCTGTCTATTTTAGTACTCTTAATTGTATATTTAATTAGCCGTAAGCTACTTTCTCCTGCTCTATATTCAAAGGACCAATTATTTTATCTCAAACTTTTTAATTCCCTCTCCATCAAATTAATTGTAATGAACTTTGTGGGAGGATGAAAAGGACAATTTATTGTCTGAATATCCATAGTTTTGTCTTTATTCTCTATGAAAGTCCTAACGTTAATTTATCATAAGTATTGAAAAAATTCGAACGCTCTGAATATTTTTTCATCATCGTAATATACAATGAAAAAAGCAACCTCTCAAACCCGAGCTTTGCATGGGGTTGGAAGGCCAAGTCAAGGAGGACATTGCATAATAACATTTGATTAAGTTGGGGGAATGCCCAATTTTTGGAAGGAGACAATTATTATCATATTTTTTAAAAAATTATTCAGTAGTCCCGGATCACAAGCACATAGTATTTTTGGTCAATTATATTTTCTTATTTTAGTTGTGTTCCCCTATATGTATTTCTGGACCTACTAAAATAGGAAGAGACCTATTAAAATAGAAAGATATGATTGATTTAAAATATCACGTGACTGTAGTATGAAACTACTGAATAATTGCTCATATTTTATACTATCACAAGAACGGACAAATTTGTCAAATAATTAATGAAATAATATAAATTTATTTACCAACAACTCAATTTATAATTCAACTCAACGATGAACTTCATTCATCACGTTGTTATAAATTATTTGGGGAAAGGAATAAAAATTTAGTAACGGTTTTGGGCTTGATTTGACTGAGATTATCGTGAAGGATAAGAAAACGAGTTACAGAAAAAATGAAGAGAAAGGACAAGTGAATAGTATATTAAATTGAAGGTAAATTGGACATAATTAGTTTGGTAAAAAGGTGGGACCAGTTGGGGGAAATAACAATATCAGTTCCCCAAAAATACTGTCACCGTAGACATAGTTTTCATTGGGGTACGAGTAACCATAGTACACATTTACTTCTTGTAAATGACGTAAAATACTAAACAACATTAAACAAACATTTACTTCATGTAAATATCGTCTTGTTGGATGCGAAGAACTTGACGTAAATGCTAAACAACATTAAGCATTTGTTAGGATAATGACGGATGAGAATGTCACACATTTATAACCACTCAAAAGTAATTGCATACCATCCGCCTATGTATTTTCAAACCAATTTTACAAAACACATTTTTTAAAGATATATGTTTAAACATAACCATCAAAAGTCTAGATTGTTTTTTTGGCTAAGCAAAAGTGTTCATCAAAAGTCTAGATTGCAGAGATAGTTCGATTCTCGCCGTTGGTGTCGGATCCCTATTGCTGAGACGGAGGTTGTTGCTACAACTAGGACTGTTCAAAGTAGTCGATTTTTTCGATTTTTTGGCAAACTGAACAGAATCGAACCGATCGGTTCGGTACAAAATCGACCGATCCTGTACCAGTTCGATATACCGGTTGGTATCGATTCGGTACCGATTTGACGTTTTGGGGGTCCAATACATACCGGACTGAACCGATTATACCGATTATCTTTTTTTATATATTTTTTTTTAATAATAATAATTATTATTATTAAATAATTACTAATAATAATAAAAATAATATTAATAATTATTATTATTATTTTCGGTTAATAACCGGTATCGAACCGGTCCGGTTCCGATTTCGATATCTATTTTTTCCTACTTTCGATACTGGTTTCGATTTGGTTCGATTCGGTTTGGTTCGGTTATAACCGTTTGAACACTCCTAACTACAACTACTATTGTTATAGGTGATGTGAAAGCTGTGACATTAAAATTATCTCTGCCAACTGATTGCTGTTGGATGTTGTTTTGAAAGTGAATAACCAAAAAAAAAAATTAATCACTAATCTGATTGTGAGCTTATAAAATAATTTCAAGAACTTAACATCGAATTACAAAAAAGAATTAAAGATATTCTAGAATAGGGACATTGAATCCGTGATAAGGAATACATCAATTGCTATATCGAGTGACTCAAATTAATTCGATGACTAACGAAATTAACTCAGTTTAATTTATTTAAAATATTATTGACTAAGCGTGTTTATAGATATTTGAAAAAAACAGGCTATTTTTTTTTTAAATTCATTAAAAATTTTAAAAAGAATCGACTCAATCAACTTAATACAGAATAACTTCAGTCCTTGTTATTGATTTGTATTCATATGCCATTTAATTAGTTCACATAACATAAAAAAATTCCAGGAGTAAATATTAGCAGGACAAAAATTATGCACAAAAATTAATTAATTTTTATATGAACAAATTTGCCCTTAACATTTAGTTTTGGTTACGAGATCGGCTAATTGTAGTGTTTAGCACTATTTCAAAAATTAGATTGATAATCTGTGTAAGACGCGAGTTTTGGTTAAAAAATATGTATTTTTGTACTGATTAATAAATTTCATAATATTAATTTCTCTTAATATTTTATTACGTATAGTTATTGATAATGACATATTTTTTCAAAAAAATATTTGTGTGTTCGCCTAATTTTGTCCTTGTTAATATCAAAACTCTCAAAATCTCAACAGATGTGAACGCGACATTCTTTTTGCGTAGAAATGGGACTTAGGTGCTGTTTGTTTGTGTCTTAATGGCTCTTAATGGACAACCTCTTAATCGCTAAGAGGAACAAAGTTGTTTGTTTTTTTTTTTGTTACATCTGAATGCCTCTAAATGGTTGAGATACAAAATCAAATCTAAACCATTAAGAGGAGCATCTTAATGAACTTGGACAAAAATATCCTCTTCAATATTAACAAATTCCTTTTATATCCAACACTCAATATTATTATTATTATTATAATAATAAATATTATTATTATTATTATTATTTTTATAATAATAATAATAATAATAATAATTATTATTATTATTATTATTATTATGATTATTATTATTATAATTATTATTATCATAATTTTTATTATAATAATAATAATAATAATAATTATTATTATTATTATGATTATTATTATTATTATCATAATTTTTATTATAATAATAATAATAATAATAATAATAATAATTATTATTATTATTATTATTATTATTAGTACTATTTTTAATATAATTATTATTATTTTTATAATAATAATAATTATTATTATTATAATTAATATTATTATTACTATAATTATTATTATTAATTATAATTATTATTAGTATAATTATTATTGTAATAATTATTATTTTTATTATTATTAATATTATAATAATAATAATTATTATTATTAGTATTATTATTAGCATTATCATTATCATTATTATTATTATTATTATTATTATTATTATTATTATTATTATTATTATTATTATTATTATTATTATTATTATTATCATTATTATTATTATTATTATTATTATTATTATTATTATTATTATTATTATAATTATGATTATTATTATTATTATTATTATAATTATGATTATTATTATTATTATTATTATTATTATTAGTAGTAGTAGTAGTACTATTTTTAATATAATTATTATTATTTTTATAATAATTATTATTATTATAATTAATATTATTATTACTATAATTATTATTATTAATTATAATTATTATTAGTATAATTATTATTATAATAATTATTATTTTTATTAATATTAATATTATAATTATTAATAATAATAATAATTATAGTAATAATAATTATTATTAATAATAATTATAATTATTATAATTAATATTATTATTACTATAATTATTATTATTAATTATAATTATTATTAGTATAATTATTATTATTATAATTATTATTATTATTATTAATATTAATATTATAATAATAATTATTATTATTATAATAATTATAATTATGATTATTATTATTATTATAATTATTATTATCATAATTTTTATTATAATAATTATTATTATTAGTATTATTATTAGCACTATCATTAATATTATAATTATTATTTTTATAATAATAATAATTATTATTATTTTTATAACAATAATTATTATTTTTATAATAATTATTATTATTATAATTAATATTATTATTATTATTATTATTATAATTATTATTATTAATTATAATTATTATTAGTATAATTATTATTATTATTATTATTATTATTATTATTATTATTATAATGTTCAACTGTTCATAGGGTTAAAATGGTAAAATACTGTTATTCAGACATCTGAAAAAATTGATTATCAAACAACATTTTTTCATTCAGATACAATTCTATTCAGATGCTCTATATTATTCAGATGTCTAAATTATTCAGATCTTAATACAGAATTTTATCAAACAGCACCTTAGTCCCGTGCTTCTTACTTCCTCCCTTGTCTTTTAGAGAGAGATTTTTATTTTTTTTAATTTATTATTTATAAATTTTAATAAAAAATTAAATACTTATTTTTTTATATTATCTTTTCAAATTAAATGCTAATTTATTTCTTTTTCATCTTCTAAATAAATTTTAGAAGACAAGTCTATATACACAACATCTAAACACAAAATCAAACACCACATTTATCTTAACCATTAAAAAGTAGGACACGACAAGAATTTTAATGTTATGTTCTATTTTTTTAATGATTAAGATGAATGTAATGTTTAAATATTATGTATTTATATTTATTCTTATTAAAATTTTATATTTAATATAATTAATCAGTTAAAATATTAATTATATTTTTTTATCTATGTGTATAATTTTAAAAAGTAAATTAAAAAAGGACCGGAGTACTAAATTGAATCATTAGCATAATGACATTAAACCTATTGGTCTATTGACTTTTGGGGATAAAAAAAAGGTCAAAAAAACTGAACCATTTACTCTAGTTCGGTGAAAAATAGAGTTGAAATCTGCACAACTAATGATGCCTCATCAAACCTCTCAATTACACCTTTGAAAGAAATGTACTCCCTCCTCGCGTTTAGTTTGACTTTTTTAATTAAAGTAATTAATTTAAAATTAAGAATTAAATATTTTTATTTTTATTTTTAAATTTATAAAAATTAAAGATGATAATAAATTTGATATAATTTTTTATAGTTATAGTTCTTCACCTATATCTATAAAAATATATATATAAGTTTTTTTATAAAATTAATCAATTTAATTGAAAAAAATTAAACTAAGTCAATTTTTATGAAACGGAGATAATAATTAGTAGAAACAGAAAAATTATTTGCACAATAGGACTATTCTTTATAAAGTTATAATTACTTGGAAAATGGACGCACGACGGTCACTTTAAGTACAAGCCTAATTAGATAGAGTATAATACTGATGTTATTACGTTCATAAAACTTTGGTGCTGCTCTCATTTTTTTTTTAACAGTTTAAAAGGAATTGAAATATATTAAATTTGTAAATATATGTTATAATTTATGAGAAGATTAGAAGTGGTGGAATAAAACTAGCCATTATTATTTCAGATAAATAACAAATAAATTTGGAAATATATGTCAATACTAATTAGAAGATTTTCTACATTTTTAACTAATTCTTTAACTAAAAAATATTAAAAAATAAGTAGCCAATCGTCACCTCGCACCCAAATGTAAACAGATTTACCATCGCTAATAAACACACGAAAAATAAATCTCTCATATCAAATACAAATAATTTCACAAAATGAAAAAAAAAAAACATTATATTTCATAATAGAGGGAAAAAAATACTCTCCTAAACTCTGAAACAAATCACTAAACTCAAATAAAAATATATTTAAATTTCATATACATAAAATTGGCACACTTTTGACCATTTATTAAATTCACACTTCGTCACATGAAAATTATACATACATGCCATTGAGTGGATTCAAAATCCAAAAGTTTGCATATACAGGGTAACCCACTTCACAATAAAGTTTAATAAGCAATTCCATTAAAGTACTCCATCAAGGTAAATAAATATGTGAGTAGTGTATGCTTTATCCCAAAAATGTTTCTTTTGCCTTTATGCTTCATTTTTAAGACACTTTATTTTTTTTTGTGATGGACTACAAGAAAAATTGACTCATGAGTGCTATATAGTGGCGCATTCTTCCCACCGAAGACAAAGTGATATATCAAGTACAATTACATTGGGTTGGGTTAACATAAATAAAACAAACCAAAAAAGAGAGGATAGAAATGAATTATACATATATATATATATATATATATATATATATATATATATATATATATATATATATATATATCTTAGTCTAATATTTCCTTTGCCCATATATTAATGAATCTTATTTACAAAGAAAATGGTATTTTTTTCCCCTGACAAATGAAGTATACAAATTTGAAACTTAGATAGTATTTATGGAAACTTATCTTCAACATACCACTCACGCCTAAGTAACCATGATGAAGAATTTCACGTTCCCTTCACATCTAGGGGACAAAAACGTGCATAAATTTTCTTTTACACCGATAGACACTAATATGGAGTTTGATCGATAATTAATTTTTCTTTACATCACCAAAACCAAGAAACTCGTAAATTAATGGAAAACTCATTTTCAAGCGCATCATCATCAATATTCTAACCATTAATCAAAACTCTCTTCAACGCAACGTACTTCAAAATTTATCAATAGCCTCATTACGTGTGCATCGACCACACGTTTTTGATGATGGAATTTTCTAACCTAATACGTGCGCTAATCAGTATCTTAATTAATTAAGTTTTGAGAGTGTAGTGCACTAATTTCCAAACACACCCTTGAAAAATAAACAGAGGGGAGGGTTGACACTTTGTAATGGGGGGCTGTGTCTATTGATTATATAAAAAACGCAGGGGTGATAAAAGTCTAAGATAGTGGGTGGAATATTAGATATGAAAATATGGTAAAATATGTGAGGAGGGGGAGGCATGGAATGGATTCCCTCCTTTTGCGCTATGTGCTTTTGTATTGGCTTCTTTAATTTCGTGGGTAATTTTTTAAAGCCACACACAAGATGTAATCTTTTGAGTATGGCTTGTTTTAGCTTTCCAGGCGTGGATGGTTTGGTTGGAGAATCCACAACCAAATGGCGTCTCGTGTCCCACTAATACTATTCCCCACCTAAACTCAATTATGTCGTCTTAATGCCTTTTACCAAAACTAACACACACACGTTTAGCCAAAATGTGAAACATATAGATATAATAAAATGTATATTTATATATAGCACTCCATTTCTCACTTTTTTTCCTCACTTTGTGCACACAGTTACTGTTGCAGCATCGACTGGTACATGTGAGGCTAGAACCGGTGCCTAGTGGGAGGAAAGGACATAGACATACTATTTATTGAATATTTGATCGATTCAACCTTCGTATATGTTCAAAGTGATATGTGTAGTCTAGTTGATTGAGAAAATTTTAGACCATAATCAAGGTCTCAATTGAAGTTATGCTTTTTAATTTTTAGAATTACGTAAAAAAATTATTTATAGCACTCTTGACAAATAATGAGTGTAGATTGCATGGGTAATCTTATTTGATAAGAAAATACTTAATACATGTTGCCGTTGACTATACTCGTGAGGCCCGAACTCATGCCTAGTGAGAGGAAAGGGCAGAGACATACGACTTGTGTATATTCAGTGTGACATGTGTAGCTTATTTGATTGAAAAAAATTTAGACCATAATTGAGGTTTTGATTTACTTTTATAATTACATAAAATTTATATTTATAGAACTTTTGCAAAACCATGTTTAGACTTGCCGAAAGAAAATAATTCATTGCTGGTATTTATCCTCATTTGTAATACAATTAAAAGCACTTGACCACCAAAGATATTGATACATTTATAATGAAGATTCAACCTACTTGTTCATTCATATGAATTACTTGCACTAATCATGAAGACACGGTTCTAACATAATTCGATGCATAATGCTTCCTTACCAACTTATGACAAATTGACCTCTGGTTTAATTAGGATCAATATAAGCAGCCCAAGTGTGTGATTAATTTAGAATTAAATACTATAAGTATTATATTTGTTTCAAAATATAAGATTATTATTGATCTTTTAAATTTAATTTAAGATATTTTTAAATTTAAAATTTACATAAATTTATTTAATTTTAGACAATATAACAATGAATATTATAAATTATCTAAAAATACTAATAATTATAAGCTTTATTATTTTAAAATATTAATAAATCTTATCTATTTTGAGTTTAAAATTTCTTAAACTGACTTTGAAAAGTCAATAATAATCTTATAATTTAGAATTAAAGGATATATCATATGAATTTCACAATTTTCAATATTAATATATTACTTTAAAATGTTAAATGAATACATCAATTATAAATTTAAAATATCTCTATTTGACTTGAAAGAATTTAAACTTAATCCTATATCTCGGAAGAAGAAGAGTATATCGTATGAATTTCATAGTTTTCAATATTAATATATTATTTTGGAGTGGTTAAGCTACTAAGCATCATATAGCTGCTGATAATAGGTATGACCTTTACCTAAGTGGTCAATCCAAAACATGAATCTCATGGCCGCATATTATTATTTGGTTAAACTTAAAGAAATTACCTTGATTGGTTAAACAACTAATTAGATAATTAAACTGAAAGTAAGATATATATAATTAAATAAGTTGGAAATAAACCTTTTTGCTTTACATCTCACCTGTATGGAGGAGTGTCTTAGTGCCACCAAAAGGGCAGACCCGATTGAATTAATTGGGAAGGGCAGGAAGGTGAGGGGATGAACTTGATTAGGGACTGTTCCCTCCACTCCAAACAATAGGGCATGAAACAATGAATAAATATTATAATTGTCCTATAGTTTACAATTGAGTTGTTAAATTATTGGGTGCTGTGGATCTTCTAACCGGTGCCAAAGATCTCTTTTTAGGTGATAAAAATCATGGCCACCTTAGCATGGTATTTCTTTATTTCATATCTTATGGTTCACTTGTTACTTCCAATTATTAATCTAATTAAGAATCTTTCAAATCATATAATTTAAACTTTCACCTTTAAAAAAAACAAATTGTTACATGAAAAAGGCAAATTTAATTCCTCTAGGTTCTCCTTATTTTCCCTAGTTTAATTTATATTTTAAGCTTAAACATACGTATAATCCTACAAGTTTATCGGGTTACTTCTAAACTCAATATATATAATTGTATTTATGGCATAAATACAATTATAATTTTAGATTTATGGCGTTTAAATTTTATTTATTTTATCAAAAAAAATATTATTAAAATGGGTCTCTTCTAGAATTAAATTCTGGTTCGGCCCCTATTCTACACTCATTATATATTATCATAATTGTTTAATATTTGTTTACCCTTAATAATTGAATTGATGAATAGAGTCTCCATTTCTACTTGCTCCATTCTTTGAAAATAAAACGTTTGTAATTAAACTCAAGGATTTATATTAGATGGTTGGAAGAAGTACTGCCTTGCCTTAAGTGTGATAATATTGATATTTAAAATTTGACTATCATTGTCAAAGAAAATACCTACCACCTTATTATAATTGAAATTGAAGGAAAAGCCAATGAGATTTAATATTGATGTTGAACTACCGTATCAAATAAGAACAAAATCTATAACCTCATCATTAATGGTACGTACTTTATTCGTTTTAAATAATAAAATTATTATTAATTTATTATAAATTAATTTGAGATATTTTTAAATTTAAAAGTGATATAATTCATTTAAATTTATAGCTAATAGTAATTTTTAAATAATTTATAATTTTATTAACATAAATTAAATTAATTAATTTTAATTTTGAGTTTAAAAATATTTAAAATTAAATTTTTTAAAATTAATATTAATTTTATAATTTAAAACGGATACAGTATAATTTATATACAAGAATATATTGTTTCGTCATGATTTTTGATAGTTTAAGTAGAAACGAGATAAACAAATAGATTTGTTATATCAGATGACATTAGGCGTAGAAAATATGCGAATTTCAATGAGACAAAAGTCTAGTCTTGTAAAATGAAATGAGTCTTACTTTTTCTTATTTTTTTTCAATATTAGAATTTGCATTTTCCACGATTAAACATAATTTCTATTCATAACAAATGTCTTTCGCATATATAAAAAAAATCATTTTTAAGCGTATACGATGCAAACCTTAATTAAAACAAATTTAATAAAAATCTTAATTTTACTTTCTATCAGAAAATAAGGAGTATTAAGTAAATAAATATAAAAAATTATTAGTTAATTCAAGAGGCTTGAATTAAGATAAAATATACATCTTAAAAAAGATAAGATATCTATAATAATTAATTATTGTTAGTATATTATCGTTAAAATCTTTAGCGACAAATTTTTTTATAATTAATTTATTATTTATATTTAATTATTAATACTCTCCTAATTGATTGTTATAACTACGGTTCCCTTAAAAAAATTAAAAATAAACAATGCAGCATAGACCTCATCCCACCTAACATTACGTGGAACATCAATATCAAGTATACATAAGATAGAAATAGATTCTCTTTCCTGTAGGCGCATTATTTTTTAACTAGGGGTGTGAATGAAATCAGGCCTGAGTAATAAGGTAGCTTGATTTATTTCAAATAAACAAGTTTAATAAAAGCTCAAGCTCGACTTCGTCAAAATATAATAAATTGAATTCCAAAAAGCTTTAGTCGAGCCAAACTCAAATAATTTAATTTTGTCAATTTTAACAATTAAAAAATTAAACGAATCGAGTTGAGTTGAGACCTAACTAAAATTTTTATCAAATTTTATCTTGTTAACTTTGCTTGCTTGATATTTTGACCATGTACCGCTTTTGAATGGCTTAATTTGTTTTTAATGCGTTTTAAACAAATCGATAATGAGTCAGTTTGAAACAACTTAGTTTATGTGTCCTAAATTCTAATTAGAACATTAAATTTACTTTTATGAAAAATTATTAAATTTGAGAAAGGGCAATAAATTTAAATTAGCAAGCGAGAAGATGGTGGACTTGATATTCAAAAATAAATTTTAAAATTCAAAATTCTAGTTTCATCATAGGGGCTTAAGGGTTAAGAGAGAAGTAGAAATTAAGAATTTAAGAAAAATTACTTTTTAATCTTCTAGAAGACTTCCTGCTGAATTTGACTTCTACTTAGAAGAATAAACTTGAATATATGATACTGTAAATAAAAGGGGACATACCACAAATCTCTTTTATCTTATATTCTTGCAAATTTTATTATATTATAATTTTATCTTTTTTAATTTAGTTTTTTATATCTTTTAATTTATCATCTATTTTTTATTAAAAAAATTATTATATTTTTATGATAATTATATATGTAACACCTATGTCACAAGAAATTACTTTTAATATAAAGTAAGTCCATGATATCTATGGTGACCCCTAGTATAAAAAGATTAGCAAATGGTGTTGTATATTTGGAGAGATTATTTTATATTTTTAAGATAAATAAACGGTATGTCTTTATTTTTTATTCATTTATAAAATTCACAAATATATAAAAAAGAATAATATATTGTTTATTTGTTTTAAAAATATAAAATAATTTTTCGTATATCTGGTATTGAGGGTAGCTCTCTTGATGGTTAGGACATGGCCATAAATCACATCGATGAAAAGTCTTATTGTACTCTTTTGGCAGGCCTTTCTAACCCTAGTCCAAAAGTAGCTGCTATTGTCTACCTTATTTATTGTTTCAATTTATAAAACATTATACATTCCCATTTGTTACAACAGTTTTTAATCTATAGCTGTTGATCAGTGGGACCACCTTTTAGGTTGGATTACATGATTTATAGTTTGAATGGTCAAGATTCAAATCATTGGTGTTGGTGTTAAACATAGGATACCATCCCATTTCCCCTTAATAGCTACTTTGAAGAAAAGGAGAAAAAAATAGGAGGGAATTGATACCCAATGCCAATCCTTTTCTTGTGCCCAAATTAAGTTGCTCTAAAAGGTCACTAATTCATTTGAGCATTATGTATATACTTTTGAAGATACCCGAGTCATTTTCATTGATCAAGTTTTGAGCTAAAAGAAAATGGAATGAAAAAAGAAGAATGGGGAAAAAGTTGTAGAATAAAGGGTGGTAGAAAATTCCATGAGAATAATTCAAGAATTTCACGCGTGCAAAGACTAGAAAAACCCAAGGAATATATACGTTTTCACACACAGAAACATATATGTGTGTGTGTGTGTGTGTATATATATATATATATATATATATATATATATATATATATATATGACGGTTTAAAAATATACCTCCTTAAATAATATATATTTATCAAAACGACGTCGTTTTAATAAATATATGTTATTTAAAATATGTATATTATTTAAGAGATATACTTCAAATCTATCATTTATATACGCGCGCGCGCGCGCGTAATGTGCGTTTTTGCTTAAATTTGTAGTATAAGTATTGAATGGAGGAAAAAATTATAAATATGTTTACTTCAACTTGTTATATCTTTTGAGGTTAATTTAATAAATTCACATAGCAAATCTACAATTTAAGAGCCATAATGAAAGGGTCTTTTTAATTTATTTACTTAAAGATATTATGAGTTTTACTAAATTTGTTTGAGGGCACATGCGCTTGAAAGTTTAAAAACTTCAATAAATAACTATAGAATCTATACATCAATAATCACATTGGGAGTGTTTATTAATTACAATTTCTTATACTAATCTAATTACATTTTATTTGCACAAACTACATCAAACTCTATAGTATCATATTACTTTAGGATACAAGTTATAATCTATTATCAATATTCTTTTGATGACAAAAACACCACTTGTTAATAAAAAATGCTAACAAAATAATATTTATGTTCGTAATAGGTTATATAATCGTTGACCCTATACATGTATAGTGAATTATCAATTAATTATATTATGACACATGATTCTGAATTTATTTTCTTGTAAATTAACTGTATTTTTTTTACCATAACATTAGTCATATATTATATATTGCATCTCTCATTTTTATCTATCCTCTTTACAAAATACAAAGGGCATACTAGAAATAATATATTGAGCATGATTAAATAAAAAAGAGAAAGAAATATTTATTCTTTGATTTAAAGAAGCAACAAAGTCCTGAATTATTGACCCAAAAAATATATTGGAATTGGAACCAAAGTAAAATGGGTCAATAAAACCGGGCGCGGGCTCAAATAGAGGAATAGTAGGAATGATGATTCCATGACCCATGGGTCCACCCACGCCCCCACGGACCCATAATTGTACACTGATATCACCCACCCAAGCGTGGGCTACGCACGTATGACTCCTCCCCCACACGCGTGATTCATAGGGACATTCATGTCATTTCCTTTCTCTATATAGTTTCTCTCTCTGTGCATTCCTGCTCTGTAATCCTCTATTCTCAGTAGCATTCATTTTTTCTCTCTCTTCAGTTTTCCTTCATTCTCTCTATCTGATCTTGGGCTGTGTCTGTGCTTTTTGGGCGTTCGATCTGAGTCTGAAATCTGATATTTTTATTGGGTTTTTGAAGATAAGCAGTTTTGGGGCTTGATTTTCATTGTAAGTTCATCTCTTTGGATCTGTTCTTGTCTTTATTTTGAACCCATTTGCAGTCTTTGTGTATATGTTTGTGTTTGAGGTGCTGAGGTGCCCAATTTGTTTTGTTAATGGCTTTTCTTCTTTCATTCCCATTTTGCCAGAAATATTTGCTTGAGATTATCACTTTTAGATGTATATAATAAGGTTAATTTTACCGGGTATGGTTAATTTGGGAAACATTATATATTGGATCTTTTTTCTTTTTTTCTTTTTTAAGTCAGACTGGGTTATTATTAATCACTTGTAAGATCTATTTTGTTGCTTGAGAAAAATGTGGAAATGAAGATAAAAGCTTACAGGAACAGATTTTTCTAGTATTGATGGAAAATTTCCTACCCAGTTAAGCATATTACTGATGTGGAGACATACTATTTGGCTGAGCTAAGCTTCTAAGTGTTCTTGAAGACTAATTAGATCTGTATTATTACATAAAGCATAATGATAATCTTAATTTTCATTTGAAAATCTTTTTTTCTTTTCCTTTTTGGGTCTATTCTAATGTATGTGAAAAATCTACAGGGACTTTGAATTTGTACCAAGGAAAGTAACAGTTAGAGCTTTGGTGATCAGACTAGAGATAACAGAACAGCATGCGGTGGTATAGCCTTTCTGTTCACGTGTTCCGCAAATTCAGCTTGTATTGCCGTGTGATTCTGTAAATTGTTTCACTAATTCTTTCTATAGTCTAAAGCTATTCATTCACTTTCTCTCTTTCTCCTCAAAATTTGATATATATACATCATTCTTCCATGGGATCCAATCTCTTTGTAGTCATTCCCTGCTACGTCCGCAGGATCAGCTGAAGATTTATTCTTTTTTGTTTGTTCCAAATCACTTCTTTTCCAATTTCCAATCTTATGCATTAGTAGCTTCTGCTTAAAGCCTTTTCCTTTTACCAATTGACTCTTTTTTCAATCTTTTGCATTTTTCTGATCCCATATCAATCTATTTTTCGCATTTAAATTGCTTTGGTTTTAAGTTGTGTTGAGGGATTTTTCCGCTATTGCTTTTTGGAAGATTGAAGTTTGGTATAGGATTATAAAGGGTTGGGAAAAAGTAGTTATGGTGTGCCAAGCGGCTGGCCAAACAAGATTTCGGGCATTGAAACATGAAAATGGAATTGCTGGGAGTGCCACCATAATTGTTAGAGTTATAGCATGCTTTCAACCTCTACAGGATTGCCAGGTCAGTAATCTAGGCGAATTGGATCTGCAGTGTTTATTCTTCTCTTTAATTATATTCTTTATCTCCTATACAAGATAAATTATTATTATTATTATTTTCTGATGGTAATGTTTTGAGGGAATCTAACACAGTATTCACTTTTATTGAATTTTTCAGGCTGAATACTTCCGTCAATTGCTTAAACCTGTAACGTAGTTCGTTTTTTCGTGTGTTTGTGTTCAACTTAGTAAGCTGGAGTGTTTAGGTTTTTTTTACATTGTTATCTAAAGAACAGCGAAAAATCAGCGATCTTTTATATTTCAAAGATTTTTAATCTGGTACGTTTTGAGATCACCATCTTCTGATTTTTGTAAAAGTTGAAGTCTGTTTAGATTGATTGATCTAATTATTCTTTCTATTTGCATTATCAGGTGATTGCTTTTGGTTGGATGGAAGAGGGCATCGGCACCTGGTTTCATCACCAGCATTCTGATTGGCAATCACCCAATTTGAATATGTTGAGTGCTCCATTCAATTTGGGTCAGCAAAATACAGTCCCCACTTTCATAGACCCTAGCACTAATTTGGTTTCTACAAGTGGGACTCTTCATATGCTTGGGTCTTCTGGGGTGCCTCATAGCAAGGCAAGCCAACCTTATGAACCTGGTGGTTGGTTCTACTGTTTGCCTCGTTTTCGTCAAGCCTTTGCCCCTGTGCTGAACTCTGTTCCGAAAGAGAAACTTACTGCTTCTCCAAATGAAAACTGCGGGGACCCTGGGGCTTCAGGTACTGGGTCTGGGTGTGCTCGGAAACGATTCCTTGTCTTTGATCAGTCAGGAGATAAGACCACCTTGATTTTCAGTTCTGGGATTGGCACTCCTGTCAATTGCCTGCCTTCTTGGCTCCCGAAGCCATCTAATACATTTAATCTGAACAAGGAAGAGACGGGAACTAAAAGAGATGCAAGTAATCGATCTGGGCCATTTTCACTTGATGAATTTAATGAACAAGATAACAAAGATGATGTGCGAAGTGAAATGCATGAAGATACTGAAGAACTAAACGCCCTACTTTACTCGGATGATGAAAATGATTATTCCGAGGATGATGAAGTAGCAAGCACTGATCATTCGCCTAGCACTATGACTGCTTATGATAAACGAGAATTGTCCGAGGAAAGTGGAGAAGAAGTTTCTAGTTCTGCCAGGCCGGCCAAAAGGCAGAAATTTTCCGATGGAGGTTATAATGTGCCATCGCTCATGGACACTGCAAGTTCTGTGAAAACAAATAGATGCTTTGAGTACCATTCCGATGCAGAATCTAGTTGTGGTAATAGCAAAAATCAAGTGTTTGGAGAATCAGGTTCCTTATCTGGAAACCAGAGGTCGAGAAAAGAGAAAATACGTGAGACCATAAGCATTTTGGAGGGCATAATTCCTGATGGGAAAGGTAAAGATGCTATTGTGGTTATTGATGAAGCTATCCGTTACTTCAGATCCTTGAAGGACAAGGCTAAAGCTTTAGGCCTTGATTCCCTCTGAGACGCGTTAGAAATCCTCACCACCAGCAGTATTCGTAGTAGTAATATGAATGGTACTTGCTTCAAGTTTGTTTATGGTCAGCAAGGGCAAGAATTTGGTTGGGTGTGAGAGAGTAGGGTTGACAGGAGATAAGTTCTGAAACCGGAAGTTGTGGACAAGAAGCTAGGTTATTGAACTCCTCTTGAAGTATTTCTTCAATCATTGAGTTAGAACTAGTACACATTTGGTTTGTGAAAATTCTCTCTCACAATCTTTGTCCACATGTAGATGTAAAAAAGAGCAGTACATTATGTTCCAATAAAGGTCTATGAATCATGAGTCATCGGGATTAAGAGACTAATAATCACCCCCTCGCGAGGGAGTTAGTTGCCTTTGTGGATGAAAAGATTGGTTGGTTGTGGAAAGGACCCCGGTGGGTGACGCGGGACCCAACTCTCTCTTTCTTCCTTTTATGAACGTTGTCATGTTCACTTCCTGTATAGTGCCTGTGGGGTTCTCCCCTCTGATGAAGGAAATTGCACCGGCTAATCGATTGTCAATGTCAATGGACCGCCACGGCCAGCATTTGGTCCGGGCTCGAACTTTAATTATATTTTGATGTTTTTTGTAATATTGACTTGGGAAATTATGCACGTATATTATGTTTGTGTGCGTGTTTGCAGCTATGGTAGTGCTGTATGTGTTGGTAATAGTTATTGCAGCTGGTGAGACGAGTGGTTGGTTAGTTGATGATGTTATATGGGGGTGGAAATGTAATTTACAAACCTTTGTTTGGTGGGATGTTGTTGTCTTTATTTATGCTTGTGTGGCTTGGCATGCATGCATGCATGCATTTATAAATTTGAGATAGTGATGCACGGATGCTGGTGTGTGAGTTCTTGGCCCTTGAAGTGGTACAAATCTTTGGCGTGACTAATGGGGACCGTCCTCTTTTGTGCTATTCTTTCTGTCCTAAGATAAAAAAAAAAAAAATTATTTACTTTTGTGATTAAATTGATTATTTTAAAAATTAAACATATGTTTTTAAATTTTTTAAAAGAAATATTGAGATGAGTACTAAATTATATGTAGTTTATAATATTTATAGGTTTTATATATATATATATATATATATACAAGAATAATAGGATATATTGATTTGAAGAATAATTAATTTGATCATAAAAGTCAATAAAAGACTTTTATCCTGAGACGAAAGGAGTATTATTTAAGTATGGGGCGAGGAATTCGATTCTAATATTTTTTATATATGTTTTATTTCTACCCAAAAAGAAAAAGAAAAAAAGGTACGGGGTGAGGGATTTGATTATGTTCATTTCTTTTTTTTTTTCAATTGTTACCTTAAAAGGGTAAAAGTGCAAAGGTAAAAGGTTACACGTGATTGGGGGTATTTAATTATATATATTTATAAATTTATGTCGATATTAAATAATAACGTATATAAATATATAAAATATAAAAAAAAAATAAGAAATTCAAATATTTTTATTTTTGGTTTCTTGATATGTTGATTAAATGTATGGAACATTTTGTTATAAGATGATCGATCACGCGCTTCTGCCAACTTGATTCTGCCTCAAATGATTTAAACATAGCAAATGTTTATTTTCAGTTGATTTTCTACTTTATTTTTATACTTTCTTCGTTTTAAAATTTAAAATATATTTTATTTATTTATTTTAAAATTAAATATATATTTTTATTTTAAGATATATAATATCATAATAAATTTAATTTGCCTTATCCATAGAATATATCAAAACAAATGAACAGCACCCTACAAATTTGACGAGGTCCTTTAAAAAACCACCCAAACCTCTGCGAGGAAACTCATAGTTATTTTAAGTGTAGATTGCTTGATGACTGATCACTGATCACTGATAGCCTAAGACATGGAAATATAAAATAATTAAATTACAGTATGTTCTCAAATATGCTAAATAAATACTAGAAATTGTTGCAGACGAAAAAGGTTGGTAGCCGTAGCATACCTATATGGACAATTGAGTCGTATCCGCATGTTCGACTAGCGTGACAGTACTCCACTGCTCCGATGGTCTTAGTTTCCAAATTAGTGCTACAAAGCTTGCAATATGTTTCCGTAATATGAATATTTTTTTAGTAACAAATTATTTATAAAAAACGTTATTTTTAAAATACATATCTAATTTTAAAACGGGACGAATATTTGTTAAATATAGTGAATGCTTATGTTTTGTTCTTAGCAAATGATATAAAGATATCTACTAGTATCATTTAATATAAGTTAGATAAATATTTTTAAAGTTAGCATGATACTTAATTCACGTATATCAGAATGTGCTAGATAGAGAATTTCTTTATACACTTAAAAAAGGGTTATTAATTAATTTAGACTTAAAACATATTTCACATTATTCAAAAATATTTTTTCCCGTATTTATTATGTTTTGCTTTAGTATAATTTTCAAATATTTAAGTCTAACATGTCATAATCTACTATGCTATGAAGTAGAATACTCGAACACGTGATTCATTGATTTTATTGATCATTTAAAATGATAACTTTTCTAACCTATACACCAATCTTTAACCCCTTCTTGTTTAAGAGATTTACATAAATAAGATTTTTGCGAATTATCTGTATGAATGATACATTTAAAGTAAGGCAATTTTCAGATATGAATTTCAATAATGTCTTACTCACATAATTTTATTTTTGAATTATTTTTCATCTACACTTCTTGTCCATCAGTAATATATTCGAATTTCTCGAACATTCTTTTATAAAAGCACACATGAATATTAGTGACGGAATCTAACCATTATCTAGAACTTTTGCATTTTTCTTGAAATAAAATTATAGATACATCTATTTTATACTCTATTTTTGAAACGCAAGTTTAAATGTCATTTCGATAGATAAATAAAATCAACATGTGGGTCTCCTCCCTCCAACATTCGTTTTTTAATTTTATTCATCTATCTTTAAACTTGCGTTTCAAAAAATAGGATGTCATATATATGTATTTATATATGGACTCTTTTTCTTGTCATCGACTTTATTAAATTTTCTTTCTTTTTTGCTCTTAAAGAATAATTTTTGGATGTGCTGCCTCTAACATGATGAATTTTTATTTTGTCATAAATGTGATTCTTTTTCTATACAAAGAGATTTATAAAATTGTTCCATAGTGGTGTCTTCGGTTTTATGCACCATTTTTATTGTTACTATAATCTATCCAATATGGTAGTGGTTTGGCAATAAGAGCACCAACTTGGAAGAATTCAAACAACACAATTTCAAAAATAAAAAATATAAAAATAATTATAATCGTCATAAATTGCTTGCAAGTACAAACAGTCTAAATTGCGATGTGTAGAGTGCAAATGTGAATACTCTTTTTTTTTTTTTTTTTTATTGTAGTTTAAGACATAATTTAAACTTATACACACTATTTTACTACTGTAAAGTTTGAATTTCTACCCCCTTAGTACACAAGAAATGAGAATAGCCATTGAGACAAAATTCTTTGGTTATTTGACTACTCGTATGATCTCTGTCTAAGCGAGTAATTAGTCAATAATTCTGAGACACTTGTCATGTAATACCTCAAAAACATTTAATAATTTTCTGCTCAAGCGATGTACCAAAAATTTTGGTCAAAGCCTTTCTTTTTGTTCCATGAATAACTACTAACCTGAGTAATATAAAAACTATGTATTCTTTAGTTCAAATGTTTATCTTAAATCTTCGATTTTGGAACTCTAAACATCCTATTAAATGATTTCTTGTTAAATCAAATTTAATTACCATTAACTATTCTTACTTTGGTGCTCCTCCGTTCTTTTTTAATTGATGTTTTGAAAAAAATACAAAAATTAAGAAATATAATTAATATTTTGTTTGATAAATTAAAATGAATACAAAATTTCAATATTATGCTTCAGAATTCATTAGAAAAGATTAAGATTCAATAATTTAACATTTAATTTAGATATAATATGATAAATTAAGTCATTAATTCTTTCTTAAAATTTAAAAATTACAAATAAAAAAGAACAAATTTCACTCTCAAAAAGATAATAAAAAGTAACGAAAGGAGTACTATAATTAACATCCAATTAATATTAATTTATTAATAATCTTTAATTAGCATTAAATTAATCACAAAGTTAACCAAATTAATGCTATTAATGAAGCATGTATCTAACAAGATTTCTTGTCCCATTTTTACATATATGACGTTCAAGACATAATCATGCATCTAATTAATATTAAGATTAAGTAATTAATATTGGTTTGAAATTTTATTACTGTCCACGCACTAATTAATGTTGTGCACTTATACTTATTCATTTTTTATGGGCAAATGAGAAAAGATTAAAAAATTCTCCTAAATATGTATAAAGCGATTATGGAAAAAAAAAATTCCTTCTTAAATGTCATATATAATGAAAAGGATGGTGTGACGCCTCCAAATTGGGCTCATACCATCTAATTTGAGTCGTAAAAAAATTACAACAAAATTATTATAATATAGTACAACAATACATTACTCAGTAATACACAGCTAAGTCTTTACTATTATTGTCATACTATTTTATAATATGATGAAGATTACTATAGCAACTATCACTCAATTCTCTTTTTCTCCCTGTTAATCTCGGCTACACTCTTATTTCCTAAACAATTGAACAAAAAGAAAAGGGTGAGCTTAAATAGCCTAATAAATAATATCATAATTAAGATAATGACGTATAAATTATCATTAATTTTTAACAGTTGAGTTATTGATAGAATAACAAGTTTTAAATCAATAACCTCAGTTAAGTTCTTGAACAAAATTTAGATCAATAACTGTAACAGAATAACAACTATTAGGAGAATCATGTAGATCATGATATCTATTGGTTTCTCTTTTTCAAAAAAATCATCATCAATATTTAACATCTGAAAAACCACTAGTTATGATCATACTAAATAACAGTTCTTCTTTACCTCAAACCAAATAAAACATTCATCACGTACCCTAAAAGACACATCACCATTATATCGCATTTATCTTATCATATATGTCACATGCCATAGATATTCACAACAACTTGATTCTCGATAATTAGTACAAATAATAGTGATATAACTAATGAACAAAAGAAAGAGAATAATAGGATAAACAATAGATATCGAAAGTTTATAATTTTTACTGTCCATAGTCAAATAATGTTCAAATTATCTACATGATGTGACGCCCCCAAATCTAGGCTCATACAGCCCAAACTTGAGTCGTCAAAAGACTACAACAAAATTATTACAAGATAGAATAACGTTCAACAATACAGTGTATAATAATACACAACTAAGTCTTCATAATTATTGTCACACTATATACAACATGTGAAGACTACAATAGCTATCACTCGGACCGTCACTCCATTCCCTTGCTAGACCCGGCTACTCTCTCATTTTCTGAAAAACAATTGAACAAAAGAAAGGGTGAGCTCAAATAGCCTAGTAAAGAATATCATGACTAAGATAATGACAAGTAAATTATCGTTAGCCTTCAACAGTTGAGTTCTTGATAGAATACAATAGAATACAAGGTTTGTATCAAAAACTGCAGTTAAATTCTTAAACAACGTTCAGATCAATAATAGCAGCGGAATGAGTAATCTATTAGAAGAATAATGCAGACTATAATGTCCACTCGCTTCTCTTTTTAGTAAAAATATTATCAACTTTTATCATCTGAAATACCATTAGTCAAGATAATACAAATTCACAGTCCTGATCATAATCATGCAGATCAACAGTTCATCTTTGCACTACGGGCCAAAGACATTCAATATAACACCAACGGTCATGATTATACCAGATTCAGTCTTTGGTCATAATCATACCAAACAACAGTTCATCTTTGCACTACGGGCCAAAGAGAACATTCACCACGTGCCATAAAAGACACTGAACAGATGTATCGCCTTTAACCTATTATATCGCCTTTAACCTATCATCTGTTCAACAATTATATCGCATCTGTGCCCCCGGCCACAGATATTCACAACAACTTGAATTTGGATGATTAGAATGATATAAATGATGAACAGAAGAAACAGGATAAACAATAAGTATCAGAAGTTTACTTTGTACAGATTCAAATAATGTCCAAATTGTCAACATGATGTGGAGTGAAATTTAAAAATGATATTCAAGATCCACAGTTCAGAATAACGGTTACAGTTCAATAGAAAGGTCCACGTAAATAGGATGGTTCAATTGAAATGATGAAGTGCAACTATTATGGAACATATAATATTTTCAGGAATTATAGAAGCAATAGTTCCATAATAAGTTTCGATTTAGGTGTATGAAAGAAAATAATATCCCTTACCGTAGCAGGTTTGATTAACAAAATGTGAAGGAAATTAATATCCCTTACCATAGTAAGTTTGAATAATGGAAGATGAAAAAGATGGTATCCCTTATGAGTATAAAGGAAAATAATATCACTTACGAATATGAAAGAAAATGATATTATAAACGAATATGCAATAAAAGTGTCATGTGGTAATTCGTGTAAACAAATTATTTCCACAAGAGACAAATAAGAAATGAATACAAAGAGTAATTCACCAAACATGCGGTAATCCGCGTAGTCAGGTTATTCTCAGAGATTAATAAAGAATGAATACAAAAGGTTATTCACCAACAGGCGATAATCCGCACCGTAAGGTTATTCCCACAATTTAATAAAAATTGAATACGAAAAGTCATTCACCAAACAGGCGATAATCCGCACCGTAAGGTTATTCTCAGAGATTAATAAGGAATGAATACGAAAGGTTATTCACCAACAGGCGGAAATCCGCGCCGTAAGGTTATTCCCATAAATTAATACATGGAAATAAATGACATATCTTATGAGTAAGAAAGAAACGATATTATTTTCGAGAATCAAATAATGATAATCCTTTACCTTAACACGTGACTGGATATTGATTTAAATGAGGTTGATTAACTTGAACAGTACACGTACACTTATAAATCTTCACAAATACTCAAGATGACTTAAGCACACTTAGAGAAAACTTTCACAAGAAGTATTTAGAGAGAGAAAGAAAGAACAAGTAAGGAAGTTTATGAAAAATCCTTAAGTTAAGGCATCTATTTATAGCCAAAAATCTTATCATAACCAAGATTTCCTAATTTAATCCAAACCGTTCATTTCAAGATAATGTTTAATCCATACCATTCATTTCATCTTTTAAGATAAACCATTCATTTAATTATCATCTTTTAATCTACATCATTCATTTCAAATTCTATATTATCTTTAATCTATACCATTCATTTCATCTTTTAAGATTTCCTTAATCTAAACCATTCATTTAAAGATCATCTTTTAATCTACACCATCCATTTTAAATTCTATATTATCTTTAATCTATACCATTCATTTTATATCACCTAACTTTATATTATAAACAAATAACTTTATCAATTCAATTATTCAACAATAATTCACACTTATTCATTATTATGACTAATTGTTATAAATACAGTGTAGTTGACTTTCTGAGTTAGATATCAAGTCAATTAATTAATGAAATACAACTGTTTAAATAATACCATAATAGAGATAACAATAATGCAGAAAGTATGCAAAAGAAAGATTACGTTACTGTGTTATGACAATTATTGATTCAATAATGTGAATTACTGTGCATATGCTATTGTGACAATTATCAATTTAATAACATGAATTATTGTGCATGTGACAATAAAGTCAAATATTGTACGATAACCACTTTATCAGTTTAATAATACGAAACACTGTGCAATGCCGTGTGCTACTGTGCAATACCGTGTGCTACTGTGCAATACCGTATGTTACTTGTAATACCGTATATTACAATTCTTTTACCACCGGATATTTTAACAATTAAAAGTAATAGTACCATTGACCATTTTAAAAATTGTTTATGTCATTTTCTATATCCGACAATTATTCTTTGTAGAGTCCACCTTTGTGGGGTCCACCAATGATTGGTTCGTACGGCGCCGTCGTACGAACAATCCCCGACAGAACGAATATTCCCCGACCAAAAGAATATTGTCCGACATAATATAATTTACACATAACATCCTTAACTTTTAACTTTATCAATTCAACCACTTACTGTTTCATGAAAATATATATGAAGAAAAATAAATTTTATATTTCATAAAATTCGGGGTCTTACACATGATGTAGAGAAAAATGTATTCAAGTCCAAGAATAATGTTCGAGATTCACAGAGAATAAGTTCAATGGTAAAGTTTACAGTACAAGGAATATTTAACAGTCTACAATGTTCACAGTTCAAGTAAATATTCATAGGTCAAAAATTCAAGGCCTAATAGTTCATTGTTCAAATATAACGATAAAAATTTAATAGAAATGTTCATGTCAAAAGATATCAGATGAAACGCAAACTATTAATCATTTTAGAAATTTTACCGAACAATACTTATCATAGTAAGTTTAAAATGATGAAAGAAAAATGATATTCCTTACCTTAACATGTGACTGAATGCTATTTTCTATAGAGTTGATAAACCAATATATATATATATATATATATATATATATATATACACACACACACACACACACACACCACATATAGTAACTATTACATATAGATTTCACGGTGTATATTATCTCGTATGAAATAATTAAAAAGGATTTGATAGTATAAATTTATATAGTAAAGTGGAATATATTTCAAAATAATTTTTGAAGAAGTAAACAATATTTTAAAATAATATTTTCCAAATAAAGTTTTTAAATTAAATTTTCTGAAAGAAGAGTCTTCTAAAGGAAGAGTTGTAAATAACATGTGACGTGTGTGAATGCTTATATAACTTTTATAGAAATTTTTTTTTTACTTGAATAATAGTCGTACTTTTATCGATTTTCACCAACACTTGAGATATCTTTAATTCACTCAAAGAAATCTTACACTAAGAATATTTAAAAAGTGGAAGGAAGGATAAGTAAGAAAAATATGAAAATTTCTTATGCTAAACCCTCTATTTATAACAAAAACTTAACAAACTATTCCAAAAACATATTTCACATTTTTTAATCTATATCATTCATTATTTTCCACACTTTAATCTACACCATCTATTAACTAATCACATGATTCACACTATAATCTAACTTAATCTATACCATCCATTAGCAAATCACATAATTCACACATTTTACTAACTTAATCTAAATCATTCATTAATAAATCACATGATTCATACATTAAACTAAATCATTCATCACACGTTTCACATTTTTAAGCTTCACACTACACATTTAAAGATTATATTATCCATATTTTATATTATTAAATTATTGATTTATTATCATAATTATTTAAATATTCAGTGCTATTCAAATAACGAGTCTGTCTAACTATTTAATATCCGTGACTACTATTGTGACAATTATTGGTCAAACGATATAATATGTTACGTATTGTGATGATTATTAACTCAATAATATAGAATAATATGCAATGACAATTATTGATTCAATAATGTAAAATACTGTGTAATGACAATTATTGATGAAATACTGTGTAATGATCATTTTATCAGTTCAATAATATAAAATACTATGCAATACCGTGTATTACTATGTAATACCTTGTGCTACAGTAAAATAACATGAAATACCACATGCTACTATTCTTTTATCATCGAGTATTTTAACATATAAAAGTGATAGTACCGTTTACAATTTTTATTTAAAAAGATTACTATTGTCGTTTTTTATATCCGATAATATTTCGTTGTGGGGTCCACCATAACTGATTATTTCGGTGCTGTCTATAAATCAAATATAAATCGAATTTTTTGTATTTATTTATATATAAAAATAACTAGCAAATTAAATAAAACTATTATTTCTTTTAGTAATTATCAATTTTTTTGTGTGTAAAATATTGTTTTTCAAATATAATACACCTAATATCAAACATCAAATTAATTTAGACTCGGGGACGTCATAAATATATAAAAATATATATTATTAATATTTAATAAAATTTTAAAATATCTAATTTTTTATAAGCTCAAATATAATAAAATTATGTTATACTATTGCTAATTTTTTATTTATTTTTATATAAAAAAAGAATACTTTAAAACCTGTTTAATCGAGCCAACTAATTGATTTTATAGGTTAAACCACCGGTCGAACCGGTGGTTAACCGAATTTTGACCAAATTAATTAAATCGGTCTAAATTAAACTAAAAAATGAACCTATTCTTGATTTAATCGGTCCAACTGATCGGTCTAGGCCGGGTTTCAAAATATTGTCGAGGTATACAACATTACATATCAAGATGCAATAGAGTGAGACACAAGGGAGGCACTTGCACTCGTGTATGTTGCACTGTATACATACACATAATATATATATATATATATATATATATATATATATATATATATATATATATATATATATATATATACAGAGAGAGAGAGAGAGAGAGAGAGTAAAGTTCAAAAGCATACCTCCTTAAATGATATATCTAGCATACCCTATTTAGCGATGGACCCGGCGACGGTTTGGTCCGTTGCCATAAGTTTGTCCATCGCTATATGTTTGTCCATCGCGATATGTTGTCCGTCACTAAAAACTTTAGCGACGAACGAACCTATGACGACGAACCAAATCGTCGTCGGGTCCGTCGTTAAAAGGAGTATGTCCTTGAACTAAGTCATATATATATATATATATATATATATATATATATATATATATATATATATGGATTTTATAGAGACATGCTAATATATATTCTATATAACAAAATATAATTGTTTTTGAATTTCTCGTTTAGCTAATAAAGTATTAAGACCGTCCAAAATTTAAGATAAATCTCACAATTGATAGTGCTAAAGGCACGAGTTACAAGCTAGTATATATATATTTGGATTTATAGAGACATGCTAATATACATTCTATATAATAAAATATAACTGTTTTTGAATTTCTGGTTCAGTTAATAAAATACGAGGATTGTCTAAAATTTAAGATAAATCTCACCATTAATAGTGTCAAAATCACGGGTTACAAGTATATATATATATATATATATATATATATATATATATATATATATATATATATTTGGATTTTATAGAGAGACGCTAAATAGCGGAAGAAGGTGATCAGAGACAAATACAACCGACCGACTCTCTCTCTCTCCCTTCTGTCTATATGTGTCAATTTTCTTTCTAGAAGATAGCAGTGAGATCCACTGAAATTAATTACAATTACTTATTTATCACAATTAATTTTGAGTTAGGGTTTTGTGCTGCTGTTGATTATCAACCATCAATGGAATCGCTTTGTTTTCACGATGGCAACATCAATCGTTTCATCGACCGTCGTACTCTGGATGTTCGCTCTGTATGTCAATTCTTTCTCTTTTTCCCAGTTTTTTTTTTTAAAATTATTATCAATGGCGATGATTATGAAATTAGGTTCAATTCATGAAATTCGTTATAGCTTGATCATGGTTTATGTTTTAATTTCTGTTTTTGATACCTCAATTAGCTAATTAAGATTTTTGATAGCTCAATTAGCTAATTAAGCTAAGCTTGCGGACTGTAAAAGGTACTTTGTGTTGGAACAAAATTAGTTCAATAGATAAATGTTATTTGAGTTTATGCAATTAGAGTTGTATTGGAATTTTTATTTGGATGGTATTGGTTGAATAAGGATCTTCATCTAGATGATATGATATTCAACCCAGATTGTTGTTGGAATTGTTGAATATCATAGTAATTCACCTACATTTAGTGCTATAACAAGTGTGGATTGTTGTTATTTATTTATTGTAGGACATCAATCATGGATTGCAAATGCACTCATTGTTGGTGCGAAGGCTCTCACAGGAAAGAGAATTAGAGGTTTGTGCGATCTTTAACTCTAATAGCTTTAACATGGGTGTTCCCAAAACAAACATAGTTTATACCCCTTAAATTTATACAGTACCATTTTCTTTCTCGTATCTGGCTTCTACTTCCCCCTTTTTTTTTTCTTCTTCATAAACTAGTTAACTTGAGTATTTCTTCTTAGGTTTTCCTTTTTATTTAGTTAAGTTAAAACTTGAATTAAAAAAAATAAATAAACATTGAAGTCATAACAGCTAGTCACTAGTGATTGATGAACCCACATATCTTACTACCTCTGTTGCGAAGAGTAGCACCTTTTTTCCGAGTATTTTTCACATGGATATTAACATGTGCTCAAAGCATATTTATACGTTGATTCTTGAATATATTTATATAATTTTCAATTTTTTGTATATTAGATTTTCAACTGTATAATATCTAATAGACTTGCCAAAAAAATAAACAACAAAAAACGATATAAAATGTTTTGAAAATGTAATGTATAAATGTATTTTTGGCACGGTTAGGTCTGTCCTAGCAAAACAGAGGTAGTGATGCAGTGATTTTACAATTATTTCCCACGTGTAACCTTCTATTGAGCACTATGAACCATGCTATGTTGGAGTGAATTCTTCATTTTCTTACCTCTGGTGACAGGTTAAACACTATTTGTATTTGATTGTATAAATTCTCCATTTATGCGTCATTGGGTTACATATCCATTTTTTAGTTTGTAAGCGCAAAATGCGATACATGGTGCAAATTGCCGAATCCCATGAACGATCGATAATTTGAACGCAAGTTGCGACCAAAGTCATTATGCCGAGGGCACATCTACCTACGTCATGAAGTATAGCTTCGCCAAAAAAATATCGTCAAAACTTTATTTATTTAGTACATATAAATAACCAGAATCTTCATTACATTTTCCAAAACCTGAGGCTTGCTACAGTGATGATTTTTTTGACAGTTGTGGCTGAACAGGAACCTTAGGCCAAAGAAACCAGGCTTTCTGTTGTTCTGCAATTTCCCCCCCCCATTTTAAAGTTATCTTCCTACTTTAATCTGGCTTGATGAATTTCAGACACCTCATTGGGTGTTCTATGTTTTGAAAGTATATATTCTAATGGCTTGTGAAGTTTCATTCCATTATGCTCTTAGACAATTAGACAACTATATAGACCGTCGTAATAGAAGTTATAGACTATTTGTTCCTTTTGTGACTTTGCATTTTTGGTGGATATATTGGAGTTCATATTTTATACAAATTAGAAGGGTTCTCTATCTATGAATTTTATATGAAGCTTGTGGTTGTGGTTGAATTTACCAATTGACTACCCATTTCTTGAACTTGGCATCTGCTATAAACTATTTGCTGCAGTTGAACTACCTAATTATCACTGCTTTGCAGTTGAAAACTTTATCGCTTGCAACATGGATTACAGACATGAAATTACCTTCTGCATTCTCCATCTTTTATATATACATTTAAATCATTTTCTTACAATATTTTTTCATGTTCTCTAATAGGGGCACCAAGGTTGTGTGAATGCTGTGGCTTGGAACTCAAGTGGCTCTCTTTTGATTTCTGGATCCGATGATACAAGAGTATGATACTGAAGTAGCTCTCTGTGTTGATGTTTACCTGATTGCAGATTGTGTGATAAGTAATAGAATATGGTAGAAAATTAACAGCGACCTGAAATATGCATACTCACGGGGATGCTCAATATGATATTTTTTGTGAACTGTCGAAGTCCACCATTAGAGTGAAGTTGTTTCTATGTTTAAATCTGCTTTTCTTTTTTAAAGGACAAATCATCATTCAATTGATTTATAACCTTTTGTGTAGTGCATCACTGTTTCCTAAGTAATAACTACGTATTTGTAGTGAATGTTTTTAGGCTGTGCCTGAGAGTTAGACTCAGGGATGCTTCACTTTCTGCAGATTAACATTTGGAGTTATTCAGGCCACAAGCTTTTGCACTCCGTTGAGACTGGGCATTCTTCCAACATATTCTGCACCAAATTTGTTCCTGAAACCTCTGATGAGCTAGTAGTCTCTGGAGCAGGAGATGCTGAAGTAATGTTGTGATGGGTTGATCTTTTTATTTCTATGATAGTCTCCTGTAATTAAACTGATTTTGACAATTCAGGCTGACTGAAGTTACTTATATTGTTTGACAGGTTCGCCTTTTTAATTTGTCTCGTTTAAGTGGGAGAGGACTTCAAAATGCTTCAAGTCCATCAGCACTGTTTCAATGTCACACTAGAAGAGTCAAAAAATTAGCTGTAAGATCTCTTCAACTCTCTTATGAATGGGATATTCTAACTGAGATTTCTGAATAAGGAAACTCGGAGTACTAGAATTAGGGTTAGGCCTTTGGATTGGACTTGTTTAAGGAGAGGACTTGAAGAAATGGTATTATCTCACTTTAGGCGAGGTAAAAGAGTTTGCAATAAGTCTTATAAGTAGGTTACTTTACAAGAGTTTTTATGAAATATGGAAACTTGTTGTACTAGAATTTTTCTTGTAAAAATACAAAAATTTTGTTTTTAACATTAATGGTGCACACCGAGGTTAATTACCTTCCTTCACTAAGTAGAAGTCAGTTTCCACTTATGTTAACTGATGTTCCCGTTGCAGGTGGAAGTTGGAAACCCCAATGTGGTATGGAGTGCCAGTGAAGATGGCACTTTGAGGCAACACGACCTTCGGGAGGGTGCATCTTGTCCTCCTGCTAGATCATCTCACCAAGAATGTCGCAATATATTAGTAAGTACCAATGTTTGATCTCCCACTCCTTCTGGTCCTTCATTCTTACATAATATTGGAAAACAATTTCAATTGGATCTTCTGAAGTTAAAAAGGTCATTATGCATTGTACTAAAAATAATCTTATGCTCTATGATCTTTCTTGTGCTATATTAGATTTAGGATCAATGTAACTTGAATTCAAACCATCTGCATTATTTTCTTTGATTAGCTCGAGATTAGAAGAGAAACTTGGAAAAACAGTTAGAATTTTCATTTTCCCAATTAGTTACACATTTTTCCAATAACTATATAATGTGTTATTTTAGAATGGTAGAACATTGTTAAACAAGTAATTACGTAGAAGTGCAAGAAAGAAGTTCTAGAATGAATATGTTTCAATAACAATCCAAACCATTCTCTGGCGCCTAGGAAGCAGGGATTCTTTATAATCTCGAGTCCTGATGAGCTGCCATATCTCCGCACTGGATACTTTGATTCTCGGAGATTCTGGGATTCTCTCCTCTTTTATAACTTGTGTTTTGAGTTGTTTATGATATTTTTTTTGTTTTTGTTTATGACTTCATGTTTATAGAAACATGAAATTTATATTGTTGTTGGATGTTTGTTGTTTTTCTCTTGTAGACTTGTTGTATCTGTTTTGTTGAATGTTTTATCTCGGGCGCGTGCGCGTACACACACACATGTAATTATACACATAAATATAAACATATTTAGTAATAAAAAATGTGCCGAATCCCCCACCTGAATCCCATCTTTTAAGATTTGGCAAATTGTCGTATCCCCATATGGTATACCAGTATCCCTGCACCCGTTTTCATGCCTCTCAATCTGGCGCCTAAAAGAGTTTCAAATATCTACTCTTCGATTCATAACCAGGTTTCCTTAGCCAGAGATGTTTATGGGTGATTGAAGAACTTCAAATGTCCACGGGTGAAAGGGATGGAATCGGTCAGCTTGTTTGAATTTTAATATCTTACTTTTTCTCAAGATTGTATTAGAAACTGCCAAAGGAGAGAAATCCATGTACACTATATGCAATTCTTTCCTGGTCCATCTGAAATGGATAGTGTAGCTCATGATCTGAGTGAAGGTTTACGACTAACTTTCTGCTATAATCTAATACTGCAGTTTTGACACAACTTACTCCATTTTATTTTAATATATGTATGCAAGAACAAATATTTTTGGATTTTTATTTCATCAAACTGCGAGCAGTGAAGTAATTACTTGTGTTAAAAATCATTTGTATAAAGGATTCTAGTGGGGGTTTCGGAGAGTAGGTTGAGTTGTTAAATCACAAAGTTCGAGTGCTAGTGAATCTTGTTTAGCCTGTTTTGGAAGTGCATATTGATGAAGATCAAGAGAAAGATAATAATTATTATTACATTTTTATGTTATTATTTAGAGATAAATCTTTGGCACTTAATTTAACTATTTTTTGATAATTATATTAGACAGATTAATCTGGATTTTTTAATTCCCAAGTAATATTAAGGTTTCTATATGTTTTAAGTTTTTAGGGGTATTTTATTCATTATAAACTGATGTAACTATCATTGGAATGTATTGAATTGATTATATTGGTTTCAAGTTTTGCGCTTTTGTGACTTTAGATTTTAGTCCAACAACAACTATATATCATGTGACTTGTATAATGTTATACACATTAAATAACAACTTTGTATGTATCTAGCATTGTTTTACTTATCATTATTTTAGTAAGTTTACAATTAATTTATAGGTTTTTGTTGTATATCGCCCGATAAGGTACCTGATACCACATTAAGAATTGTGTCCCATACGTCTTTTGATATTGCGGCTTCGAACCTAGTTCCTCAACAGCTTAATTTGACAATGCTGCTTTTACCCATCAAATGTTTTCAATATTATCTTAAGTATTTAGCACAGATGTTTAGATGTTCTTACTGGTTTATAATCAGTTGGGGTTTGTAGCTGAGGTGCTAGGATGGTTAGAGTGATTAAAATTAGTTACATCATAGTTGTCCTTTTATATCTGTAGATCACTGCTCTATCTAGTTTGAAATTCTAAATTAATGGAATCCTCATTCTAGGGAAAAGTTAACAACTGAATTTTTTTGTTCGTATTTACAAACTGTATCTTTTTAGTTTCTTTCTGTTCTACAAATGAAGAGTGAATAGTTTAAGTGAATGAATAAAGGAATTTTGTTGCTCTTACTTCCTCTATATTGTAATGGAAAATATAATATAAGAATGGAATGTGCCATAAACAAGTCCGGGTTTCTACAATTTCATTTTTCTAAAAAAATCAATTACCTTGATCCCTGAGACTTTGTTCTAGTGACAATACCGAATACTTTTGTTTCTTTCACATGTTTTTCACATGTTTTCAGGCCAATTAGATTAACTACTCTGGACGTTTTCTTTGGTAGTCTTTAACCTACATAATTTAAATCCAATTTTTTGTTTTCCTCCTGGACTGCACAGTTTATATTTGGCTTTTATTTTTATGTTGTGTATCCTATTGAAATTTTTTCCTCACTTGGCATGTATAATTATTTTTTATCCTGGATAGTGGGTTGAAATATCTGATCTCTACAGTTGTTTTCTCTCTTTTTCTTTCCTCAAATTGATATATATTATATTGTTGTTTTTAAAATTTTTTAGTGCTTCATGCCAGCTTGATTTGCGAAGTGGAGCAAAGAAGTCATTATCTGATCCTCCTAAGCAGACACTTATTCTGAAATCATGTGATATTAGTTCCACTAGGCCTCATTTGCTCCTTGTTGGTGGGAGGTGCTTTTCCTATGCATAATTTTACTTGCATAAGTGATTTTAATTATCAATGTTTCTTTTTCCTGATGATCTCCATCATCAACGATTGCAGTGATGCCTTTGCTCGCTTATATGATAGACGGATGCTTCCACCACTATCTTCTTCTCAGAAAATGTTGTCACCACCTCCATGTGTCAACTACTTCTGCCCAATGCATCTTTCTGATCGTGTTAGTACATAATTTTCTCATTTCATGTTAATCCTATTGTTTCCTATTGTTTACTACATAAAATTTGTTATCTAAAACTCTAGGTGACCCAGTATCGGTAAAAAAATTGTTACATAAAATTATTGCAGTCTTGCATGCCAGTTTCTTGTATATGTTAATTCTTTTGAACTACCATATGCTGCTTGATATCGGGGATTTTTTTCTTTGATTGAAATAGCTTTAGTAAGTTGAAGATCACTCTAGACCTTTTGTGCATTAGAGAAAGGAGGAGTTGATCATAAAAGAAATTTTATTTGTCTAATGGGCCGTTTGGTACGGCGGAATTGAGAGTGGAAAGGAATGGCCATTCCGACCAACAATTCCTTTCCGATGTTTGGTATGTTAAGTTTGTTCGAAATGACAATTCCGACGAAATCGCGTTTCCTTGCCCCCCAAGGAATCGCGATTCCAATGAGTAAATGAGATTCCAATGAGTAAATGAGTAAATGAATGATATATATATTGGTGAGAGCATTTTTGTCTTTATATATTTTTATTATATATATATATATAATAATAATAATAATAATAATATAATATATTATACATATTAATAGGTGTTATATTTATTTCGTGTTATATATATTTTTCCCCACTGTACTCGACCCCAATTTACATATACATCATTGTATTGAATTTTTTTACAATCGAGTCATTGTACTCGAATTTTTTTACAAAAAGTGAAATTTCCGTCAATGACCGTTAGCCATTTAACAAAAAAATGACGTGGTAGTATTAAATACTATTTTCATCACTGAACTGGAGGTAAATTTACAATTACATCACTGAAGCGGAAATAATAATACTCTCTGTTACAAAAAAAAAAAGAGATTAATTTTGTTTTTCAAAAATTAATTTGAGAATTTTAAAAATAAATTTTAATTTAATAATAATAATAATAATACCATTTCCGTCACACAAAAAAAAAAGATTAGCTTTTCTTTTCGAAAATTAATTTGAGATATTTTAAAAATAAATTTTAATTTAATAATAATACTAATAATAATAACAACAACAATAATAATAATAATAATACCCTCTCCTTTACAAAAAAAAGAATATTAGTTTTGCTTTTTAAAAATTAATGTGAGTTATTTTAAAAATAAATTTTAATTTAATAATAATACTAAGAATAATACCATCTCGGTTACACACAAAAAAAGAAAAAAAAAGATTAGTTTTACCTTTTAAAAATTAATTTGAGGTATTTTAAAAATAAATTTTGACTTAATAATAATAATAATCATAATTTTGGTATTATTATTATTATTAAATTAAAATTTATTTTAAAAATAATTCACATTAAGTTTTAAAAAACATAACTACTATTCTTTTTTTTGTGTAACGGAGAGGGTATTATTATTATTATTATTATTGTTGTTGTTGTTGTTATTATTATTAAATTGAAATTTATTTTTAAAATATCTTAAATTAATTTTTGAAAAGAAAAACTATTTTTTTTGTAACGGAGATATTATTATTATTATTATTATAATATTAAAATTTATGTTTAAAATAGTTCAAATTAATTTTTTAAAAGGAAAACTAATATTTTTTTTTGTGTGCAACGGAGAGGGTATTATTATTATTATTATTTCTATTTTTTCTTCAATGATGCAATTGTAAATTTACCTCCAGTTCAATGATGAAAATGGTATTTAATTCTGACATGTCATTTTTCTATTAAATGACTAACGACCATTGACGGAAATTTCACTTTTTTTGTAAAAAATTTCGAGAACAATGACTCTATTGTAAAAAAATTCAGTACAATAATGCATATATGTATTATATTTATACTATATTATAATATATAATAGAATAATATATGATATATATGATATTATAATAGAATAATATATTATTATAAGTTATAATATTATATATATTTAATATATAATATATATCATATCATATTTTTTAAAATGTATTATATTTGTTTTATAATATATTATAATTATATACATAAATATGTAGAATATCTAATATAACATATAATATTATATATGTATTAGTATACATTATAACACATATATAATATTATAATAATAGTATAATATTATATATGAATATATAATATTATTATATTATATGTTATTATAGTATTATAATATTAATATGTATTATACTTATTTTTGGATTATATATATATATATATATATATATATATATATATATATATATAGTTAGCTAGTTAGTTTGTTAGGGATATTTTGGTCATTACATTCTATTTTATTCCATTCCTATATATATTTTAAGTAACTTACCGAACGCATGAATAAAGTGTTTGATTCCGATTCCATTAAGACCTGATTCCAATTCCAATTATCATTCCATTCCGTTCAAAACGATTTTGTCCAACCAAACGGCCCGTGAGGCCTAATAGACTCCCATGTCTGCACTGCAAAAATACAGTTACAGATATTCCAGAGAAAGGGACTGGAAGTAGGAATAACAAGGTCCTAAATAGAAATATTTCAAGAATTTTGACTTATGAAGCTGATGATGTTATGAGATACCTTGTTGATTGTGAATCTTTTTGGTGTCTCAGAGTTTAATTGGTATCGCTGAGAAGGAGAGGGAATTGAAATGAACAAATTTTATACTCCCTCGAACCACTTCAAATATCATACTTTTGAAGTGGCACAAACTTTAATAAAAATTAGATTGCATAGAAAGTAATTAGCTTTCCGAATTTGCCATTATTAAATTTGGTGTAAATTCAAATCTTTATTGGACCATGCCTTGAAAAGGTAAATTCAGGGCCATTTTCCAATAGGCATTACTGGGGTAATTTCAATACTTTAGCTATCCCAAACAGTCTGCCATTTAATGTGGGACTAAGTGAGTAGTTAATTAAGTGCTATTTTTCATGCTTGTTTCACTGTACTTATATCTTGAGTGATCCCATAAACTATGATCGGTATGTATTTCTTTTTCCTTTTACTGTTGACTACCCTTCGACTTCTTAAAGCATTGGAAGCTTAGAAGTTTAAATTTATCTTTTCTTCTTTCAGGGGCGTTCTAGCTTGCACCTAACTCATGTTGTATTTAGTCCAGATGGAGAGGAGGTGCTCCTAAGTTATAGTGGAGAGCATGTATACTTGATGGATATAAATCCTGGTATGCATTTCACTTTGAAGCTATTAAGTAACATTCTTGTTGTCGTTGTCTTCACCAAGGGTTTCCACATGTATAATACACAAAAAGAGTCCCATTTTGACCTTTTGAAGTCAAATTCACAAAGTCCTAAAATTTAAAATTGATGTGATTCATGTATAAGTTTCAAAAATGATAAATTCTCTTATTAGTAGCACTATTTAGATAGTTTACCAGAATTACTATTGTATTAACTAAAATCAATTTTTTTCATATCAATTTTGAATGTTAGGATTTTGCAAAATGACTTCACAAATAAAAATGGGATTTTTTGTGTGTAACAGAGTGTATCATTTCTGAATAGTTTGAATTATTATTATTTATTCTTGAATGCTTAAAAATTTCCTTGTGGGCTGGATGGGAGAGTGGATGGGATGGGATGGAATGAGGGAGGGAGAGAGAGATGGAAGGAGGGAGGGGATTTAACATGCTCTTTTTTATCTGACCAAATTGTATATAACAATTTTCATATTTCATCATCTTAATTTTTGGTGTTGTATGTTTTAGCAGCTCGTGGGAGTGCCATGCGATATACTTCAGGAGATGCTCTGAAACTTATGAGCTTTAATCCCATTCTCAATGGAGTGGAGTTGAAGTCATCAGTGTCCAGGGTCTTCCCAAATGGTTTCCCTATAAAAAGCAACTTTGTTTCCAGGGTATGTATTCTTTGTTTCTCCCGAGTAGTTATCTAGTCAATTTCTTTCTTAACTAGATACTGAAGAGGTTCTTAAATGTTCTATCCTCGCATGTAACTCGGAGTTTAATTCTGTTGTCACAGCTTGACAAGTGCCGAAAACTAGTTCAGATTGCTGAGAAATCATTAAAGGAGGGAACTAACTGTTATTACGCCATTGAAGCTTGTAATGAAGTCTTGGATGGCTATGGTCATGAGATTGGATCTATGCTGATGCATGAATGCCTATGTATACGTGCATCCTTGCTTCTTAAGGTTTATTCATAACTGATTTTGTTTTTAGAGCAGAAACTTTTGGTGACTTCAAATTTTATTTATGTCTGCCGATTGATTAAATCCTTCCCTTCATTTTTAGCGGAACTGGAAAAATGATGCTTATATGGCTATAAGAGATTGTCAGAGGGCTAGGAAGCATGACTCTTCTTCATTTAGGGCTCTCCACTGTATCTCTGAAGCTTTGTCCCGGGTAAGTCCAGTAATGTGTAATTGTGTATCACTTTCGCACATTGGACCCCAAATGTCCACAATTTTTTATTTTTTGGGCTTTTAGCCGATTTTGCAGCTACATTAAATTCTCTGGGTAGAGCTACCTTGTTATAAATTACTCCTTAGTTTTTATTTGTTTATTTATTATTAATACTATGTCCTGCAGTTGGTTTCATACGTAAATCCTTCTAAAAGAAGATGTTCAAGAACTTGCAGGACAACTTTTCTAGATGAACTTGCTACACAAAAAAACTTTACTAGTGGACTAACGTCAGAATCTGTGTACAAAGATATTTCTGTGAAATTCCAGTTAGCATATGTTAATTTTGCCTATCCAACCCTTATGCTTTATCAAGGTTTTTCTAACTGATAATATGATGCTTGATTATGCATTATGCTAGCTGGGGTAGAATATAAGTTTTTTTTTCTTATATTTTCTTTTGGGTTTCAGAGTTTATCTAGTACAAGTGTACAACTATATAACTATAATTTTAGAATCTAATTGCATTATTGGACAGAAATAACTCAACCTACGTACTTGTGTGTATATATCCATGGTTATTGAAAGCTTACTATGGGCATCATCAAAGAGTAAACTTCCTGTTCAATTATTTATTCACTTGTGCAAAGATATTGAAGGCACATTTTGGTTTTCTTGTACTATTTCTAGTCTCTTATTGTTATTATCGTGCAGTTGGGAAAACATAAAGAAGCTCTAGACTTTGCTATTGCTGCTCAATCGTTGGCTCCATCTGATTCTGAAATTGCAGGAACAGTGGAGTGTATACGAGAGGAACTCGCTGCAGGTTAGTTAGTGGCAATGTATTATGTCTTGCACATTCTTCATTATTCAGTCTTAACTGGTTGTTCTCATTTTTATTTATATTCATAGAACGTCATCTCTAGGTATTTTTACAAATTTTCGTTTTACGGTAAAGCGTCATCTCTTTATGTGTGCAGCAGCCATCACAAGCTTGGTATTTATATGATAATGTGGCATTGATAGTACTGCCGTCTTCTTCTTAACTTTACAAATGAATTTCTCGTTGCTTATATTTATTATAAGAATATCAGTGGTGGGTGTGCTAAAAGTTAAAAGAAATGCGAGACGCTCAAAGTTGTAAAGGGAATGAACTCCGTTCCAATATATAATATATAAAGAGGTTTTCATTGATTAACATATCAAAAAATACATCAAGCTAACTATAGGGACAACTTGGATCTGCTGATCCATAGGTGATGAGATTTTTAATAGCAATCGACATAGTTCCAATCTCAGATTGTGAATTAGGCTTTCTAGTTGATTTGATAAGACTTGGAGAAATAGGCGATTGGTACAGATGGTAAGAGATTAGCGATCGATCAGGGTGAGATTAGAGAAGAGACTATAGGGATGGCAATGGTGCGGTGTGGTTTCGGTTTTTCAGTGATTTGGAACCACGCCGATTTTAAAAATTCTTTAACCAGAACTACACCACACTGGCAGTTCAAGATTTTTCCACACCAAAACCACACCGGCCGGTTTATATTTTGAATTGCACCGCACCGACTTGCACCGGTAAAAAATTAATAATATTTTTGACTTAATTTTTATTAAATTAGTTTAATATTTTTACAAAACACATTATAATAATATTCATTAAAATAGCTAAAGAAATATTAACAAGTAATATAACAATACATGTTCAATTAAAATTAAGATAACATTGTTATAATTTTAACATTATTATAGTTTTAATATATATCAACTATATATAAAAATATTCATAAATTAACTTTTGACATGCAAAAGTAAAACATAATAAAAATATACATTTGAATAACTCTATGATTATATATAATACTGTGAAATGTAGGGATATAATTAAAATAAACAAGTATATACAGAGCAGTTCAAGGATCGGTGTATTGCCGGTTCAAGAAGCGGTGTGGTGCACCGACAGTTCGTAACTACCAAAACCGCATTGATCCTCACTGGTTTAAATTTTTCTGCATTAAAACCACACTGCTGAGGCCAATGGTTCAAATAAAAACCTGCCGGTTTCGGATCGGTTTCGGTTTAAATTGCCATCCCTAAGAGACGCGGAGAAACTCAGATTCAATTATCATTTAACATACCAAAACTAACTCACTGTTATAGTATTTATAGGCCTTCTATTATATAGCAGGAAACACTAACAAGTAAAAAATAACCCTCCATTAATAACTACCACTAACCACTACTACTGCCGTAGCGTGCCTGATCGTAACAAACCATTCCCCTTGAAATGATCCTTTCCTCAAGGATAATGACTAATTTTTCTTAAACTAGTTTGTAGCAAATTGTAGAGCTCCTCTTGCGACAACAGGGACACTTCCTCCAGTAGGACCAGGACTAAAGTTGAACTTTAAGAACTTGCAAATCTCTGTTGCGGCTTGCGGCATAGCTAATTCCTTCCATATTGAGCAGTGAAGGTCCAGGACATTGACTTGATGTTGTCCTGTGTTTTTGCATTCCGTTACTTTCAGCAGCAGCAACAGGTTCAATCATCATCTAGTTGCAGCTCCTGATCAGAGGGTGCATTTTTAACTGCTTGCATTAACCATCTTTTAGCCTTCTTTAATTTTCCAAGAGCTTCATCAGTTGCTTCCATCCTCAGAATAACAGGCTTCTTACAAGAATGAACGACAGACTGTTATCCATCACAAGAATTGCAGGTCTCTTTTTCCTTGCTCCTTTCCACTTGGACAATTATATTTTGAGGTTTAAGCTGGTAATAGTTCTGCATAGCCAATTGCTCGATTTCGTGCTGATTCCCTTTGATAAAAAATTGTTATGCTCTTGATCTATTGTAGTTTGGATTCGTCTCTCCTCATATTGTCCCTTGCTTCAACTCTAGCACCACACTATAATTTGTAGAATTTCCTTCTTGAAGAACATCTTCAGTTCATCAAACAAAGGCTTCCCTTCATATCTCCCTTCCAAGTCATCATCATGCATTGGAATTCCGAAATTGCCTTCCTCCATTTTCCTCATCGTGCATTGCCTGCTCATAATTTTTAGAACTTGTAGATAATGTGCCCACTAGTTCTAGGATAGGATAATATAGTAGATTTGGTTGAGGCTATGACATTACATCTTGGTTGCTGCTTGCGGAGAATTGGAGTTGTACTTGACAACTCCTTTCTGATTTAGCTAGCATGATAGGTTTCCTCATTTTATTAATATTCTTCGATGGGCTGCTGGAGGTGCGTTTGGATAGTGGTGGTTGATGCTTGAAGAATTTGAACATTATTTTTCCCTTATTTTGTTTTCTTGATACTGATAGACGACGGCTATGTCCTGAGCTGATAGTTTTGAATCTCAATTGTGGTGGTTAGTTGCTGATGGTGAATCTGGGTTGGTTGTGATGTTGATTGACGCCGGTTGTGGGGTCGATAATAACTGGTAAGTACTGCAAATCAAAATAACAAGAAATAATTTAAATAAATATATCACCAAATAATAGTTGAGACTAAAAATGCAAATTGTTGTTGTTTGATCAAACACTTGTGCTTAAGAAATTATTTAGCCCAATTCTGATGCATGGATCTCATGACTGAGCAACCTCTAGGAATAATAGCAGAATGATCGTGTGCACCTACCAAACACTCAATTTAACAAGACAACAACTTTTAAAATAAGACTATAAATATATTGAGAGTCACACATAAACTCAATATATGCTCTCTCAATATTCTGGTATTAAGCAAAATCCTTCTATAAAATTATCTTAATCTTGCTTTCAGTTTTTTCTCTATTTTTTTCTATGCCAATAGAATGGCTTGCTGCCTATTTATAATACTTTGTTGAAATGAAGAAACTTATTTTGTTTTTCTTGCTTTCTTTCATTTACATTTAGTTCTATATATACTAATTTTCAAAATCTGTGGGATATGAATACCCTAAATTGTGGGATATGAATCCCCTAAATTGTGGGATATGGTTCCTTCCAACACTCCCCCTCAAGTTGGTGTATAGATGTCTCGCATGCCCAACTTGAAACATAATGGATGAAGCATCTTACTACTAAGACCTTTAGTCAAAATATTAGCAAGTTGATGTTCTGTTTTGACGAAAAGTAAGCAGATAAGACCACTAGTTAACTTTTCTTTAATGAAGTGCCTGTCATTCTCAGTGTGTTTCGTTCTAACATGTTGTACCGGGTTCACAATACTAATGACTGCTTTATTATCACAAAATAACTACATAGGCCCTTTTGTTGCAATACCCAAATCTTCTAGTAAGGTTCGAAGACATATTAGTTCACATATACCCAAAGTGATAGCTTGATACTCTGTCTCAACACTAGATCTTACCACCACAGATTGTTTCTTATTGCGCTAAGTAACAAGATTGCCCCCAACAAATGAGCAGTAACCAGATGTAGAGCGACGATCCTCTATACAGCTAGTCCAATCCGCGTCAGAGAATGCTTCAATTTTCATATGACCATGTTGTGCAAACAATATACCTTTACCAGGGACATATTTGAGATATATTAAAATTTTGTAGACAGTTTCCATGTGAAAATGTCGAGGATCATGTATATACCGACTTACTACTCCCACATCATAAGATATATGAGGTCGAGTATGAGAAAAATATATCAGTCGACCTGCCAAATGTTGATATCTTTCTCTATCAACCGTAGGTCCTGTGCCAACTGCTAAATGATGATTAACTTCAATAGGAGAATCAACAGACTTACATCCCAACATGCCAGTTTCTGTTAAAAGATCAAGTATATACTTCCTTTGGGATAAAAATATCCCACTGGAAGATCTCGCAACTTCAATACCAAGGAAATATTTCAACGAATCAAAGATCTCAAACTCTCTAGCTAATCTTGCTTTGAGATTAATTATTTCTTCTTTATTATCACCTGTCACCACAATGTCATCAACATAAATAAGGATGGTAGTCTTACCCTTTATTTGCTTAACAAATAGAGTATGATCAGCTCGACTCTCTTGTACCCAAACCTTGTCATTGTTTTGTGGAATCTACTAAACCAGGCTTTGGGAGATTGCTTTAGACCATACAGAGCTTTTTTCAACTTACAGACTTTACCTTTGGTTGCAGATGAAGCAAAATCGGGAGGTATCTCCATGTACACTTCCTCCTCTTCTAAGTCACCATGCATGAAAGCATTTTTTACGTCCAATTATTGTAGATCCCAGCCAAAGTTTACTGCACATGAGATTATGGTACGAACAGAGTTTATCTTCGCCACATGAGCAAATTTCTCCTCGTAATCAATTCCATAAGTTTTTGTATATCTCTTTGTAACTAATCTGACTTTGAGTTTCTCAACTGTCCCATCTGACTTCTGCTTGACTGTATATACCCATTTGCATTCAACTGGTCTTTTCCATAAGGAAGATTGACTAGTTCCCATGTATCATTCTTTTTTAGGGGCATTCATCTCTTCTATCATAGCCTTTTTCCAGTTCTCATTGCTAATTGCTTCTCTCCACCCCCGAGGAACAGTTATCGAGGACAAGGAAGAAACAAAGAAATGGTAGGATGCAGATAATTTGTTATATGCTAAGAAATTAGAGATAGAATATTGGGTGCATGATCTAACCCCTTTCCGAAGAGCAATAGGAAGATCAGTATTTTCAGAAGAACAAGTAGGATTAGAATCTTTACCATTAGCATTATCAGGACTAGGTTATGAGCAGAGTTGGTGCAGTGGTGCAGAAATAGTGACCTTATTCTTGTCTGTTCGCACAGAGGTCCTTAGCTCATGCTTATTCTGTCTAGCATGTGACTCTTGTGACTCCCTTGTGAACTTTTATCCGAGGCAACAATAGGGATAAGAGGTGTAATAGTATTACTAGTAATACTATCAGGTGAAATATTACTAGTAATACTACAAGCCTCTGGATGAATCTTCTCCTTATCAATAAAATCAATAGAATCCTCCCCCTGAGGAGAAGGTGAGGAAGAATAAAAAAGTTCCAACTCCCAAAAATTGACATCACGAGTGACAAATACTTTATGCGAAAGGGGATGATAACATTTGTAACTTTTCTGGGTGGGAGAATACCCAATGAAAACACAGATAGGACATAGATAGCGCACACAACCAAAAACTCGAGGTGGAGGCGGACTTGTCGTGTGTTGGAGGAAAGAGATAGGACTTTTGTTTTCAAGAATTCTAGAAGGAAGCCGATTTATAAGAAAAACAACAGTCAAAACAATATCTCTCCATAGAAATTTAGGTGTGTTCATAGTGAACATAAGAGTGCGTGGTACCTCTAGTAAATGACGGTTTTTCCTTTCTACTACCCCATTTTGTTCTCTTGAGTTTTGACACAGGAGGTTTAAAGTATGATGTCGTGCTGAGAGAGATATGATGCAAAGGCATTATTATTGCTATATTCACGATCATCATCACTATGGAGAATTTTGACTTTGGCTTCAAATTGGGTTTGAATTCTTATGAAATTCTTGAAAACAGTTAAACACCTCATTTTTGGAATGAAGAAGATAGATCAAAGTCACGCGAGAATAGCAATCAATAAAACTTGCAAACCATTTATGACCAGACCGGAAAACAACTCGTGAGGGTCCCCATACATCAGTATGTATAACAACAAAAGGTTCAGAATGATGACTATTAATAGCAAAATAAATAGAACGTATGTGTTTACTCAATTCACATGGTTCACACAAAAATGTGTTTTATTATACTGCTCGACCAAAGATGGAAATAAACTCTTAATACTGATAAAGGGGGATGTCCCAGACGTTGATGCCATTGATCGAGAGAAGTTAGACTAGAGTCAGAAGTAGATTGAAAAGGCGGAGTATCAATCCTATCTGCAATCAAAGAAATGTTAGACGAAGGAACATCTAAATAATACAGATCACCAATTGCACTACCGCTGTCAATCTGTTGCCCTATCACCAAGTCCTGAAACACACAATGAGTTGTGAAAAAAGTGACTGAGCAGTGCAAGGATTCGGTAAGATGTTGAATGAATAATAAGTTTGCAGTGAATAAAGGGACATGAAGAACAAATGATAATGTTAATAAATGAGTACAAACTATTGAACCTCTCCCAGAGATGGGAGAAAGAGTACCATAGCTACTCGAACCTTGTCTTGGCCAGAATGACGGGTAAAGAGATTGGAAGGCTAGTCATATGCTCAGAAGCACCTGTATCAATGATCCAACTAGGACAAATTGATGAGACATTGAAAGCACAAGAGTATACCTTTTTGTGCATAATGAGAAGACATAGGCTTTGAATAGAATTTTCGGAAAGCTGAGATTTCTTCTGGAGTAAGGGTTTCATTTGAAGTACTGGATGCAGCAACAGAAGGTGTTGTAGTGGACACATATGACGTGGTATGGTTTTTCTAAGCCACAGTAGTCACATTCGAGGGGCTTTTTCTCATTTGAGTATGTGACAGGAGATCGGATGGAGAGGCCTGACTTAGAATAAGAGACAACCATGACAGATCAGTCAACAGGGTTTAGGTTTAGAACCATGACCCGACGTTTGCTTTCTTCATGTTGTACTCGAGCATGAGTCTCTCGCAGTGATGGAAATGGTATCTGAACAATCAACTGTGCTACTTGATCATACTTGATGTTCAAGCCGGCTAGAAAATCTACAACTCTGTCTTCATTAACAAACTTTTGGTAGGCTGCTGCATCTTCTGTACATTTGGCTAAAAAAACCCGGTAATGATCAAGCTCCTGCCAAAAGGCATTAATATCCGCAAAATATTGAGCCACGGATTTCTTCTAAGAGTTCATATGCAGTGTCTAGGAACATGTAATTGCTCCGCATACTAGGTTGTAGTGAATTAAGAATCCATGTCTTCACCATGGAATTATTAGTCTTCCACTGTTCTTGGTCCATACTAGCTTTTTCAGGCATGATAGTTCCGTTGATGAAACTTTGCATACGATTGGCCTCAATTGACATGAGGCACACTTGAGACCAAGCCAAATAATTGGTTTCATCCAGTTTGAGAGGGCTTAGAACCAATGCGGAATTAAGAGTGGCTTCTAACAGCCTGTTGTCCCATGCTATTGGTATGAACTTTATTGCTAGTACCACTTTGTTCCGCCATATAAAAGGTAGGAGCGATATTTATCCAATAAGGTAAACTTTACCAAGGATAGAAAATAATTGCACCACACTTTGGAAACAAAATTTGTGCAGGAGAAACAGTAGAAAAAAGGCACTAGAGTCTTGCCCATAGCATGTGAGAGACAAAAGTGGGACCAAAAGTAATCAGGTCATGCATCCAAAAGTAACAATCACTAGGAATATTGGTAGCCCACGTGAAAGAAGCAAAGCTAATGCAATAGAAGTTTTTTTTTTTTTAAAATTTTTAATTTAGCTTAAACTAATTCAGCTATATCATGTGTACAACTAGAATATTAAGCTTGTGTTCAGCAGTACATGTATCACAGTTAAACATATCACTGAGTTATCGACTGTCGCAGATCCAAAGATAAGATGATGATAGTTATCAAGCTTACTTGGCAAGGGAAGAGAGAGACGAACTCCCTGGAGTAGTTGTGTCGTTAGAAAAATCACCGAAGAATTCTTCACGCGCCAGCAACTCGAGGTGTAAGGCGTTGGTACTGAGTGTGGTGGCGCGTGATTCAGGGATCTGAAACTTCAGTGGTGGTCGCCAGACAATGGGTAACCTAATTATGCTCTCAATTTCTTCATACATTTATTTAATGAGTTTTTTGGAAAAAAAAATAAGAATTGCATCGGAACTTAAAAGAAACAGAGGAAAGAGGCTCTGTAATTTTTCTGCTAAGAAACAGAGGAAGGAGGCTCTGATACCAAGTTGAAATGAAGAAATTTATTCTATATTCCTTGCTTTCTTTCATTTACATTTAGTTCTATATATACTAATTTACAAAATCTATTTACTAAATCTATGGGATATGATTCCTTCCAACATACTCCATGATGACGACTAAGAAAAATGTGGTCAATTACCTAATTATGCAGAATAATTATTTAATACACACTAACACACACGGGTCTTCTAAACTTGGTGCCTAAGATATTTCTGCAACAATTAGCCAAACAAGATAAACTTTAGCCACAAAGAAAAGTGATCAAGTCTGCACATAACACTAGTTGTAATTAGTCTTTTTTTAAGAGCCAATAAGTTCATACTCATTAAAATATTTTAACAATCTTCCATAAATTTTAAATTAGTAGAGAGCATTTAGTCTTATTTCTTTAATGAGAACCTTTAGTATTTATGTATTATAAAACTTACATCGGTCAAAACAAGTGTGAAAGTGTATCAAGTATATAGCCTTGAACTAGTACTTTACAATTTATTTTGACAATTTTACACAAATATCAACCTAAGATGAGTATGCATAGTGAATCACGTCTTGAAATACCATAGCATCTACTTATCTATAGAATCTAGTAGGTGAATTCCTAGAGCCCTAGTAGAATCAGGATAATCACATGGTCATTAATGTGCAACTTGAGTGGCATTGATGATATGGTATTGTAGTTCAGGATGTGGTTTACTACACACCTGTGACAAATATGGCAAGACTACCACTAAATATTGAGGAATAACGAGAGATTAGATCGCATAAAGTTCAGTTTTCGTTCTCAACCCATAACCAATATGAGCTCGAAGCTTCCTTTGTAATTCCCGAAACTTCTTTAGAGTGCCCCCCTTCCATGTTTCATTTCATAGGGGACTTTAAAGTGATTCTATTTCATTATATTTCATCCATATCTGTAGATGGTATGGCAGTTCAAGACGTGGTTCACTACGCATACTCATCTTGGGTTACTTTTTGTGTAAGATTGTCAAAATAAACTGTGAAGTGTTTAGTGCTAGTTCAAGGCTATGTTCTTGATATTTTTTCACTTGTTTTGACTTTTCTAAGTAAAGATTCAAGTCTATGGGCATCTTTATGATAAACAAATACTAAAGGTTCTTCTCAAAGAAGTAAGATTATTTTCTCTATTAATTTAAAATTTATGGGAGATTGTTAGAATATTTTAATAAGGAAAAATCTTATTGACTCTTCAAAAAAGACTAATTACAATTAGTCTTATGCGCATACTTGATGACCTTTTTTCGTGGATAAGATTTATATTTTTTGGCTAGTGGTGGTAGTTACATCTTGGGTACCAAGTTTATGAAACGTGCGTGTTAGTGTAGTATTTTGCATACTTAAATAGTTGATCACCTTTTTTCTTAACCGCCATTATGGAGCCATTATAAATAGACAATAAGTTATTCAATTGGTACATACAAAAATAGCAAGAAAAAATTGAGAGCCAAAGTAGAATTTTATAAAAGGATCTCTCTTATTTATTACAAGAAATTGAGAGAGCATATATAGAGTTTATGTGTGATTTTTAATATATTTAAAGTCTTATTTTAAAACACAAAGATGTTGTCATGTTACATCATTCTGCTGTCGTTCATGGAGGCAGTTCAGTTGTGATATCTAATGCACCAGAGTTGGGCCGAATAACGTTCTACGCAAGTGTTCAATCAACCAACCACAATTTGCATTTTCGGTCTCAACTATTATTCGGTAAATTTTTTTGATATCATTTCTTGTTATTTTGATTTGTAGTACTTATTAGTTATTATGATCAGAAACATAGAATAATTTAAGATAATACTAAAAAATTTAAGTACCCATTATAATTAAATTTTTCTATAAATTTATAATTTAAAGTTTTTATTCCCCAATTTACAATTATTTAAATAATTAAATTTCGTTCATATTAAAAATCAAATATGAATTAATCATTAATGTTACTGATAAGTATATATTTTAACTAATAATGAAGTATAATAATATTAATTAAAAGGCTTAGATTTTAATAACAAACCAGTTAAAATAGATATACATATAAGAATCAAATATATATATGAAACTAATATTTTCACAACAATTTTTGATATTTTCACACGTAGAGCCCACATATTAACTATTGTGGAGGCACATGATTGGTTCTTATATGGGGCCTACGTTTGAAAATATCAAAAATTATTTTGAAAATATCAGTTTCTTATATATATTTATATGTGTGTGTGTATATGTTTATATTTATATACATACATACATACTAGATTAAATGAAAATTTATTCAAAAGAGAGTATTAAATGTTGTGAAAAAAGGCATCAAGATATCAATTTTACAAATTTCATAGATTGCCATAAAATGGAAATCCATTTCATCCCAACTCCATACGAACCATACTGTACATCATGATGAGAGTTTAATTCACTCACAGTGGTTTGTGATAGATTCCTTCAACTATACATTGTGGGATACTAGATCGATTACTGGTCCTTGCCACCTTCTTCTATGTGAGGTACACTCCTTAATTTCATCCATGTTTCATCTAATTTTTTCTTTCTTTTTCTTATGTTTTTTTAACTTGGAGCCTCAGACACTTTGAGAACACATGAGGGCAAACCAAGCGGGGTAATCTCACATTCTTCGTATTCTTCTCCATTTCTTTTTGATGTGGAAAGGAAGAAGAAAATAAAAAAATTTATTATTAATTTTGTGTTATTATTTAGGAATAAATATTAGATTATTATTATTTAGTAAGATATTTTAGTAGAGTTTTATTTTAATTAGGAGAGTTTTATTATAGTAGTAGATTTTAGTTAGGAGATTGTTTCTTTTTTAAATTAGGATTTTTACGTAGTCGGGTTTTCTATTTAAGCATTGTAATACTTCATTATTTTTCAAATTATGAAATATGAATTAATTTGAGATTAAAGTTTTGTGCTAAGAAAAAAGCAGAAATAGTAGCAGAGAGGAGACGAAGCAGGAGCCACCGCAACGTGCCACTTTCATCCGCCGCATAATCGTCATACTCATCGCGTCCATCAGCATCATCATCACAGGCATCGTTATTTGTAGTAAAGGAAAGAAGAAAGAAAGATCGAGCGAAACAGAGAAAGAGCGAAAGAAACGTAAAGAAGCAGAAAGAAAGAGGGAAAGAAGAAAGTAGAAAAAAAAAGTACTTGGCACTGCCCCACTAATGATCTTGTGAAAATAAATCTTTGTCAAATTATAGTTTGGTACCTCAAAGTTTTTATTGATTTCTATTTTAGCCCCCAAAGTTTCATAAATTTTTAAATGCCTCCTGAACTTTAAAATTTTTCATATTAGTCCCTGTACTTTTATCTTTTACATTTCAGCCTCTAAAGTTTTATTAGTTTTCAGTTTAGTCCCTATAAAAAAAAGAGGAAAAAAATGAGAAAATAGATATACTATAGCAGTTATGGTGACTTATAATTGGAAGGATCGTTTTAGAAGAATTGAAGAATCCACTGCAATACATGTAGCAAATCAGGCAAACAAATATTTCAAAATTCATCGCCGCAATTCCAACACGTGGTCAAGGAATCAATACAGATGTTAAAACTATGTTGTTGGATCTTACAAATAAAATACAAGGCGTCAGCGAGACTCTTCAAGAATAAGAACCTTGACATGTTGAGACTCGTGAGGATTTTAAAGTGGCTAAAGTAGAGGATGTTGTATTAATTGAATATTCAAATGTGGTTTGCATTAAAGGAAGTGAAGTGCAAGAGGTGAATCATGTTGACCAAGTAGTTGAACGCAAAAAGAAAGACACAATTGAGATAGAACACGTTGACTTTCTTTTACCAAATTCTATATTCGAGTTCAAAGTGGAATCTAGTTTTAATGCTATTTCAAAAAATTGTATTAAAGAAGCATCGGATGCGCATGTTTTGTTGGAATCTATCTTCTGGACTATGGTTTATTATTTTTCGATATTTCAAAACTCGAGGACGAGTTGTTTTCAACGACGAAAAGAATGATGCAGAAAGGAAGGAGAAAATAAAGAAATTCATTATTTATTTTGTGTTGTTATTTAGAAATAAATATTGGATTATTAATGTGATTATTTAGTAGGATATTTGAGAAGAGTTTTATTTTAATTAGGAGAGTTTTATCACAGTAGTAGATTTTAGTCATGAGATTGTTTTCTTTTTAAATTAGGATTTTTACTTATTCCCCAAGTATTGGGTATTTTATTTAAGTATTGTAATACCTCATTATAATGGTGCAAAAAGGAAGAAGAAAATAAAGAAATTTATTATTTATTTTGTGTTGTTATTAGGAATAAATATTGGATTATTAATGTAATTATTTAGTAGGATATTTTAGGATAGTTTTACTTTAATTAGGAAAGTTTTATTATAGTTAAGTTAGGATTTTTACTTAGTCCCCAAGTATTGGGTTTTTTATTTATGCATTGTAATACCTCATTATTTTTCAGATTATGAAATATGAATTAATTTTGGATTAAAGCTTTGTACACGTGTGTGTTTTTCTTTACCGATTCTCTACGGGGATAGGTATTTTATTTTTTCTTTCCACCTTGTCCTACATCACTTCTACTCTCTCTTACTGATTTGATGACGGGTTCGCCTTTTCCATATTGGGCCATGCAGATTTTGAACTACCAATGATTGGGATTGCACGAACTCAATTTCACATTCATAGGCTTTTAGGAGCAAATCTGTTAATAACAGTCTTGCCTATGTGTTCACATCATAAAAATTGTACCTGTTAATTTATCTTCTGTTACAGGTGAAGCTTTGCAAAGAAACATTGAGGATTCCCATATTTTTATTAGAGGTAAGGGATACCGAACATTGGTGTGATGAGGATTGGATGAAGCTCCAATGTTGTAGTTTTTGTTCTATATCATAGGGAAAGAGGGTCTGATTAGGGGCATAGCTTTCAACAATATGGCATGGACCCATCATTCTTGTAGAGCTTTAGGGAGAAAGAAGCAGACTTTGATGATGCTGTGTATTAGTTGTATTATGGAGTTTTGGTGCTGTCTGGAAGGACTCTTGTAGACAGCCTCCTACTAGAAGATTGTTAGAAGATCCAGAAGTGGTTTGGTAGTAATTCTTGTATCAGTTTTTGTTGAAAGGGCACTGGGAAGACGGGCGTTATGTTTTTTTTTTTTTTCAAATTTAAATACTTTGAGGGGAATTAAGAAACATATAACGCCCTTCTGTGTGTAGGGAAACGAGAGTTATTTGTGTCCAACATTGATGAATCATTGAGTTGAAGGGATGGCTTTGAGATCTCTTTACTTTGGTTGTTTGTGAATGTTTGGTTTTTGTGGATTTTTTTTTTTTGGACATCTTTCTCTTCTATGCATCTGGCGTCAATATGAATCTTTTGTTCAGGAAGCAACTAACTTGCAAACAATTGACAGCTATGCCTGTGCTTCCATTGAATTTCTTTGGTTGTTGTACCTATATGCTGTCTAAAGGTTGCGCTTGCTGCCAGCTTTGCAGAGCTCTTCTTTCTATGGTCCAAGTTACTGACTAGATTGATGCCAGTGTCATTTGTTGTGTTTAGCAGTTGTAGCACAGATAATTCAGGCCTGGATGAGAAAATTAATTCAATTAATAGCTGGAAGATAATTCCAAACAGCTTATGAGGACTAAAGTTAACATGTGGAAACAATTGAAATTCTAGTATCAGTGAAGCTGTAAATGAGATTCAGTTTTCTACTATCCCTTTGTGTGACTGATTGTTGGTTAAGTGTATGCATGGCATGATATGGCTCCTAATGATATATATTAACCATACTGTTGCTTGGGATTGGTTTTAGTAAAGTTTTTTCTGCCTTCTTGACATGGGAAGTATTTTTTGTATTTGTTTACATGTTTATTTGGTCTCAGTATTGTCTTTTATTGGAAGCATTATTCATGTCGTGCTTTTAGTTATATTCTCATCTACTCTGCTGTTGCATTATCAGCTGATTCTGAGAAACACAACAAGTTGAGTGATGGAGCACCTAGATCTCAAGCAGGAAGGGTACTATCATTGAGTGATATCCTATATCGTTCAGAAGCAAATAGTGATGCTTCACAAGATGGGCCAAGGTCAGAGAGAGAAGATTCCGATTATGATGAGGAATTGGAGTTGGATTTTGAAACGTCAATATCGGATGATGAAGACCATGATACTGAGCAAAATGTGGTTCACGGAAGTTTAAATTTTAAAATTCCTCACAGAGATGGACCGCCTAGAGGGACTGATCTTGCAAATGGTTTTTCTGGATTGCTTACGTCATCTCAAAATGATAGAAAAACTTATCAGGTATTGCACCTGATTTTTTACTTTCACTATGAGATTTGTCTATTCCATGTTTTTGAAGTTAGATGTACTATTTTCAGGTTTGAGGTATTAAGAAAGTAACTACACATTTTTAACAGTCTGAACTTGTGCGCATATGACTGGTGCTGTGTGCCTGCTATATTTTATTTTATTTATAAAAAAACTGCCCTGATTTTTGTGGAAGGTCTGTTTCTTTTAATCTTTCCATTATTTTGTCTTTCAAGTTGAGATCTTTTTGCTTCTCTCAGTAGGGACTACGGAGTCTGATTTTTACGTACTTGGATCATGTGAAATCTCTCGAAATAGGATTCTTGTCAATTTTTTAGCAGTTGTAACCTGTGTAGTTTCTGCAGGATGGAGGAGGGCAGACTAGGAAAGAGAACTGGAAAGGTTAGGGGTAAAATTGTATAGGTAGTTTTAAAGGGATTGTATTAATAGCTCCTTCGTGTATAACTAATAAGAAATAAAGTTCATTAGTTCAAGCTCGAGCTGACAAATGATTTTGAATATATGTGCAATCACTTTGTGCAAATATTAGCAATTAGTCTGTATCAATATCCATCTCTCCGTGTTCTTCTTTCATGGATCCATATTAGAATAATGATCTTCTATTGCCTTTCTATGTATTGAAGTATGAAGTTCACCACCAAGACTTTCCTTTTTCTACCTTCTCTGTGGCATTTGAAAGGTATTTGATGAGGAACGAGCCAAGAAAGTTAATAGACATGGCAAGAGATGAAGTATATACTTTATAATAATTTATGGATAATTTATTTGTAAGTAAATTATCAATTATGTCTTTTAGTCATAGTAAGTGAATTATTCTATTTTTTTTTTTTTTTGTAGTAGATGATAGTTACTAGTTTGTTTCTTTATTAAGTTAGGTTACTTAGAATTTGGGTTTTATGTTCTATAGAAACTGATGTTATCTCATCATCCTTGGGAGGATAGATTCCCCTGAAATCTTCTTTATCCTTTCATAAGCCATTTTAGACCTTGTCCTGCATCTGCATCAGTATGTTGCATGGGTAAATTTATTTTCTTATGTTCTTAATCATGTGGTAGATATATCTTTCTCTCAGTTATTTTTCTTTTTATCTGATCTTTTGCTCCTGTGTATTTATTGCAGCCTGAGGCTGTCATAGATATAAAGCAGAGATACGTTGGTCACTGTAATGTAGGGACTGATATAAAACAAGCCAGTTTTCTTGGACAAAGAGGTATGTTGCTCTGCGTTTACAGTAAGCAATTTTAGTTCAACGAAGTGTATAAATCTCTCTCTCTCTCTCTATGTTATCTAAGATCACTTCACAAAACTATGTAGATTATTTCTTTTTCCTTCACAAAATTTCTTCTACTCTGTTCACTGATAGGGGGAACAATCTTTGATCCTTATGCAATATTGCTAAGTCCTTTATTCGACTTCTCAATCATTATGATTAATAGTACTTAATCAAGACTTTAGTTTCTCCATTTGTGGAGCCATATGTATCAAAAGGGGGGTGGGGGAGAACCCTAACAGTTTTCCGACAAAGGTGGGTAAATTTTCAAGGGAATGAGGTTAGTCGTTGCTGATTTCTTTCTTTCTTTCATTTTTTGTTCGGGGAAAATGGGGTACATTTTTTTTGAATTGGGTACGTATTTGAAACCATGAGCCTGAATGTAGTGAGTGAGCAATTTATCTTATTCCACAGACACAAGCCTAGGTTACATGGATAAGAAGACTTGTTGAGTGAGGGAGGGAAAAAGAAGATTGTGATGGTAAAAAAAAAAAAAATTTAGTTTACAAAAATACGTAGTTTTGTTAAGTCACCTCAGATATGTTGGTCTAAGGTTAGCCTTAGAATGACTATACACACACACACACATCCAAAAGGTGTTATACTGTAATTTATCTTTTACTTCCAAATCATTTTTGATCTACAAACTTAGATAAGAACACAGTACACACACATACATATTGGTTAGGTCGGATGAAATTAATTAGTAACAAAGAGATAACAATAAAGGAGGATCTTAATTTTGGACAATCTGCTAAGCCCTGTGGAGGTGTGAATGAGCTACTCCTTGAAAACCATGTAGCCGACAGCCAATAAAAGGTAAGAAATAACATTCTACTGTTGACAAGCACACGAGGAAGTAGCCACTGTTGAAGATTAGGGCATGCCTTTCTATTCTAATGTCCCAAAGTATGTCAAAATGCACAGATTGTCTCAATCTGATGCAAGACAAGCCCAAAAATGTGGTTGGACGTACCATTACAAGAGAAGAGCTATGAAGAGTCAAACAAGGAGAATATTCTATATTGCTTGTGCTTTCTCTTGTATTCTTTTACCCAATTTGTTCGGATTTCCCCCGCATAAAAATCGTTAATCGGTCCCCCACCATGTTTTATCAGAGACTAACCACTATTCGCAAGATCAGTGTCCCACAATCCCAGTCCTGCAAACAGTTCGTTATTCCCCTGCTGTCTTGTCATCAAAACCTAAACCCTAATCCACCGCAGCTGTCAACACCCAATCCCCTAGCCAATGTTCATGTCCCACAGTCATTATCACAAACTTAATCATGCCTTGCATCCTCTTCCAGCTTTAGCCACAAGAAAATTTACCATTTTACCAACATAACCTAAAGAAAATCTACCATTCTATCCACACAACCTAGCTCGTCATTACCTTTGTTTATCATTATCGGAAAACCCCACCCACCATCAAAGTCTAACCAGAAACTATCCAACTTTCAAAATCCTGTCATCTGATTTGAACAAATTCTAAGGATACATGCGAAACCCGAACTTCATCCAAAATGACAAATATTGAGTTGCATCAAACCCTCAATGAAGAACAATGTAAAATAAACGTGCTCAAGGACTCCATGCTTTTCTTTCTCTCCATGTATTAGGGGTGTTAATAACTCCGCTTTATTACCTAGTATCCTAGCTGCTGGTCCTTTCATTTTCAATCAGCTTGCGGATAACTCGAGTCAAGGATTAGCTATTTTTTAGGATTTAGGAAAAATGTACGCAAGCTACCTGGTGAGGTTCAACTTGTTTTTTACAATTTACTTGGTTTTAATAGGGACAAAAAAGAAAAGAAAAGTAGAAAACCTAAGTTTTCTATCTTTTTTTTTTGCTACGGGAGCATCTACAATTTCAAGGGGATGGTGAATCATGGATCAAAGTCGCAGTAGTGGCTTAATTTTCAGACGGCTCCCCCCTCCCCTTCTGTATCAGTTTCGATTTCAAGCACAGACAGTTACAATATTAGGAGCTTCAAAAATTTTAGAAGAATTAAAATAAAATTCTAAGCAATATGAACAATTAGAAGGATTATTTACATAAGCATAAAAGCATCATGTCTTACACATCATTGTCTAAATCGCAGACTTGTTTAGTATTACATTGCATAATAATTGAATAGTATGTTCTTAAGACACTTTAAAAAGTACATAAATACAATAATAAAAAGTACATAAATACAATAAAGGAAGCTAAAGTGTTTCAAATCAATCCTCCTACTCTTACTCTACATTATCATCCTATTAATGTTCCTCTACAATATTATTTTTTGGTAAGTTAATAGGTATATATTCATTTTATTTATTTAGGTTAGTACGTACATATACCTATTTATTTATTAATATTAGTATTATTTTTTATCATTATTATTGCTCTCTTCGTTACTCATTTATTTCTCTGTTATGCCATTATTTCTCCCCATTACGATAAAATTATCTACACAAAATTTACATTGATAATGTTTGAAATTATGATTTGTGTATCGTTATTGTAGTGGTGAATTAGGAAGCCAAATCGATTCACCTATATTTTGGCAATACGGTCGCGTCTTTGAACCATGTAATGAATAGAAAGAAAAAGAAAAGGATGGTAAAGTTGGACACTTTTCTTGTCAAAGTTTTTCGTAACAGACATTGAAGGAAAACTAAATAAAATAAACAAATCTCTTATTATCCCTACTATGCCCTTTACTACAAACACAACAAAATTAATACAAGGGTAAAATAGTAATCTAAATGTAAAAGTTAAATTTTCTCACTTTTCATTACGAACTCGATAACAAAATGAAAGAAAACCTAAGTTTTATATTCTTTTATTTTCTATCCTAATTTAAGTTTTTTCTTTTCCGTTCAAAACTCATAGGCATAGTGTAAGTCTCTTGGTGGTTCACTTTTGCACTTCTACTCAGTGCTCTAAAAATTTCCGCATAGGTCCGATTAGTCCCCACCTAGGCGCTAAACCCCCCCTTGCCACCACGCCTAGGCACTGGGCCCCCTCGGCGTTTCGCCTAGGCCCAAGGCGGAAAAAAAATCCCTCCAGAAAATTAGATGAGCATAGGCGGGGTAAGATAAAGAAATTAGGCGGGCCTAAGTTGAGAAATTAGGGGTGCTAATTTTTTTTTTTTTTTTAATAACTAAGCTACAAAACAACGTCGTGAGAGTGGATGGTGAAGTTGAGGGTTGTTCGAGCCTTACCTGGGAGACGGTTGGTGAAACATCCGGAGTAGATAGCGTGCTGGAGCCTAGGAGAAGTAGTAAAAATGTTAGAGTCAGAACTCTATGAAGAATATTTTTTGTCTGATGATGACACGGAGGAAGAGAGAGATGAGGAGTATGAGTGTGAGTCCGATGGAGACATTATCTTGGAGGGATATGGAGAAGAAGAGTTAAAGATATAGAGGGATATAGAAATGATGACTATTAGTTTGTATTTTTTTACTATTTGTTTGTGTATGAACTTTAAACAATTGCATGTTTGTGTTTTAACTTTGACATTGACAATATGGATATGTGTTTGAACTTTTTAAGCAAATGCCTTTATTATCTTTATTATAGATTGTTTTGTTTAGATAAATGTAAGATAAAATATTAAAATTAGCATAAACTAAAAAATTCCGCCTAGACCCCCTAGGCGCTAGGCTCCCCCCGGCCTCCTGCCTCCCGCCTAGCGCCTTTTAGAACATTGCTTCTATTGCATACATTTTTGGAGACCAACTTATAAGGTCTTCGCATCTGCAGTAACCAGTATTATTCATGTGATTGAGGTCTGACAACAGATTTATAGATTTTAGATAATTAAGGCCTTAAGCTCCAAAGGAAAAGCTCACCTTGGCCTAAAGATATACAAGGCTACGTCGAATAAGAACTTTAAAGTAGGACTCGGAAGAGCAACTGCTAGAAGTGTCCAGGAGTTGTGATCTCCTATTCTCCTGACATGGGAGGATGATAATGAGCAGAATCGAGCAGTGAAAGATCTATCCTCCACTAATTTACGGAAAAATGAATATCACGAGAAATGAGTTGCTATCTGAACGAGTGAAATTGTGGATCGAAGTCT